>JBBDGP010001287.1:4070000-4451690 GCA_037952835.1 Lithobates septentrionalis | reverse complement strand
AAAGGTGGTCCAACCCAGGACTAGCCAGGTGTACCTAATAAATATCTGTATGTAAACTTCATATATATATATATAGGGTTTCCCAAAAGTCTCCATACAGCACATAGGAAAAATGAATGATACTTTATATACATATAATTCGTGTGTGTGTGTGGAAAGAGGTGGCTAAAACGCAGAGAATATTTTGTAAATATTTTGTAAAATTTTGTAATTATATATTTGTAAATAAAGGTACATAATTTCTCATTTTCCTTATGCATAGCGACTTTTGGGTCACTGATATATATATATATATATCAGTGTATTAAAGTGGTTGTAAAGGTAAAGAAAATTACTGCCAGCCCCTCTGTTCTATCAATCCATCCTACGCTGTGTACATGTTTGATTACTGTAAATACCTTATCTTCGATCTTTTCTGGCCGGTCACGTGACCTCCGGCCACTCTCCTCCCCGATCTAAGGGCTAGAGTGGGAGGGGCCAGATCCCACTGATGTCAGCCGGGGAGGTCACATGACCGCTGTGCTGGCCTCTCAGCCCCTCCCGCTGTAGCCCTTTAAATCCAGTATCCTTTATTATTTCATAATCAAAAATTGAACATACGTTGCATACAAACACCCCAAGTACATGATTACAATCATAGAAAATACACAACCAAAACAAAAAATAAATAAATAACAATAATAATAAATTAATCTAAACCAATCTTCCTTCTCTACATTCTGTAGCCCTTAGATGGGGGAGGAGAGTGGCTGGAGGTCATGCGACCAGCCTTAAAAGATCGAAGATAAGGTATTTACAGGCATCGTTTAATACAAACATTTACACAGTGTAGGATGGATTGATAGAGAGAGGGGCTGGCAGTAATATTTCTTTATCTTTACTGCCAGATACTACTAGCCGCATGAGGGGAGGGGCGATGAGCAGATTGGCTCACAAACACACACACAGGAGCTGACAGGCAGGGGGAGAGAGGAAAGCAGCGGGATGGCGGGAGGCACGTAACCTGACCACGATAATCAGGGATCAGCAGCAGTGGCGGTAGTATAGGGTCGCTGAGGTCGCCATGGCGACCAGGCCCCATGCTGCAGGGGAGGGTCCCCTGTATGCCTCGATAGGAGGAACGACAAGGGCGGCTGAGACCGAGCTCCCCGATCCTCAGCCGAACTGTAATCGGCACTGTGCAAGGAGCCCATCATATTGATTACATCTAGTGAAGTGAAAGCACAGTGTGTGTTGTGCTTTTTGTCTCCTCCTACAGTGCAGTACCCGGCAGGAAGAGGTAAGGTAAAGCACTGCCGTTTTTTTAAAAGGTTATCTGTATGTATGTATGTATGTGTGTGTGTATGCATGAAAAATGCTGTTCCTCTGAAAAGCGATCCATGCTCAGATCGCTTTTCAGAGGCATTTGACAGCCGGTAATGAGGCAATATGTTGCCTCCTGGCCGCCTGTTTTAACCCTTTAAATGCATCATCACTATGCTGCAACTGCATGCATTGCACACAGTTGCAGGGTGGTTGCAGTGCAGCCCCATTCACCTTGGGGTATACTTCAAGGGTGCCCTGACTGGAAAAAGATTGAGAAACACCGACATAGCGGAACAGATCTCTCTATTTTTCCTCCTGCAGCTGCAGAATGCCTGAGGAGGGAGAGGAGGAGAAGTGGGGGGCAATGGAGAAATCGGTTCCTTTATATGCAGCCACCCACTTGCGACCGGACCCTGATGTTCCGCCACCAGGCCCGGAGGAAAGGGCCCTGTCTGGGGGTCAAGGGGGCCCTTCATGGTTTCTTGCATCAGGGCCTGAAGGTTCTAGTTACGCCACTGGTCAGCAGCCATGATTACCCTGGTCAGCACACAGAGGGGTACACAGGAAACGGCAGGATCAACCAGGTTTTTTACAGCACAGAGAGGGACAGATCAGACAGCACAAGCACTATGCTGTCTAATCTGCTATAAGGGAACAGGATCTCTCTTTTTTTTTTAGGATTACAACCTCTTTAAATAAAATACTCGTTTTCACATTTTTCCTTCCTTTCAGTCCTGCTGAAATATACAAGGCCTTCCCTCAAAAAGACATCATCTAGATGGGAGCATGTGCTGATCTAAAACCTCGATATATCTTTCAGCATTGATGATACCTTTCCAGATGTGTAAGCTGGCCATTCCATGTGTACTAATGCACCCCCATACCATCAAAGATGCAGAAATTTGAACTCAGTGCCGATAACAAGTCAGAAGGTCCTTCTCCTTTTTAATCCCTAGGACACGATGCCCATGGTTACCAAAAAGAATGTCTAATTTCAATTTGTCTGACCACAGGACAGTTTTCCACTTTGCAACAGACCATTTTAAATGAACTTTGGCCCAGAGAAGATGGCAGCGTTTCTGGATCATGTTCAGATATGGCTTATTATTTCCATCATAGAGCTTTAAAGTGGTTGTAAACCCTTACAGACCACTTTTACTTACAGGTAAGCCTATAATAAGGCTTACCTGTAGGCACAGTTTAGGAGATGTTTACCATATACGCTTGCGCTGATGTCATCGGCACATGAGCACTGTTGAAAGGGTATTGTGGCGTTTGCGCCTGCTCGGTAGTGACAAGCGTACATCTTCGACAGCACACCATGGATCAGCAAAAAGTTGTCCAAGAAGGTTTTTTAATGGAAGGAAGTTACATCACAAAAGAGGTGCAACGTTTCGGGGCCGCGCAGCACCCACTTGCCTGAAGAAGCGGCCCCGAAACGTTGCACCTCTTTTGTGATGTAACTTCCTTCCATTAAAAAACCTTCTTCCTTCTTGGACAACTTTTTGCTGATCCATGGTGTGCTGGCGAAGATGTACGCTTGTCTGATGCTTCCAGAACCCAACTGGTAATCGCTGCAGCACCCATTATTTACGTGCCATTTGACCGGGAACGTGTGTGATTGGAATATCAAATTGACTGCTCGGTAGTGACATCACGTGACTCTGGCCAGTCACAGAGCCGGAGTCCATGACCCCGGAAGGAAGAGGGGTGAAGGGTTTGCAGGTAAGTGCTACATAATGGGCTAGTATGCTTTTACTTTGCAGGGGAATAAAGAGGAAGTAAAGCTCATCAGGGTTTACTTCCTCTTTAACTTGCATAGAGAAAATAATCCACAGCGCTCAAAAAGGTCAAATATATTAATCGTGCAGCAGCTAATTTAAAACTCCAATCCTTCAGTGTATTCACCATGAAAAAAAAAGTCAAACAAGTCCTTTACTGAAACTTAAATACTCGCGCTAAGTGACACAGACTAATAATAATACAAAACTGCAGCAGCTGTCCACAGAGTGCTAAAACCCCAAATTATAAGTATACATATATACAGTGCTTACAGAAATACATGTGCTCATATAAAGTGCTTAAGTGCTCATGAAATATATTACTAAAGTGCTACATATAACACATTCATATATAAATTGAATTTTTTTTATCTCAAATATTGTGCAAAGTGCTCCAATCAAAATAAAGTGCTTTAGTGCTCCAATGATAATTCCAGGTGTTGTGTGCCACGCTCCCCTCTTGTGACTCCACTCCAGTGTTGCCAACCATCAGTATTTTTACTGGCAGCCAGTAAAAAGCAGGCAATTTTCTCCTGCCAGTAAATGCCAGTAAAAAGAAAAGGTTGCCAGTAAAAAATATGGCTGTGATGCTCGGCCCGGAGCCAGCCAAGACCATACGAGTGCCTGGTAGAGTGTGTTCGGGCGGCTCTGGTGGAGGCGGTGCCTGAGCATGTCCTGTGATGTCATGGTGCAAGGGAGTCAAGCAGAGTGGCCTTGTGTGTGGGTCTGCGCAATGGTAGAAAAACAGGCCAGTAGCGGGACCATCGGTGCTGTTTGGACTGGAGGGACCACGTGGTTTGGAGAAAGACCGTCACTGTGACTCATGAGGGGACGTGTCGTGTCGGTAATCTGTACTGCTGCACACTGCTGTCAGTATCACTGTGAGAGTCAATTTCATGTGTGTGCCGCCCATTCTAATTTTCTTGACCTCCAGAGTCCTATCGAAAATAAAATAGAAAGAAAAGTTTTTTGCCTTATTATCTACCATAAATCAAATTGCTAATTACATATTGTACATGTTTGTAGCCTAAATAGTGAAATTTGTACTTAAAACTGTAATTTTGTAACTTTTGGAAATGTCAGTGAAAACTTGGCTGTGCCAGTAAATGTTGGGTGTTGTGTCAGTAAATTTCAATCTGTTAGGTTGGCAACACTGCTCCACTCCCCAGAAATGATGGACCCTCAGCTTTGCAGTCTGTGGGTTATATACGCTTGTGATCTATTGATCTGGTGAGATGGGATGAATTCCTCAGAAACTCTCCAAATAAACAGGGGGGATGGTCAGAAAAAGTGAATCTAACAGGCTCCCGAAAATAGAAAGAGAAGCTAATAGTGAAGTACTGCAGGGTCACATAATAAGTGCATAACGCCCTGGGGGGCGAAACACGTTGACACATTTCCGGCTATTTTGAACCACTGACGTCACTTCCGCCCTTCGTGGAAAGCAGGCCGAGCAGCGGCGAACCCAGAAGAGTTGTTCTCTTTACTTATGCCTGTTTTTTACATAGTTTAGTAAGTGGCGCTTGTTATGCGCTTATTATGTGACCCTGCAGTACTTCACTATTAGCTTCTCTTTCTATTTTTGGGAGCCTGTTTGGATTAGTTTTTTCTGACCATCCCCTATTTATTTGGAGAGTTTCTGGTCATCCCATCTCACCAGATCAATAGATCACAAGCATATATGACCCACAGACTGCAAAGCTGAGGGTCTATAATTTCTGGTGAGTGGGGTCACAAGAGGGAAGCGTAGCACACAGCACCTGGAATTATACATATAGTACAAAAAATAAAAACCACAGAGGTGATCAAATACCACCAAAAGAAAGCTCTATCATTGCAGCACTAAAGCACTTTATTTTGATTGGAGCACTTTGCACAATATTTGAGATTTAAAAAATTCTATTTATATATGAATGTGTTATATGTAGCACTTTAGTAATATATTTCATGAGTACTTAAGCCCTTAATATGAGCACATGTATTTCTGCAAGTGCTGTATATATGTATACTTATAAACAAGTCCTTTAACCACTTACCGACCAGTAGTTACACTGCGGCAGGTCGGCTCTATTGCGCGAATCGCTGTAGGTGTAAGTCGCTTCGTGCAATAGATACAGTGGGTGCACACACAGTGCCGAGCCGATACACGTGGCTGGCGGCCGCCATGTCCGCCTGCCACCCGCGATTGCTCCACAGAGAGCCAGAACGGGGAACTGTCAATGTAAACAAACAGATCCCCGTTCTGTCAGGGAAGTACAGAGTGATCATCTGTTCCTAGTGATTAGGAACAGCGATCTCTCTCTACTCCCTGTCAGTTCACCCACAGTTAGAAACACCTCCCAGGGAACACATTTAACCCCTTGATCGCCCCTAGTTTTAACCCCTTCCCTGCCAGTGTCATTTATATAGTAATCAGTGCAATTTTATAGCACTGATCGCTGTATAAATGTCCCTGGTCTCAAAAAAGTGTCCGATCTATCCACCGTAATGTCGCAATCCCGCTAAAAATCGCTGATCACCGTCATTACTAGTAAAAAAAAAAAAAAAATAATAATAATAAAAATGCCATAAATCTATCCCCTATTTTGTAGACGCTATAACTTTTGAGCAAACCAATCAATATATGCTTATTGCGATTTTTTTTACCAAAAATATGTAGAAGAATGCATATTGGCCTAAACTGATGAAGAAATTTGTTTTTTTTAATATTTTTTTGGATATTTATTATAGCAAAAAGTAAAAAATATTGGGTTTTTTTTTTCAAAATTGTCAGTCTTTTTTGTTTATAGTACAAAAAATAAAAACCACAGAGGTGATCAAATACCACCAAAAGAAAGCTCTATTTGTGGGGAAAAAAGGACATCAATTTTGTTTGGGTACAATGTTGCACGACCATGCAATTGTCAGTTAAAACAACACAGTGCCGAATCGCAAAAATTGGATTAAGGATGGGCTCGGGCGTGTTCGCACACTCCACGTGCAGAGCCCGCCAGGAAGTTGGCACGGCGCTGCACTAATCACAGGCAGTGAGACATTTTCCAATTGTGCGGCTGCAGAGAACGGGAAATGTCTCACTGCCTGTGATTAGCGCAGCGCCGTGCCGACTTCCTGGTGGGCTCTGCACTTGGAGTGTGCGAACATGCCCGAGCCCATCCTTACTTACGCTTTGTTAAAGCTCTCTGAACGCTAGTCAAAGCCCCTGTCACTAAGTGTAAGGCTGGCCGGAGGCTAGCCTGTTTTTGTGGGAGGAGTCCGAGAGGGCTATTTAAACCTCCTCCTCTGTCAAGGCCAGGTGTCGTCGGCATTTCTGGGTTCCCACGCACCCGTTTTCCCCAGCCTTCATACATACTCATAGTACTTTTTCTTATTCTTACATTCAGGGTATGCCCTCTTTCAGGCATACTGACCAGCCAGGCCAAGGCACACCACAGGCCTTGGTGCTTAGGAGTATCACTTTCTCACTCGAAGACTCTGACTACAAATAAAATGGTTAGCTTACAGTCCTGTTTACACATACTTTTGCTTTGCTTCGGCTTCGCTTCAAAAATTATACCCCATGTAGCTTTAGTGGTGCTTCAAAGTGTCTTCAAAGCCTCCATAGAAGTCTATGGCAAATCTCACTTGAAGCCCCACCAAAGCCTCATCGAAGCCCCACCAAGTCCCCAAAGCCTCATCGAAGCACCAAACAAAAGGAAGGTGTAAACAGGACTGTAAGCTAGCCATTTTATTTAGTGACAGGGGCTTTGACTGGTGTTCAGAGAGCTTTAACAAAGCGTGTCCGAAGCCTTGTTTTGAAACAAGTGTAAACTAGCCCTAAGGCTCGATTCACACTAGCGCGTTTTTTGATGCATTTTGCATTTTGCAGAAATGCACGGGAATTTTTTAACATGGGTTCCTATGGAACATGTTCACATCAATGCTTTTTTGTTTCTTTGCGTTTTTGGAAAGGGTCGGGGACTTTTTTTCATGCAAAATGCAGCGTTTTGCATGTAATGGATTTCAATGGACAAGCATCAAAAACGCAAGTGCACCGTTTTTGCAGCGTTTTTGATGCGTTTTTGGTGCGTTTTTGCCATTTTTATTTTTTTTTTTTTATTTTTTTTTTTTTTATTTTTTTTACATTTTTTTTTTAGACTGTAAAAAAAACTGTAAAAAAAAAAAAAAAAAAACGCAAAACGCAAATCGCGGCAAAAACGCGGCTCAAAAACGTGGCAAGCATGAAAAAAAAACCTCCATAGGTGTGAATCGAGCCTAAGGGGGTAAATCCTTCTAGGGCTGAATTGGTTAAGTAGCGCCCGCACTTCTTTATAGAGGTACAGTGGTACTCTCACAAATTGGACTACCTACCTTACAGCATAAAACACAGTGTGATTGACTGTCATCAGATAAGGATACTTGCATGAAAAGAAATTATTTAGCCACAATAGACCACATTTTGCAATAGTGATATTGAAGCAGAACTAAACCCATTGATTTAACAGTTTCAAAATACAGTTATACTCTCGGCACGTGGTGGACAGCACAGTGGCTAAGCACTTCTGCCTAGCAGCACTAGGGGCGTCAGTTCGAATCCCAACAATTCCATTACCTGCCTGGAGTTTGCATGTCCTTCCTGTGTCTGCGTGGGTTTCCTCCCCAACTCCAAAGACATGCTTTTAGGTAAATTGGCCCTAGTAAGTGTATGAAGGAATGGGAGTTCGAGACCTTAGCTTGTAAGCCCCTTCAGAGCGAATGTGATGTGAATGTGTAATGCATGTAAAGCGCTGCATAATGTGACAGCACTATACGAGTATCTGTAATAATAAAATAAAACTGTTTAGCCACTGTAGACCACCTTTTGCAATAGTGATATTAAAGCGGAACTAAACCCATTGGTTTAGCAGTTTCAAAATACAGTTACACTTCTGGCATGTGCTACGAATGTAACTGTCACATTGGTTTGGTGGTGTCATAATTAATCACATGTGCAGAACCATGGCAGTTGAAGATCAGAGGCCAAGATGGCAGCTTCCTTGGCAGAAAATGTTAGGAGGGTTCAGTTCTTTTTTTTTTTTTCATTTCTTCAGTTACCTTCTGGTTTCCAGAACTAGGCAAACAATGTTATACATCCCATGAGTCTTTGGGAAAGGAGGAGGGGCTTTCTCAGCTAAGCACACCCTCATAGCTCCCAACTGTCCCTGATTTCAAGGGACTATCTCTCTGTCCCTCTTTCCTCCTCATTGTCCCTCATTTTGGTCTGGTCTATATACTGGTATATAAAAATCCACTTTTTATCTATCAAAAAGTGTTTTAAAGTGCTAAACATTTTATCTTCTAAATTGCTGCATTTGTAAATTCCAAAAGCCAATATAAAGGAATAGTAGTGGTAAAAGAAAAGCACTTGTGGGTTTAACCAATCTTGTTTTTTGTACAATTCTCCTTTAGGGGGGCATGGCAAGGGCTGTGTCTTATGCCTGCATACTTTTGCTGATAGGTGTCCCTCATTCCCATCTCAAAAAGTTGGGAGGTATGCACCCTCCTGCCTACATGTCGGAGCTAAGGGCAGATGCATGTCATCCAAAGCATGGAGACATGGATGGATAGGGAGGTTTGCTTTGAATATTAACATAAATTAAACATGAAATTTTCAGTTTGCGGGGTGTGTAGTTCTGCTTTATTAGCATGCAGGGTACCTTCCTTTCAGCATAACAGTTTGTCCCCAGGTCAGAGCATTTCGTATACAGTAAATCAGTATGTCATCACAATGTGCACACTTTACAACCGCAGTCCATATACAGTCATCTACAAATCAAAATCAATCAGTGCTAGTGATACATATATTTTATTTTTCATGTTTTGAGCTGCATAGAAGAACTTGGAATATGGCTCCTCTTGGTCTGACACTGAAATAAAGCGGAATAATAATGGACGTTGCACATTACACAGCACTCGCATAAATGATCATTTCATTAGTTGGCTTATTTCATTCCAGACCTAGAAAATCTAGTTGATTTTGCCTAGGGAAAAAAATCTAACGACTCTGCATTGATGTATTTGACACCTGTATGCAGCTTGTGGCAGAAAAGGAATGAAGCTAAGTGACAGGAGCCCTGGGAAATAGACCTTTAATTATTACCTGTTCATTTTTCACCCCTCCCATAGAAAACTATTAGATCACACATATCTTAAGTAAGGAGTTGACGATTACTTGGCAAATTCAAAATAGGGTAAATAACAGGTAGGTATGTTTTGTTTTTGTTTTACAGTTTAAAGCTGAAATCTGGGCAGATCAAAGGTGCAAATACACCAAGGTTTTCAGGAGCAAGGGAGCTTTAGCACATAACTCCTAGTGTTTTACACACCGGTGTGGTGTGTACAGCTGGCCATAGAAGTGCATGGCTGTAGGTGTTTGTACTCGTGTAAATGCTCATGCTATCTTGCATCAGCATTTACCCTCCTATACATGTATGGCGGATTTTCCAGAATGCAAAAAAAGATATAAAAAGCCACCATTTATTGCAGCTTTTCATTCGAGTGTATATCAAGCCAAAAAATGTTTTCGATTCGGATAGAGTAGGAAAGTATTAGAACACCTGTTGGGTTTTACTGCTATCCAATGCATATGTTATTTGCTATTAGGCCCCATGCTAAGGTGACCAGATTTTTAAAATGAAATCCGGGGACATTTTTTTTTTTTACTAGTAATGGCAGCAATCGACGACTCTTTGCCCGTCTCCACCGCCGCCGCCCGCCTCACAGCCTGTCAAGTCTAAAGCCCCATACACACTATCAGATTTTCTGCTGATTTTTTCCTTCAGATTTACCAAAACCATATGAGGTCAAACCTTAGGAGTTTCAATTTGTATGCAATCAGGCAGGCCCTTGCACTAAATGGTTTTGGTAAATCTGAAGACAAAAATCAGCAGAAAGTCTGATAGTGCGTATGGGGCTTTACTCTTCGGGCCCCGGCTACTACTGGGTGGGGAGTGGAGGAAGATCACTCCACCAGGGAAGGCAAGGAGATAAGCAGGCAGGCGGCTGGCCGGGACTTGAGCCAAGGCAGAAGAACATGCGAGTGGAGCTGAATGGGCATGCACCCAAAACTGAAGAAATAGTCCCTCCGCTCCGACCAGCACATGATCATCAGAAAGGGGCACAGATAATGGAAAAAAATAAACCCCCATAAGCTAGTAGGAGCGGCAGAGGAGGGGTGGTGCAATTCAGATTTTTTATTTTTGTTCTGCACGGGCTGTCTTTGAAATTGCTCCAGCCCCTGTTCAAATCCAATCCGGGGACAAAACTGGGGACAGACTTGGTCCGGGGACAGTGTCCTCAATCCGGGGACTGTCCCCAGAAACCGGGGATGTCTGGTCACCCTACCCCATGCACACAGGGTTTTTAGGCCTGCTGCATGGGGCTCTGGCATTTAGGTGATGTCTGAGGGCACAGGCAGTGTGTGACAAATCTCAGGACTCGCATTTCAGATGCCATTCATTTGAATGACACCTAAAATCGCGGTGTAGGTCTGCCGCGATAAATCACACTGCAATTGTGGAAAAACGTAGCTCCTGAATTTTTTTCGGGTGATATGCTTCCCGTGCGACAATCGCGGCAGACCCGCACCGCGATCTTAGATGTCATTCAAATGAATGGCATCTCAAATACAAATCCCGTGATTTGTCATTTACACATTGACACTTTCAAATCGCGGGCAGAATCGCGGCATATCTGCCTGTGATTCAAAACGCTGAAGTGTGAATGCAGTCTAAATGTTAGTACCTCTAGGTGCCCCACCCAGCCCTATCATGTCACAGCTTCTGTCAGGCTCCCAGAGAGCCCCATGCATTGGGGCTTAACACCCAGTGTGCATGGGACCTTATGATGTTTATTTTCAGCCTTGGGACTATTTTCAGCTTTCATTGGCTGTAGGTGACTATGCTTCTAGGATCTGGAAAAATATTTGAGCTGTCCAGTTCATTTTCTACTTCATGTCTGAAAATAAATTGAAGAATCTGGTTGCTAAAGGCAGTTAAACTCTAGGAAAATGTAATGGTCTGATTTGCACTTCAGCATCCAATCAGCTTCTTGCTTTTGTTTTCTTACCTCATTGGAAACATGATATATCCTGATTGGCTGCTATTAGATATAACACAGGTAATGCCAGTTGCAGACGCTTTAAAATGAGACTTTAAAGTGAAACTAAAGTCTTGTTTTTTTCCGTTAAAAATAACTAACATGGTATACTTACCTGCTCTGTGCAGTGGTTTTGCACAGAGCAGCCCCAATTCTTCTCTTCTCGGGTCCCTCTTCAATGCTTCTGGCCCCTCCCTCCTGTTGAGTGCCCCCACAGCAAGCAGCTTGCTTGGAGGGCACCTGAGCCAAGCCACGCTGCAGCTCCCTGTGTTCATTCAGACACGGGTCCGCAGCCCGATCCCATCCCCTTTCTGTCTTCATTGGCTCACTGACTTTGTTTGACAGCAGCGGGAGCCAGTGATGCCATGTTTGCACGCTATATGAGACGTGTTCTACGCATGCAGCTGAGTAGTGATATTCTCTAGGCATAAGGTTCATTGTGGCTCGCAGGATTTTTTCTATTCAGTGGTGCCATGCTGCTGTCTCAGCCAGTGAGGAGGGGAGTCCTGGACAGCCGTCAAGTCAACATCCCTGGATCTAGAGGGACCTCAGGTAAGTATTAGGGGGGCTGAGGGGGGCTGCTGCACACAGAAGGATTTTTATCTTAAGGCATAGAATGTTAAAGGGGGGCACAACCCTTTGGGCACACCTTCATGGGAGTGTGACTGCTATCCCCCTCTATTATTTTGCAGTAGGTGCATGGCCCTTTAAGAATTCCGGTGGTATCCTAGGTGAGCTATAAAAGCCAATGGGAACACCTGGTATTATTATGGGATGCTGGCCCAAAAGGTATATAAGGCAGCTGGATCCGGTTCTGGTCCTTTTTGGACCTTCAAGCAAAAGGAGGTCCCACCTGCCCACCCATTGTGGTACTTTATGTGGTGTTTCTGCCACCCTGTATCTGGGGGGGGGTGTTGTTATATATATATATATATATATATATATATATATATATATATATATATATATATATATTCATGCTCGAGTTCTGATAATTGGGCAATGAAGTGGAATCTGTATTGTCTTATTTTATTTGAATTTAAATCTGCTTGAAATTAATTTGTGTTATTTTGGTAAACCAATAAAATACCGCAGCCATTTCATGCAAATTTCCTGTGTTTAGTGTTTTCCTTTATTATTAGTATTGTTGGTTTGTTTGTATGGTGGGGGGTTTGCGGGCTACAACCCCATGCATTAAGATAAAAAAAAACCCTCTGCCTTTACAGGAGGAAAATGTTCCTCCTGTAGACTTTTCTATGATCTGGCTTCAGTGAAATATGCTCTCAGAGAATTCTGCCAGTAATGTAGGTCAGGGGATGCCTGTTGACTTGATACGGATAAACAGGATTATGCTATTTGCCATCAGATTAAGTCTGGAAATGTTGACAGCACACAAGTTGTAGAAGTACGATACTGGCATAGTGTACATATTTTATCATAGTTTTTAAGATGCAGTAAAAAAGAAATCACAATTACAGTTCATCTATATGTAACTTGCTTAGTGACTTTTATTACATTGGATAACGTGAAAGTTGCAGTGTGAAACATGTCACATTGAAACACGATTACCATGATGGTCCTAACACTACCTTAAAGTAATTTAAACCCTAATTGGATGACATTTAGTTGGCTAAGGCACTGTGAATAATAAAGACTTGTCAGTTTTTTTTAAATATGATGCTGATTTCAATTTATTCCATCTTCATCCTTTTTTGCATCTCAGCGCTGCTGATCTCCTGTAGCCTTTTTGCATTTGGAATTGCCTAATTACTGTTTGTGCTAGCCCAGCTCCTCTGTCCCTCCCCTCTTCTCCATACATCACTTTTTATGTAGCTGTTGGGGGAGGAGCGAAGGACAGTATTATAGTTCAGTGGTTCTTCTCAACCACTTGACCATGGCCTGCTGCCGAGCTGCAATCTTCAATCTACTGGGCCTCCAGCTAGCTGCAGATCTTCTAACCTCCCATAAGGCTTTCCAGCTTCCATAGTCTCCCCCAACCTCCCATAGTGGCAAGCAGTACCCCTTAATCCCCCACAGTACCTCCAGACCCTTGAGAGCCCTCACCCCAACAGTGCCTTCCAACATCCCAAAGGCCCCTTTCACACTGGGGCAGGACGTGCATCGGCGGTAAAGGCGGTATTTTTAGCGGCGATTTACCGTCGTTCTAGCGGCAGTATTCGGCCCTAGCGGGGCGTTTTTACCCCCGCTAGTGGCCGAGAAAGGGTTAAAAACCACAGCAAAGCACCTCTGCAATGGCGCTTTGCCGGCGGTATAGCCACGGTGCCCCATTTATTTCAGTGGGCAGGAGCGGTGAAGGAGCGGTATACAAACCGCTCCTTCACCGGTCCAAAGATGCTGCTAGCAGGACTTTTTTTCCCGTCCTGCTAGCACACCGCTCCAGTGTGAAAGCTCTCGGGGCTTTCACATTGGAGACAAAGCAGCGGCACATTCAGGGCGCTTTGCAGGCGCCCCAGTGTGAAAGGGGTCAAGGTACCACCCAACCTCACACAATGCCTCATAGCCGCCTGTAGTGCCATCTAGTCTACTGCTAAGCTTTTCACCCCATAGTGCTGCCAACCTTCAGCTGTGTCCCACAGTGCCCCCCCAGCTCTTGCAGTGCTCCACTCTCCCATTGTGCCCCTGCCAAGTTTCTAGCCTACTGGAGAGATCCCCAGACCCCCCCCCCCCCACCATTCCCTATAGGGCCACCAAGTCGTCTGCAGAGTCCCCTAAACCCCTGCAGAACCCTCATCTCCCAATTTCAGTTTCAGTCTGAAAGACAGACACATCTGCATCCATTGTACTATATAGAAACAGAAACTAAGTACCCATTTGGCTTTATTAGGTGTATCTACATGCATGTTCTATAAATAAATATCTGTTTTATTAAATATCCATAGATAAAATGTTTTTCTTGTACAAACAAAACATATAAAACTAAAACCTATACAGAAACCTGATTTACCTATGTATTTCGCATAAGTGATCCATTACTTATATATTTATATATATTTCAAAAGGCATTTAAAAAAATCTTTATCTCTCAAACATTAATTATACAAGTTTTGCAGAGTGAACAGATGGAGAACTTGCATCGCAAGTCTCAATGGGTTTCGTGAACAATACTTCACTTCATCAGGAGTAGATGCATATAAGGTAAAAATACCAAAGTAAAATACAAAAATAGCAACACAATAGTAAAGTAATCCACAAAAAAATGAATGATATTATGCCCATCATAGTAAACAGACATACAGTTGTGCTCATAAGTTTACATACCCTGGCAGAATTTATGATTTCTTGGTAGAGCTGCACAATTGCGCTGCGTCAAGAATCGTTATCGTGATCTTGACTAAAGTGTTTCACAATTCTTTCTATGCAAAGAATTCTCTCTGCTCTTCTGAAGCCACAGCCTTCAAAAAAAAGGAAGAGAAAAACTGAGCAGTCTGTCAAGAATCAAAACATTCTTGATCAGTTGAACTCAAGTATAAACATTGTAACAATGTGTCAATGGAATAGACTGTGTGTAAGTGAAAAAAGATTAACCACTTAAACACTAAACCTTTTTCTGACATTTGTTGGTTTCAAGTTAAAATAATTTTTTTTGCTAGAAAATTACTTAGAACCCCCAATTATATACTCTCTCTCTCTCTCTCTCTCTCTCTCTCTCTCTCTCTCTCTTTATATATATATATATATATATATATATATATATATATATATATATATATATATATGTGTGGACACCCTAGAGAATAAAATAGTGGTTGTTGCAATATTTTATGTCACACTGTTTGCGCAGCGGTCTTCTTTCAAATGCAATTTTTTTTTTGTATGTGAAAGAATTTACAGCTCTATTTCTTGGCCATTTTTCAGAGAATATGAATGATAACACAAAAACTTTTCTTTCACTCATGGTTAGTGTTTGTCTGAAGCCATTTACTATCATTCAACTCTTTTTAAATCATAATGACAACAGAAACTACCCAAATGACCCTGATCAAAAGTTTACATACCCCAGTACTTAATACCATGTATTGCCCCCCTTAACATCAATGACAGCTTGAAGTCTTTTGTGGTATTTGTGGATGAGGCTTTTTATCTTCTCACATGGTAAAGCTTCCCATTTCTCTTGGCAAAAACCCTCCAGTTCCTGTAAATTCTTGGGCTGTCTTGCATGAACTGCAACTTTGAGATCTCCCCAGAGTGGCTCAATGATATTGAGGTCAGGAGACTGAGATGGCCACTCCAAAACCTTCACTTTATTCTGCTGTAGCCAATGACAGGTTGACTTGGCCTTGTGTTTTGGATTATTGTCATGGTGGAATGTCCAAGTACGTCCCATGCGCAGCTTCCTGGCTGATGAATGCAAATGTTCCTCCAATATTTTTTTATAACATACTGCATTCACCTTGCCATTGATTTTGACCAAATTTCCTGTGCCTTTGTAGCTCACACATCCCCAAAACAGCGATCCACCTCCGTGTTTCACAAAAGGAATGGTGTACCTTTCATCATAGGCCTTGTTGACTCCTCTCCAAATGTAGCATTTATGGTTGTGACCAAAAAGCTCAATTTTGGTCTCATCACTCCAAATGACTTTGTGCCAGAAGGTTTGTGGCTTGTCTCTGTGCTGTTTGGCGTATTCTAAGTGGGATGCTTTGAGGCATTTGTGTAGTAATGGCTTATTTCTGGCAACTCGACCATGCAGCCCATCTTTTTTCAAGTGTCTCCTTATTGTGCACCTTGAAACAGCCACATCACATGTTTTTTAGAGAGTCCTGTATTTCACCTGAAGTCATTTATGGGTTTTTCTTTGCATTCCGAACAATTTTCCTAGCAGTTGTGGCTAAAAATGTAGTTGGTCTACCTGACCATGGTTTGGTTTCAACAGAACCCCACATTTTCCACTTCTTGATTAGTTTGAACACTGCTGATTGGCATTCTCAATTCCTTGGATATCTTTTTATATCCCTTTCCTGTTTTATACAGTTCAAATACCTTTTCCCACAGATCCTTTGACAATTCTTTTGCTTTCCCCTTGACTCAGAATCCAGAAACATCAGTGCAGCACTGGATGAAAGATGCAAGGGTCTGTCAGGAGTCAAGAAACTCAATGACCTTTTTTACACACACTAATTATAAGCAAACCGATCACAGGTGAGGGTGGTTACCTTTAATAGCCATTCAAACCCCTTTGTGTCAACTTGTGTGCATTTTATCAGGCCAAAATCACCAGGGTATGTAAACTTTTGATCAGGGTCATTTGGGTAGTTCCTGTTGTGATTATGATTTAAAAAGAGTAAAACACAGTTGATTGATAATAAATGTCTTCAGCCAAACACTAACCACGAGTGAAAGAAACGTTTTTGTGTTATCATTCATATTCTCTGAAAAATGGCCAAGAAATCATAAATTCTGCCAGGGTATGTAAACCTAACTGTAGCACACTTACAAATTACCTTCAAGAAGAAGGTAAAAGCAAGAAAACTTTTGGATGGTAACCGCTATAGAGTGTCTGTAACAGGAGATGTAAAGAATGGGAAAGGGTCCAATGACCCAGCAAGACAACAGGGGCACAGACAGGTATGATTCTCTAAAGCCCAAACAGTGCCACTCAAACCTACAACAAATATATATAATATCCTCAAAAACATAGCCAAATTGTGAACAGCTGTATTTAATATAGACCCATTAAACCAAAGAATATACACCCAATGAAAGGGGTGATAATACTAGTGAAATTCAAAAATATGATATGCATTATATTTAATTAAACTATATAATAAGGGTTAGTGTAGTCCAAATAGACCATAGTGAGATGTTGACATACTAGCCAAATATATTAAACATAGCCTTTAAAAGCACTCAGAAGTCACCTGAAATGGTGAGCGCAATACTCAATCCTGTGAGGGCTTTTAAATGGTGCCTATGGAAAAATTTGAGGTACTGCAGTTTGTTGACCTTTCAGAGGTATGCAAATTTAAGACTTAACATGCTGGGTATCGATTTACTTGGCATAGCTAGATTTTATATATTTACCACAAATTGGGTAATATATTGTGTTCATATGCCCTAAAATGAGCATACGTGTGTTTTTTTTTTTTTTTTTTTACAGAAAATGTGCACTTGATAAACCATTGTAATGATATCCTGTTAATATTGTGTAACATAAAAAAATTTGGAACTAATACCATTTTATTCTCCAGGATCTCTGCCTTCAGGCCTAATGTTTGGGGGTTTTAAAGGGTAACTCCACTTTCTTGAAAAAAAGTCATATTGTAATATAACTTTATTAAAAAATGACCTTTCCTTTTCAACCTGCAGCGCTGTAATTTTCTGTAAAATGCAATGCAATATTGCTACCTGGAGGTGTTCTGTACACAGATGATATACAGAAGGCCCACAGAAATGTAATTTCCTGTGTGATTGGGCTACTGATTTTCCCAGAAGTCTGGACTAAGATACTAGTCAGATTTTGGGCATCCCCTGCAACAAAACATTTGAAATTGGTGAGATACTCCTATAGGTAAATCGCGTCTAAAGGGATGCAGATCCTGACAGTTTTCTTATTACAATTCTGCAAGTGCAGCAGCTGTTTGATAATTAATAAATCACTCTCATTCTCAACCACTGCACACATGGATGCAGGCAAACAAACAACTATTTCTCTTCAGAATAACAAAAGATAGGAATCTGCAACAAAGTTTGTTAAAATCCCTGCATTGTGCATAGATCACCCAGAGGGGAATAATTAATTCTCAACAAAAGTGGTTACTCTTTAAAGGAGAAGTACAGTCAAAGTTCATTTGGCTGAACTTCTCCTGTGGATCACAAGAGTGAAGTTAGTTTTGCACTTCTGTGACCCGTTTTCAGCAGAGAGGGGCTGAAGTCTGCTGTCTGCTGACGTCACAGAGTCGGTCCAGGCTTGGCCGTTATCACGACCATGGAGTCTGGACCAGCACCCGGCTCAGCCTCTCAGTGAGCCGCTGAGAGCCTGAGCCAGCTGCTCCCACCCCCTCCACAGCTCAGCGCTCCAATGAGGGGGCAGAGCAGAGAGCCAGTGACTAACAGTTAGCAGCTATCTGCTCATGGAGCTCTGAGAACCAAGTGATCAGCAATGTTTGATCGCTTGGTTCTCGGTGTTAGAGCCAGCGGGGGACAGATGCAGCATCGGATCAATGCTGCATCCACCTAGGAAAGTATGATTCTAATAAAAAAAAAAACCCATACATCTTTTAACTAATCTTCAGGCCTAAATTATTTTTTTAAATGTGTGGCAGTGAAAGGGTTAAAATGATCTCAAAAACACCTAAAAGTGAGCTGCATTCTCCCATCTACACGAGCCAAAAGAGTGATGACAGACAAGCAATGTGACACATACTGGAAGTTAGTAATGTTCCCCCCCATACTTGTGACCCAGATGAGGATAATCATTGTTCATTACAGTCTCAGGAGCTATGGGGGCTGGTGATGCAGAGAGAGTAATGCCCCGTACACACGGTCGGATTTTCCGATGGAAAATGTCCGATCGGAGCGTGTTGTCGGAAATTCCGACCGTGTGTGGGCTCCATCGGACATTTTCCATCGGGTTTTTCGACACACAAAGTTGGAGAGCAGGAGATAAAATTTTCCGACAACAAAATCCGTTGTCGGAAATTCCGATCGTGTGTACACTTCGACGGACAAAGTGCCACGCATGCTCAGAATAAATAAAGAGATGAAAGCTATTGGCCACTGCCCCGTTTATAGTTCCGACGTACGTGTTTTACGTCACCGCGTTTAGAACGATTGGATTTTCTGACAACTTTGTGTGACCATGTGTAGACAAAAGAAGTTTGAGCCAACATCCGTCGGAAAAAATCCTAGGATTTTGTTGTCGGAATGTCCGAACAAAGTCCGACCGTGTGTACGCCCTATAATTCTGGTATAGCCCAGGTTCACACTGATGCGGGTTTGAAATTGTGCGAGTTCAGCTGAACTCGCACGATTTCAAACCGGCAATGCAGTCCGACTTTGGGCGCGATTTCTCAGACATCTGTGCAGGTTCATGCCCAATGTCTATTCAAATCGCCCCCAAAGTAGCCAAAAGTAGTGCAGGAACTACTTTTTGGAATTGTTTCGTCGCACCGATTCTGACTGTGCCGTTGCTGGCAATAGCCGCCGATTTGGCATGCGATTTGACATGTCAAATCGCATGCCAAATCAGCCCAATGTGAACGTGGTCATAATGATACTTCCATAAAAACCACCATCAGTGGTTTTTAGTTTGACACATTGAGCACAATAGAATTATATTTCCCAGTAAAGTTTTTGTTAAAATTCTTTCAACAGCACTTGCAGTTCACAAAATTCAATACTGCTGGCTCCTGCTCTCTTAGTGCTGCTTCCTTGAACTTCCATCTTCACAGGAAAGATTTAAAGCGGAGGAGTTACACCAAAAAGTGGAACTTCTGCTCATCTGATTCCTCCCCCCCTCAGGTGCCACAATTGGCACCTTTCAGGGGGGAGGGGGGTGCAGATACCTGTCTAATGCAGGTATTTGCACCCACTTCCTGGAATAGTCACGCCCCTTCCCGCAACCCCCCCCCCCCCCCCGCTGTCTCCTGGGAAACTTACAGGTCCCAGGAGATAGCGGGGACCAGTTAGGACGCGCAGTAGGGAACCGGGAAGTGGCGCTGCAGCTGCCAAGACCCGAGCGATTGATTGGCTTCGGCTGCCGACATCGCTGGACCCTGGGACAGGTAAGTGCCCATTTATTAAATGTCAGCAGCTGCAGTATTTGTAGCTGCTGGCTTTTAATTTTTTTTTTTTAGGTGGACTCCCGCTTTAACAGTGGACATTGTAGTCTGGAGCCAGTCTGTGAGCTTGGAATAGAGCAGGGAATGAGTAAAGGAGTGCCTTGCATCCCATGCTAGGAGGCTGTGTTTCTATTGATGCACACAGTGTAGGAAGACACAACTCTTGCCCCTGCATGCCAGGGTGGCTCCATAGGATGCAGCAAGTAAAAGGAATCACCCTGAAACAGGAAACCTGAGGCAATGGTCATAGCACCAGCTTAAACAGGAACATAGACAAGGTTTAACCACTTCAGCCCCAGAAGGTTTTACCCCCTTCCTGACCAAGCCCTTTTTTGCTATACGGCACTGCGTCGCTTTAACTGACAATGCGCGGTCATGCGACGTTGTACCCAAACAAAATTGATGTCCTTTTTTTCCCACAAATAGAGCTTTCTTTTGGTGGTATTTGATCACCTCTGCGGTTTTATTTTTTTCTCTATAAACAAAAAAAGAGCGACAATTTTGAAAAAATAGCAATATTTTTTACTTTTTGCTATAATAAATATCCCCCAAAAATATATATATAAAAAAAAAATTCTTCCACATTTTAGGCCAATATGTATTCTTCTACATATTTTTGGTAAAAAAAAAAAAAAAAATCGCAATAAGCGTATATTGGATGGTTTGCGCAACAGTTATCGCGTCTACCAAATAGGGAATAGATTTATGGCATTTTTATTAATAATTTTGTTTTATTAGTAATGGTGGCGATCTGCGATTTTTATCATGACTACGACATTTCGGCGGACAGATCGGACACTTTTGACAATATTTTGGGACCATTGGCATTTATACAGCGATCAGTGCTATAAAAATGCACTGATTACTGTGTAAATGTCACTGGCAGGGAAGGGGTTAAACACTAGGGGGCGATCAAGGGGTTAACTGTGTTCCCTCAGCATGTTCTAACTGTAGGGGGGATGGGCTCACTAGAACATGAGAGATCACTGCTCCTGATCACAGGGAGCAGTAGATCTCTGTTATGTTGCTAGGCAGAACAGGGAAATGCCTTGTTTACATAGGCATCTCCCCGTTCTGCCTCTCCGCGCCACGATCGCGGGCCGCCGGCGGACATCGAGTCCGTGGCGGCGTGCGCGTGCCCACTAGCCGTGGGTGACACAGCGATGTACGGGTACGTTGTTTTGCGCACCCGTGCCACTTTGCCAACGTATATCGGCGTGAGCCGGTCGGCAAATGGTTAAAGATAAAGAAGCAGCATACTCAGTAAGTAATGAAATTAGCTGCTGAAAGTGCTTTAAGGGGTTGTAAAGTCAGAAGGTTTTTTTTATCTTAATGCATTCTATGCATTAAGATAAAACCTGTGTGCAGCAGCCCCCCTAACACTTATCTGAGGTCCCTCCCTGTCCAGTGATTTCCACAAGTGTCTCAGCCTTCCGAGCTTCTCCCTCTTGATTGGCTGAGACACAGCAATGGCACCATTGGCTGCTGCTGCTGTCAATTAAAGTCAGTTAGACAATCAGAGGAGAGAGGGGGTGGGGCTGGGTAGGGGCGCCATGTCTGAATGGACACAGGGAGCTGTGACTCAGCTCGGGTGCCCCCATAGCAAGCTGCTTGCTGTGGGGGCACTGAACAGGAGGAAGGGGCCAGGATCACAGAAGAGGGGCCCGAGAAGAAGAGGATCCAGGCTGCTCTGTGCAAGTTCACTGCATAGAGCAGGTAAGTATAACATGTTTGTTATTTTTATAGGAAAAAATATGAGACTTTACCATCACCTTAAAAACTGAGGGTTAATATAAATTCAAGCAACTAGGTCACCTCCCTGAGCACAGCCTGTGAATGGACATTGAATGAGCAGCAGATTACTGATAAGTCAACTCTTTGCTCTCTTCCCAACATGCTACATTTTTAAAAAATAATTAGAGTGCAATCAATTCATAACCGTTAACTGTTGTATTTTTAGCCATTTGGAGTTCAGCTGTAAGATTACTGATCATGTATGCTTGCAATTCTCCTTTAACATCTTTACCCTACCATGCATTTAGTGTTGAAAGTTATAGTGGAACCTATCTGCAGTTTCTGAGCCTAAGTGGAAATCCCATAAAAAAATTTGGATCATTTATTTCATGGCGACAGGTTCTACCCCCATCTTTGTCGGATTTGTGTTCTCAGTGCATGCACTAAGCTCGGAGGGAGTTTGCATTTCAAATTTTCAGGCAGGAGTGCGGGGCACATTTTTGTTTTATTTGGACATTCTTTTCCACTTCAATATCCGTTCTGCATGAGTGTTTTAATGAGTGCATTTGCTCAAGGCTTCATAGAGCTTGCTCACCCAGGCAGAATCACTGCTGGCGTATCAGAGCTTGTCTGGCGAGGGACACAAATGCCGTGACATACATATGAACTGACAGATCAGAGGACACGGAAAACACTATAACACTGGGATTGGTAGCAGCATTTTCACATACTAGTTGGGGGAGATATGCAGGGGGAATAATGCACATCTTCTTCTAACACTGGCCAGGTTGCTGCTGATTTTTTTAAAAAAATAAACAGGCGTATTACCAGAAAAAAAAAAATAGCTAATGTGTCTATTAGGCCTCATTCGTTATCTATGCATACATCTGTGTGAAAGTTCATCTTTGCCTGCACAGGGTGACAAGGTGTTCCCTGCATTCACGTTCAGGCAGTCCCATTTACAGTATTTCACAAAAGTGAGTACACCCCTCCCATTTTTGTAAATATTTTATTATATCTTTTCATGTGACAACACTGAAGAAATGACACTTTGTTACAATGTAAAGTAGTGAGTGTACAGCTTGTATAACAGTGTAAATTTGCTGTCCCCTCAAAATAGCTCAACACACAGCCATTAATGTCTAAACCGCTGGCATCAAAAGTGAGTACACCCCTAAGTGAAAATGTCCAAATTGGGCCCAAAGTGTCAATATTTTGTGTAGCCACCATTATTTTCCAGCACTGCCTTAACCCTCTTGGGCATGGAGTTCACCAGAGCTTCACAGGTTGCCACTGGAGTCCTCTTCCACTCCTCCATGATGACATCACGGAGCTGGTGGATGTTAGAGACCTTGCGCTCCTCCACCTACCAATTGAGGATTCCGTACAAATGCTCAATAGGGTTTAGGTCTGGAGACATGCTTGGTCAGTCCATCACCTTTACCCTCAGCTTCTTTAGCAAGGCAGTGGTCATCTTGGAGGTGTGTTATCATGTTGGAATACTGCCCTGCGGCCCAGTCTCTGAAGGGAAGGGATCATGCTCTGCTTCAGTATGTCACAGTACATGTTGGCATTCATGGCTCCCTCAATGAACTGTAGTTACCCAGTGCCGACAGCACTCATTCAGCCCGAGACCATGACACTCCCACCACCATGCTTGACTGTAGCCAAGACACACTTGTCTTTGTACTCCTCACCTGGTTGCCGCCACACACGCTTGACACTATCTGAACCAAATAGGTGGCGTATGGTCTGAGCACTGACAGGCTGACCCCCCACCCCTTAAACCTCTCCAAAAATGCTGTCAGCACTCATACGTCTATTTCCCAAAGACAACCTCTGGATATGACGCTGAGCACGTGCACTCAACTTCTTTGGTCGACCATGGCGAGGCCTGTCCTGAGTGGAACCTGTCCTGTTATACCGCTGTATGGTCTTGGCCACCGTGCTGCAGCTCAGTTTCAGGGTCTTGGCAATCTACTTATAGCCTAGGCCATCTTTATGTAGAGCAACAATTCTTTTTTTCAGATCTTCAGAGAGTTCTTTGCCATGAGGTGCCATATTGAACTTCCAGTGACCAGTATGAGAGAGTGAGAGCAATAACACCAAATTTAACACACCTGCTCCCCATTCACACCTGAGACCTTGTAATACTAACGAGTCACATGACATCAGAGAGGGAAAATGGCTAATTGGGCCCAATTTGGACATTTTCACTTAGGGGTGTACTCACTTTTGTTGCCAGCGGTTTAGACTTTATTGGCTATGTGTTGAGTTATTTTGAGGGGACAGCAAATTTACACTGTTATACAAGCTGTACACTCACTACTTTACATTGTAGCAAAGTGTCATTTCTTCAGTGTTGTCACATGAAAAGATATAATGAAATATTTACAAAAATGTGAGGGGTGTGAGGTGAGATACTGTATGTCAAGGGTCTCAAACTGGCGGCCCTCCAGCTGTTGCAAAACTACAAGTCCCATGAGGCATGGCAAGGCTGACAGTTACAAGCATGACTCTCACAGGCAGAGTGATAGACATGAATGGGACTGCCTACATGTGGATGCAGCGAACACCTGTTCATCCTGTGCAGGCAAAGACGACTCTTCGCACAGTGTACACAGAGGACCGACCAGCTGCAGATGGAAAATAAGTTGATTTTACCTCTGTATTGGTCCTAGCAAGAGTCATGCATTTAGAGTAGTGGTCTTCAAACTGCAGCCTGGGGGCCAGATGCGGCCCTTTCCTTGCTTTTATCTGGCCCTTGGGGCACTATTCCACCAACCGACACCAATGATAGGGCACCATTCCCTCTACTGACACCATCAATGGGGCACTATTCCTCCTATTAAAACCAGTGATGGGACATTTTCTACTCCCCTGGAAACAGTCCAGAAACCCCAAAGCCTGAAGGACAGTACACCGGCGACTTGCTTAGAAAGTTTGGAGACCCCTGATTTAGAGCATTAAACCAGTTGTCATGTTAAAAAAATGGGATTTTGCTTTTTTCAACGTAAGGGCTCATTCACAAAGGGCAGAGCCCTGTAAAATGTGAACACTTGTTTGTTTATCTTTTTGTACTACATAGTTAGATAGCTAGTAAGGTTGAAAAAAGACACCAGTCCATCTAGTTCAACCTGTGGTGTGTGAGTGTGCTTGTGTTTATCAAGAGTACATTGTATATCCCTGTATGTTGTGATCGTTAAGATACCCATCTAATAGTTATTTGAAACTATTGACACTCCCTGCTGATACCACTGCTTGTGTAAGAAAATTCCCCATCCTTACTGCTCTGACAGTAAAGAACCCTCTACGCAGTTTAAGGTTAAACCGCTTCTCTTCCAATTTCGTGTCTTTTTGAATTGCCTTTCCCTGAAAAGTTTTTCCTTATGCTAGGGTCACCAGTAAGATATTTGTACATCACTATCATATCCCCTCTCAAGCGTCTCCTCTCGAGAGAGAATAAGTTTAATGTTTGTAGTCCTTACCCATAACTGAGATTATGAGGACTAGTGCCTAGAACTGGACAGCATACTCTCCAGGTGCGGCCGGACCAGAGTCTTATAGAGGGGGGGAATTATCGTTTTATCTCTTGAGTTGATCCCCTTTTTAATGCATGCCAATATTCTGTTTGCTTTGTTGGCAGCAGCTTGGCATTGCATGCCATTGCTGAGCCTGTCATCTACTAGGATCCCCAGGTCCTTTTCCATCCTAGATTCCCCCCAGAGGTTCTCTCTAGACATTTTTGCAATTCGTTTAGTTCCAAATTAGTTTTTTAACCACTTTAAGACCGGGCCTCTTTTTTAGATGTGGTGTTTACAAGTTAAAAACAGTTTTTTTGCTAGAAAATTGCTTAGAACCCCTAAACATTATACATTTTTTTTTCTAACATCCTAGAGAATAAAATGGCAGTCGTTGCAATACTTTCTGTCACACCGTATTTGCGCAGCAGTCTTACAAGTGCACTTTTTTTTTTTAAAAATACACTTTTTTTTAATTAAAAAATTAAACAACAGTAAAGTTAGCCCAATTTTTTTTTATAATGTGAAAGATAATGTTACGCCGAGTAAATTGATACCCAACATGCCACGCTTCAAAATTGCTCCCGCTCGTGGAATGGCGACAAACTTTTACCCTTAAAAATCTCCATAGGCGACATTTAAAAAATTCAACCGGTTACATGTTTTGTGTTACAGAGGAGGTCTAGGGCTAGAATTATTGCTCTTGCTCTACCGATCGCTGTGATACCTCACATGTGTGGTTTGAACATTGTTTTCATATGCGGGCGCTACTAACATATGCGTTCGCTTCTGCACGCAAGCTCGGCAGGACGGGGCACGTTTTAAATTTTTCTTATTTATTTTACCTTTTTATTTTTACACTGTTTAAAAAAAAAAAAAAAGTGTCACTTTTATTCCTATTACAAGGAATGTAAACATCCCTTGTAATAGAAAAAAGCATGACAGGACCTCTTAAATATGAAATCTGGGGTCAAAAAGACCTCAGATCTCATTTAAAATGCAATAAAAAAAATAAATTGTCATTTAAAAAAAATTAAAAAAAAAATTGGCTCTTTAAGAGCTATGGGCGGAAGTGACATTTTGACGTCGCTTCCGCCCTGCAGTGTCATGGAGACGGGTGGGGGCCCAGGGGACAGAGGCGATCACCCCCGCCGCTGCCGATGGCTCCGGTAGGCAAGGGAGGGCACGGATCACGGCGAGAGGGGGGGGCCTCTCCCGCCACCGATAAAAGTGATCTCGCGCCCAATCCGCCGCAGAGACCACTTTTATCTTGTACCGGAACGCTGGCCGAACACGGGGATACCGGGGTTATGGCAGCTAGCGGCTGCCATAACTACGATATCCTTCCCCAAAGTAGGGATGTACATCGGCGTGCGGTGGGTCTAAAAGTGGTTAACGAATTTTGACAAATTCATTAATTCCGATATTTCCAAATTTCCGAAAATTCAAAATTTCTGAGTTTTGGAAATTCAATATTTCGGAAATTGGAAATTTCGGAAATTGGAAATTTTGAAAATTTGAATTTGGAAATTCTAAATTTCGGAAATTCGATATTCGAAAATTCAAAAATTTGGAAATTTGAAAATCCGAAAATAAGAATGAAAAATCTGAAAATTCAAAAGAATGAAAATCTGAAAATTCGAAAACACGAAAATCTGAGATATTAAATAACTAATAAAAACTATTCAATTATAGGTATTGGAATTTCCTTTAAAATTTGGCTGTTAGTGAACGGAACGAGTATGAATGTGTCCGAAGTTACAAATTATCTGAAATAACGAATGCCGTATCGAAACGAATGGAACGTAATGATCTAATAATAATAAATAACAATAATAATAATAAAACCTTTTTTTATTATTATTATTTAATAATTTGTTCCATTTCGTTTGTTTAGATGCGGCATTCGTTATTTCGGATAATTTGTAACTTCAGATAAATTTGTATTTCTTACGTTCACAAACAGCCAAATTTGAAAGGAAATTCAAGCACCTATAATTTAATAGTTCGTTATTATTAGTTAGTTATTTCGAATTTTACTGATTTTCTTCCTTTTTTTCAGATTTTCTAATGTTTGATTTTTTTCATTTCTGAATGTTCGAATTCCGAAAATTCTAAATGTGAAAATTCGAAAATTCGAAATTCGGAAATCCGAAATTCGGAAACTCGAAAATTTGGAATTCGGAAATCTGAAAATTTAGATAATCTGAAAATTCAGAATTCGGAAATTCGAATTTCCGAATTTCCCAAAAAATCAAAAAAACTAATGAATCGAAAACAAACAAATTTTTTGTCAGTGCACATGTCTAGTTCTCCCCCTAGCGAATAACTTGCACTCTGATTTTTAACACCAAATGTAGTACTTTACATTTTTCAACATTAAACCTTATTTGCCATGTAGTTGCCCACCCTATTAATTTGTTTAGGTCTTTTTGTTAGGTTTCCACATCTTGGGCAAAAGGTATTGCCCTGCTTAGTATCATCCACAAATACTGAGATTGAGCCATTTATCCCATCCTCTATATTGTTTATGAACAGATTTAACAGAATTGTTCCCAGGAGAGATCCTCGGGGTCCGAGTACTCACTATTTATCACCATCCTTTGGACCCATCCCTGTAGCCAGTTTTTAATCCAGGTACTCACCTTAGGGTTCTTGCCGACAGACCTCAGTTTGTAAAGTATAAATGTTTGTGGGGAACTGTATCAAATGCCTTTGCAAAATCCAGATACACCACTTCTACGGTCCTTCCTTTATCTAGATGGCAGCTCACCTCCTCATAGAAGGTTAATAGATTGGTCTGGCAAGAAAGATTCTTTATGAATCCATGCTGATTACTGCTAATTATATCATTTTCATTACTAAAATCTTGTATATAGTCCCTTATCATCCCCTCCAATAGCTTGCAGACTATTGATGTTAGGCTGACTGGCCTGTAGTTTCCAGGGATATATCTTGGCCCTTTTTTAATGAGTGTGGAGCTATTGTGTTTTTACTAGTGTGTAGCTGCATGCAGTATTAGTTGTGTTCTGGGTATTCGCCCCGGGCGCATACTGTCCTAAATGCTAGTACCTCATGGTGCACCGCCCAACCCCTTCTAGCTGCAGCAGCTTTAAGCCTCTCATAGAGTTTTACATGCTGCTGACAGCAGGAGTGGGCAGTGCGTGTGTGCCTTCTACCCACACCAAAAAGCCTGAGGCACGAGGCTGCAGAGAACACTTGCTCTCTGTGTAGAAGCACTGGTCTCTCTGCAGAGGTCAGACACACCTTCTGCTGATGTGTGCTGGACCTCTGCAGAGAGACACCTTCTTCCACACAGAGTGTAAGAGTTCTTACTTACAGCATGCTGGCAGGGGACAGGACTCTCTACATAGGATGGGGCTGCTTTCCGTAAGACTTTGCACACCCTTTGTTTTGATACACTTGGAATGTATTTAGCTGATATTTGAAGCTGAAAGTCTAGTTGGACTTTAAAGTGGAACCTCATTTTTTGGTTTGTGGTGGTCAGATGCAGCATAGTTCCGCTTTAAGTACTAGTACGATTTTCAGTGTGCATAGAGATTGTGGGGTAATGGAAAGCTCCAAGAGTCTACCCTCTCTTTCTGATTGACATGGAAGATATTGTGGAACCAAAATCAAGTTTAATTATCTGTTCTTTTCTGCTGTTTAAGGCATGGCCTTCCCTGTTGATATCTTGGATAACTACAACCATGATGAACTGGAGAATTTGTCCGAAGATTATTTGTCATACCTAAGGTGTGCTGATCCTGATATCCCGGAGTACTTCAGCCTGCGAGATGGACGCGAGGTAAAATTTCTTTGGATAGCACATTTTATTGTCCTCAATGCCTTATTCACATAACCACTTCAGCCCCGGAAGATTTTACACCCTTAATGACCACAGCATGTTTTGCGATTCGGCCCTGCGTCACTTTAACTGACAATTGCGCGGTCGTGCGACAGTGTACCCAAACAAAATTGTCGTCCTTTTTTTCCCACAAATAGAGCTTTCTTTTGGTGGTATTTGATCATCTCTGCGGTTTTTATTTTTTGCGCTATAAACAAAAAAAGACCGACAATTTGGGAAAAAAAGCTACATTTTTCACTTTTTGCTATAATAAATATCCCCAAAAAATATATAAAAAAACAAATTTCTTCCTCACTTTAGGCCGATATGTATTCTACTGCATCTTTTTGGTAAAAAAATTGCAATAATCGTATATTGATTGGTTTGCGCAAAAGTTATAGCGTCTACAAAATAGGGGATAGATTTATGGCATTTTTATTATTATTTTTTTTTTTACTACTAATGGCGGTGATCTGGGCAGTGATCTGCGATTTTTATCAGAACTGCGACATTGCGGTGGACAGATCAGACACTTTTGACACTTATATAAATGTCATTGGTAGGGAAGGGGTTAAACACAAGGGGGTGATCAAGGGGTTAACTGTGTTTCCTCAGTGTGTTCTAACTGTAGGGGGGATGGGCTACCTAGGACATGACAGAGATCACTGCTCCCGATGACAGGGAGCAGTGGATCCCTGTCATGTCACTAGGCAGAACAGGGAAATGCCTTGTTTACCTAGGCAGTTCCCTGTTCTGCCTTTCCTCGCCGCGATCGCAGGCCACCGGTGGACATCGAGTCCAAGGGCACGCTCCCACTGCGCCCGCGCCCTGCGGCTATGACGGAGGGACGTACAGGTATGCCCTTTTGCCCACCCATGCCATTGTGCCGACATACATCATTGTGCGCTGGTCAGGAAGCGGTTAAGCTTATACCATGTGTGCAGGCAATCCCATTCATGTCAATTGGGATGCAGTGGCTGCACAGACATTTGACAATCTATGTGGGTGTACAGAAAAGGGGAAGGAGGGGAAGCACCACCTGAATGTAGTGTTAAAGTTACATCATTTATTGCACAAGGTTAAATACACTTATAGCGTGGACCACACGGGCGTAAGTGACGTCCCCGGAAGAGACGGGGCTCTGAATCGCAATGGCAGAGATACAGGCTATGCGCACTGAGTTTACAGCTCCTTCTGCTGGCAAACTGTCATTGCGATCCCGATCCCCGCCTGTTCCGGTGACGTCACTTCTTCCCGTGCGGTCCACGCTGGTTACGTTGACGTCATGGAACTGCTAGGCATCCTAGCCTCTTCACAGCTTCTAGCCAGTTACCCAGACTGCCGGACAAACCTGCAGAATGGCGAAAAACCATGGGATTGATGATACTTTGATGAGCATGACTATCTTTTACTTGTAAGTGTTTTGTTTGTTTTTTGGAAAATTCTTTTTGTTCATATTTTTCATGGTATACATAAACAATAACAAAACACTAGGAACAGAGAAGGCAACATACTCACTCTGTCCCAAAGGGCTCACAGGGCCAAAATCATAGAACTAACATAGTTCAAACTAGCCCAAGGAGCAACAAAACATTCCCCCCCCCCAACTCTAACCATCAGAGTCCAGGAGATATAGAACACCAATCAACCGCAACAATGTTCTATAATGTCACTTGTTTGTTTGGATTTGGGATATAGCATTTAGGATAATTGGGTATACATAGATCTCAGAACATTCATACCATTAATAATAATTACCACCGCCCATCTCCTATCCTACGGATGTTGGCTCAAACTTGTCTTGCATACACACGGACACACAAAGTTGGTCGTCAAGAACGCGGTGACGTACAACATGTACGACGAGCCGAGAAAAATAAAGTTCAATAGCCAGTGCTGCTCTTCTCCTTGATTCCCAGCATGCGTGGAACTTTGTGAGTCGGAATTGTGTACACATGATTGGAATTTCCGACGGATTTTGTTGTCGGAAAATTTGAGAACCAGCTCTCAAATTTTGTGTGACGGAAATTCCGATGGAAAATGTCCCATGGAGCCTACACACGGTCGGAATTTCCGACAACAAGCTCCTATCAAACATTTTCCGTCGTAAAAACCTATTGTGTGTACGGGGAATTTGAGTCATAGAGATTCGAACACATTCGAACAGAATCTCAGATAAGCAGGAAGTGATCCCAGACCAGAAACTTCAGACCTGCGAGCAGCTCCAGAAAACATGCTCCACATTCGCTAGTGAGGAGGAACACCGCCAACATTCATCCGTGGCAGAAGGATAAATGCGTGTCAGCGTGGTCGGCGTGTAGTAAATCCTATGTAGGAACTTAAACTGTATCAGACGGTCTCTAGCGGACACTAAATGTTTGAAAGGGTGGTCCCACATATCTTCCCAGTCCTCTCTTTGAATTTCAGGAATTTCCGCCACCCACCATTCCTGACATCTAGTTACCGCTGGTTGCGTTTTTTTGAAAAATGATTTGTATCGAACTGATAAAGGTTTAGTTAATTCTTCATCCGTTAAAAGATCTTCGAGGGCAGAGGGTAACACCTCTACCCTCCGGGTGGAGAATTGTGTCTGAAATGCATGACACAATTGTATATATTGAAAAAAATATGAGTTAGGGAGGTCATGTCTTGCCATTAATTGATCAAACGTTATGAGTTCTCCCAACCTTGTAATGTCCCCTAGCACCTTAACACCCCTACTAGCCCAAATTATGGGGTCAGGCAGGAAGTAGATATGGGGTAGGTTAGGATTCATCCATAATCGAGCAGAGGGCGTAACTCCGATATAGCTGGGGGAGGACAAGTTTGTAGCTACTTCCCAAGATTTTATGGTCGCTTTCATTGACACAGTTAATGGTAGATTCGATTTTGGATCTCTGTACAAAGCTAAGCGCAAACTCCAATAGGATCCTAACTGCGCTGCTTCTAGGACTGTGGCAGAATCGCCAGTGTCCACAAACAGCCAGCGTCTAGCAAAAACCATCTGACCAGCCAGGTAGTATTTCTGCCAATCTGGCAGCGCTAACCCCCCCTGCCCCCAGGGTTCTTGTAACACCTTTATGCCTATGCGAGATGATTGGGGAGACCACAAAAAGGACCCAATAATACTGTTCAATTTGTGAAAAAATGATTTGGTAACCCACTCCGGGGAGTATCTTAAAAAAAATAAAAATTACCGGCAGGAACTTCATTTTTAGAAGATTTATATGCCCTAGTAAGGACAGGGGCAGTCGTTTCCACATTTGTGATTTTTGATTAAGCTGTGAGACTAATGGGAGAAGGTTTAGTGACATGTAATCCAGGATATTAACTGCAATTTTTACCCCCAAGTAGGTGATAGAAGAAACCCACTGCAGCGGAAGATTTTCATCCGCTGCATTCCGTGCCTCCGGACCCAGTGGTAATATAGAAGACTTGCTCCAATTCACCCGAAGACCTGAGAAGGAGGCAAACTGGTCTAGTATTAGCAAAGCTGCTTGAAGGGATGGTCCCTGGTCTCTGAGGAAAAGGAGCAAGTCATCAGCTTATAGCATATAGTTCCTACCTGGATTGCACCCACTTCACTAGATTGACGTAGCGCTCTTGCCATATGCTCCATCATTAGGGAAAAAAGGAAAGGGGAATAGGGCATCCTTGCCTAGTACCTCTAACAATATCAAAGGGATCAGAAACCGAGAGCCCCAACCGAATTGCCGTCCGAGGGCCGCTATACATTAAAGTGACCCATCGCCGGAAATTAGGCCCAAATCCCATACTCTGCAATACTCTGTGCATATACCGCCAGTCAACAGAATCAAAGGCCTTTTCTATGTCTATAGAAAAGAAACTTTTTCAGGGACTTCTGGGGTATCTAGCTGTAGGCGAGTGAATAATCTTCGTAAGTTAGTATCTGTGGACTTCCCGGGCATAAATCCCGTCTGGTCAATATCCACCAATGAAGGAATGACCTTGGCCAGGCGTGATGCACCACCTTAGTTAGGATCTTCAGATCCATATTCAGTAACGCTATGGGGCGATAGGAGGAACACGCTTGTGGGTCCTTACCCGGTTTCACTAGGAGCACTATATATGCATCCAGCATTGATGATGGGAGGACCCCCTTTTCTATACAATGACCAAAAAGCATACTGAGTCTCGGGGCAAGTTGTTCCATATATTGTTTATAGAAGTCTGCCAGAAATCCATCTGGGCCTGGGGATTTATTGGGCGGAAAAGTTAATATCGCTGCTTCTATTTCTAGAGCTGAAATATCAGCATCTAGATGGGTAACGTCCGAGTCTGATAATTTAGGTACGAAAAGCTCATTCAACAACCCATCTAGCTCATTGATGTCATATGATGGTATAGGGGAATAGGGAGCAGTGTAGTAAAGCACAAATTCATCCAAAATACCAGCAGGGTCTGTGACCAGAGTCCCCCCAGTGTTTTTAATAACAGGGATACTGACAGGCATTGTTTGATCTGCCGCCAAGAGAGCCAACAGTTTGCCGTTTTTGTCCCCTTGAGCAAATAGGGACTCAGCCCTCTTCCCAGTTTCAGTGCGGGCCAGATCAGAGAAGTGCACTGACAAAAGTCGCCGTGTCTCCAGTAGAGATGCGTAGGTGGTCTCTGATTAGGAATCGGCGTGCACACTGGCACACTTCCTTTCTTTGGCTAGAAGAATCTCGCACTCTGCGTCATGATCTTTTCTAGCCGCTTTAATTGCAGAAATACATTCTCCCCTCGCCACAGCCTTAAATGCATCCCACACCAATGCTGGCTCAGCCGTGCCAACATTGGTAGACCAGTAAGTCATAATAGAGCGCTGTACCTGGAAGGTCACCTGGTCATCCTGCAACCGGTCTGGCGACAACCTCCAGCCACCCCTCCTTCCCCCAGACGGGAGAGTCAGGATGACCGATAGCGGGCAGTGTTCAGGCGTTCCCCCAGCCAAATATTCAGAGTCATGAACATACTTTAACAGAGGAGGGTTACCAAACGCTAAATCAATTCTAGTATACTCTGTTTCCCCAAAAATAAGACCTAACGTGATTGTCGGTGATGGCTGCAATATAAGCCCTACCCCCCAAATAAGCCCTACCCTGTTTCCCCGAAAATAAGCCCTACCCTGAAAATAAGACCTACAAGGACTTTAACTAGGGTTTATTTGGGGGGGTAGGGCTTATATTGCAGCCATCACCGACAATCCCGCTAGGTCTTATTTTCGGGGAAACAGGGTAGGATCTGTGGGTGGCAGATAAATGAGGATAAGACTTAACATTAGGGTGCTTCCATCGCCATAGCTCAGAGAGAACAGACATAGACATCCAGGAGCAAAGGTCAGCCGAAGCTGGCCTGTAAGGGTTGGAGGAGTGCAGTGTAGGGTCTAGAATGGCATTGAAATATCCCATGAGCAACATAGGCAGACTATCAAAATGGCCAATTTCACCATTAAATCATAAAGCACTTGTACTTGGATAGGAGGAGGTAAGTATATATTCACAATCAACATTTTATAGTGAAAGACGTCCAATACAGCCACATATCGACCTCCCAGGTCGGAGAACACCTGGTGTATGGTGCAAGGGACAGCCTTACTAATCAAGATGGAGACCGCTCTTGCATAGGTGGAGTACGTAGAGTGAAATGCCCTTTGAATCCAGGGTTTGCGTAGGGACAAAATTTTAATCCCCTCCAGGTCGGTCTCCTGCAGGAGGACAACATGTGGCTTTACCTGTTTAAGATACCTGGAAAACAGCCATGCTTTTAAATTTGTTGTTCAGACCCCTCACATTCCAAGACACTTCCTTAAGCCTGCTAGCTATCAGTGAAATTCAATGAAAAAGAGACCACATATATACCCATTACTACCCCACAAGGCTGACAACAGATCCTATGATATGCAGTATGAGTTAGAGCAGTAATTGGTGTAGCACATATAGAAGAAGTAATGAGCTGAATGGTAACCCCCCTGCTCTTATACCAGAAACTAGCAAACCAAAAAAACCAAACAAAAATCGTCCAGTATGCAGCTTGTTCCCAAAAACCAAAAAAACTGGAAGGATCCAACCATTGGTATCGAAAGTTTGGCATTGTTAGATGAAAAACTTGCGTCTCTATTCAAGGCTCCAAGGCTCCTCACGGAACAACGCATAGCGGAGAAAAGGAGTGCAAGTCAGGAACATGCAGTACCAACAGCACCACAATCAGAGTTGACTCAATCAGGAAGGGTGAGTTCCAAGTGCATTAAAACAGTAGAAAAACAAAACAGGCCTCTTCCTAGGAAAGTTGAGCACCAAGGTGGTATCAGGGGTTGCTATCCAGCCAATCGCAAGCAGAGTATGAAAGAACTGACTGTGCCCTTGTATTGGACCCGAAGACGACTGGGATACAACATGCTGTATTTTATTTATTTTTCTCTGAACCTTCTCTTCACATCCTTGAAGGAGCGGCGTTTTCTCTGTATTTTAGCAGAAAAGTCAGGAAAAAGCATAATGCGGGTATTTTCAAACTCTAAATCTTGATGCTTTCTTGCTTCAGCCAGGAACATGTCACGATCTCTATAATTGAGAAACCTGACTAGGAAGGAAGGGCCGTGGAGGAGAGCCTGGGGGTCTTGCGCCTGTGGGCACCCGGTGTGCTCTCTCCACGACGTATGTGGGTGGGAGATCTTCCAGGGAAAGCAAGGTTTTAAAGAACCGTTCAGCGAACAGGACTGGCTTGGCCCCTTCTGCACTATCAGGCAATCCCACCACCCTCACGTTATTTCTCCTCTGCCTATCTTTGGCATCATCAGCTCGGTGTTGAAGCGATCTTACCATATCCCTAAATTCAGACTGGGAGCCCTGGGATTGTGAGGCATCCTCCACCTCAGAGATTCAGTTCTCAGCCGTGGTGAGCCTGCCTCTGATCTTGTCCAGGTCGTGTCTGATCAGATTACACTCAGAAGCCAAGTAATCAATATGGCCCATGAGCTCACCTTTGGATGCCGCGATTGCTTCCAGGATCGGCTTAGTTATTGCCGCAGTATCCAACTCTGACTAAGGGGATGGCGGCGGGGACAGCTCTGGTGCTCAGTGTGCTTTGCCTGTTTCCTGTTCCATCTTCATGGCTCTGCTGCCTGGCGCGCTGTGAGGATGACATAGGAACCAAGATGGCGGGGGCGGAGCCAGCGTCCCCACCACGCTGAGAACGAAGATGTCTCTGATCCCATAGCAGAGGCGGGTGGCTCTCCTTGTGCTTTTTAGAGGTCGAGGATGGCATTTTCTGGTTCTCTGTGGTCTCGGCTACCTGCACTGGTGTATTGATCCGGGATAGAGTTTGAAGGCCTCCAAAGGGGTTATATTCAGAAGGAAAGCTGGAGCTCAGAAGAGACACGCCCTGCACCGATCACATCCGGTCACGCCCTCCTTGTAAGTGTTTTTAACCTTGTGCAGTAAATGCTGAAACTTTGATGACACTGATGGGCGGCACTGATGGGAACTGGTAGGTGGCACTGATGGGCACTGGTAGGCGGCACTGATAGGTGGTACAGATGAGATGCCACTGATGGGCACTGATTGGCAGCACTGTGGACACAGATGGGTACAGAATGGCAGCACTGGTAGGCACTGTTTGGACTGCACTGATAATCAGGACACTGACAATCAGTGCCCTGATTATCAGTGTACATAACTGTACATGTCCCTTTTAGACAAGTCAGTTATCGGCTCTCTTCTCCGATCCTCATGCTGTCAGCATGAGGATAGGAGTGCTGATGACTGGCTTCTGTTTATATCTGTGATCAGCTGTGATTGGACATGTTTGGCCCAATCTGTGATCAGCAGTGTCCCCGGACATTGTGATCACAGAGCACCCCAGCCTGTGCCTAACAGCAGGCGGGATCACAAGAGACCATCATATGACAGCTTCCCAGAACTAGCCGTCCACGCTGTAGCCATAATTAGGCTATATCGCGATCGTCAAGTGGTACAAAAGGAAAAAGGTGACTAGAATACCAGTCAAAGGAAAGCTGCTTTTATAGGACACATGTGGTGTATCAAAAATAACTAAGTTCAATCAAGTAAATACAAAATATCTTTATGAATGTCAAATATTGAATGAAAATAGTATCAAAAATCACACATATATTGTATCAATACCGTTCTTCTACAATGTTGTCTTTTTTTTTTCTTTCTTTTTTGGTGGAAGAAGAGTATTTATATATGTGTGTGATTTTTTTTATTCTATTTTCATTAAATATTTGGCATTTATAAATATATTTTATATTTACTTAGAGTATAACTAAAGTACAAACTTTTTTTTAGTCTAGGATAGGTTGGAGAGGTAGATAACCTATTGGGTTTTTATTGCTGTCTGTGTCCCCATTAGGGAGATTCACCCTCTCTATTTATCCTGTTTACCATTATCATTGAAAGTGAAAGTAAAAGAAAATCCCAAATTTCGGGTTGTCCCCAGAAAAGTAATAGAAGGGAAATCTTTCAATGGGGACGCTAGTTCTGGTGACCTGGGGGACCCCAAGGGATTGCCTTTATTTTCAAGGATTTCCTCTCACTTCCTGGTTTGGCCATGGGGCAGGAAGTGAAGGGAAATCTCCCCAATGGGACACCGATGGAAAAAAAAAACTGACAGGGGTTATAACCCTCCATTCTCTATCCAAAATCAAAAAGAAAGTATTGCTTTTACTTGTACTTTCAAGCAGCCTTTCTCAACATTTTTAACACAGATGAACCCTTTAAATAACTTCCCAGTCTCAGGGAACCCCTGCTAATAATTACTATATCTACAACTCATGATACATTAGTGTCATGGTCAGTGGGAAGAATTCGCCCTGCCGAACGCCCTGCACGCTGCACAGTGCATTCTGCACCCTGATTGGGCACAGATTTGCCCAGTCAGGGTGCAGTGAAAGCTGGTTGTTAAGGAGCACGGAAGGAGAGTCATCAGCTGTCAATGGGCTTCCCTGCTGATAGCTGAATAAAAAAAAAAATTTGTAAAAAACATGAAGTGACCTCACAAGGGGGGGCGGTGCCACCAGGTTATGTTACCAGGTGGCCCTGCCCTTACCTATATAAGAACTGTCAAATGGCAGAGGAGGCATTCAGCGGTCGGCCGTCAATGAGTGCGGAGCTTTTTTTTTTATTTGTGTCTATTTGCCTTACAGTGGATGTTAGCCCAATTCATGAAATTTGACCTAGACAAATACAGGTGCATCTCGTAAGATTAGAATATTATCAAAAAGTTAATTTAATTCAGTAATTCAATTCAAAAAGTGAAACTCATATATTTTTTATACAGTAGATGCGTTACACACAGAGTAATATATTTCAAGCATTTCTTTCATTAAATTTGATGATTATGGCTTACAGCTAGTGAAAACCCAAAATTCAGTATCCCAGGAAACTAGAATATTAAATAAGGCCAATAAAAAAAAGGATTTTTAATACATAAATTTTGGCTTACTGAAAAGTCTGGATTTGGATTTTCTTTTACTTTCACTTTCACTGATAATGGTAAACAAAACAGATATAGAGAGGGTTAATCTAATGGGGGCACAGACAGTAAAAACCTGACAGGTGTTCTAATCCACCTCCACTCTATCCAAAACTAAAAAAAAAAAAAAATTCTTTAGGTATAGTTTAAGTAAATCAACCCCAATAAGTTCCATATTTCGGTTTCAATGCATTACTCTTGAGGGAACAGATCCAAAAATGCAGAGACTACTCAAAATTGGTTATTATATTTTTAGATTCCTTAAATACCACATGCCTGGACCATTACTTAATTACCGCATGCATTTGATCATTTCTTTCTTTCTGTGAACTGACTATAACACCTTTTCATGCAGTAGTGTTTTGAGCATTTTGCTGTAAATACGGCAAAACAGTAAAGTGAATTGACAGTTTAAGACCCCTTTCACACTGAGGTGCTTTACAGGCTCTATAGCGCTAAAAATAGCGCCTGTAAAGCGCCTCTCCTGTCACTCCAGTGTGAAAGCCTGAGTGCTTTCACACTGGAGCGGTGCACTGGCAGGACACTCAAAAAAGTCCCGCAAGCAGCATCTTTGAGGCACTTTAAGAGTGGTGTATACACCGCTCCTAAAGCGCTCCTGCCCATTGAAATCAATGGGCAGCGCCACCGAAGCGTAGTTTTTGCGGGCGCTTTTAACCCTTTTTCAGCTGCTAGTGGAGGTTAAAAGCACCCTGCAAGCGGCCGAAAAGCGCCGCTAAAACGACGGTAAAACGCCGTTAAAAATAGCGACGCTTTACCGCCGACGTCCGGGCGCTGTGAGTGTGAAAGTGCCCTTAGGATCGCATGCGATATTTATATTTATTTGTGTCTGGACACCTAAATACTGCATGCAGTCTGCTTTGCAGAATGGAGCCCGTTATCTACACTGAGCAAAATTATAAACGCAACACTTTTGTGTTTGCCCCTATTTATCATGAGCTGAACTCAAAGATCTACAACTTTTTCTATGTACACAAAAGGCCTATTTCTCTCAAATATTGTTCACAAATCTGTCTAAATCCATGTTAGTGAGTACTTCTCCTTTGCCAAGATAATCCATCCACCTCACAGGTGTGGCATATCAAGATGCTGATTAGACAGCATGATTATTGCACAGGTGTGCCTTAGGCTGGCCACAATAAAAGGGCACTCTAAAATGTGCAGTTTTACTGTATTGGGGGGGGGGGGGGGGTTTGGGGGTCCGAAAACCAGTCAGTATCTGGTGTGACTACCATTTGCCTCACACAGTGCAGCACATCTCCTTCGCATAGAGTTGATCAGGTTGTTGATTGTGGCCTGTGGAATGTTGGTCCATTCCTCTTCAATGGCTGTGTGAAGTTGCTGGATATTGGAAGGAACTGGAACACTCTGTCGTAAACACCGATCCAGAGCATCCCAAACATGCTCAATGGGTGAGTATGCTGGCCATGCAAGAACTTAGATATTTTCAGCTTCCAGGAATTGTGTACAGATCCTTGCAACATGGGGCTGTGCATTATCATGCTGCAACATGAGGTGATGGTCGTGGATGAATGGCACAACAATGGGCCTCAGGATCTCGTTACTGTATCTCTGTGCATTCAAAATGGCATCAATAAAATGCACCTGTGTTCATTGTCCATAGCATACGCCTGCCCATACCATAACCCCACCACCACCATGGGCCACTCGATCCACAATGTTGACATCAGCAAACCGCTCACCCACATGATGCCATGCACACTTTCTGCTGTCTGCCCTGTGCATGAATCACGGTTTTCCTGTGATTCATCCGTGAAGAGAACACCTGTCCAAAGTGCCAGACGCCATCTAATGTGAGTATTTGCGCACTCCAGTCAGTTACAATGACGAAATGCAGTCAGGTCGCGGCCCTGATGAGGACGATGAGCATGCAGATGAGCTTCCCTGAGACGGTTTCTGACAGTTTGTGCAGAAATTCTTTGTTTATGCAAACCGATTGTTGCAGCAGCTGTCCGGATGGCTGGTCTCAGACGATCTTGGAGGTGAAGATGCTGAATGTGGAGGTCCTGGGCTGGTGTGGTTACACGTGGTCTGTGGTTGTGAGGCCGGTTGGATGTACTGCTAAATTTGGAGACGGCTTATGGTAGAGAAATGAACATTCAATGCAAGGGCAACAGCTCTGGAGGACATTCCTGCAGTCAGCATGCCAATTGCACGCTCCCTCAAAACTTGCAACATCTGTGGCATTGTGCTGTGTGATAAAACTGCACATTTTAGAGTGGCATTTTATTATGGCCAGCCTAAGGCACACCTGTGCAATAATCATGCTGTCTAATCAGCATCTTGATATGCCACACCTGTGAGGTAGATGGATTATCTCGGCAAAGGAGAAGTGCTCACTAACACAGATTTAGACAGATTTGTGAACAATATTTGAGAGAAATAGGCCTTTTGTGTACATAGAAAAAGTCGTAGATCTTTAAGTTCAGCACATGATGAATAGGGGCAAACACAAAAGTGTTGCATTTATAATTTTGCTCAGTGTAAATATAGTGGGTTGATTTACTAAAGGCAAGTAGACTGTGCACTTTGCGAGTGCAGTCACTCCAGAGCTTAGTAAATGAGCAGAAATTCTGTTGACTTCCATCATCCAATCATGCATGTGCGAGGAAAAATGCAGTTTTTTTTTTAATTTTGCTTGCGTGTGACTTGGTATTCTTTGTAAAGTAAAACTTTACCTAATTTACTAAGCTCTGGAACAACTACATTAACAGAGTGCCTTTAGTAAATCAACCCCAATGTGTATTCTGACTTTAACCTTGGTTTGATTTGTGTATTTCTCCCAGGTCTGTGCATTAATATAGTATAAAACTTTGCCTATGTGCAAGAGCTTCCTACAATAAAGACTAGTCACTGCTTCTCTCTCTCTCCTTGTGCAGGGTGACTGGTCTTGTCTCCGCCCCTCCTGTAGTTTTCAGCAGGCAGCCTGTAGTGGGTGGAGCCTGCTGAGTCCCTCCCACAGCTCTGCTCTCTGCACAGGCTATGTACATCACAGTGATGATGCCATAGCTACTTATAGGTTATCCAGGTTTGCAATTGCATTTGGTGCACACCAAGTGGATTTATACTCTTTGTGTATATTGATAAAAAATTGTATGTGCCCTAAGTTCAGCTTTAAAAACATTTTCCTACCTATAAGTCTCAAAGCCTTGCTTGTCCGATTACAGCAAAGCAACATTGTTGTGAAAACCAGACTGTACTCTTCTCTTGTTCATATTTTAATTACTTTCTGTTTCCTTTTCAGGTGCTAATCAGTCTCTCTACAGTAGGGTATGTACCTCTCTATGGAGGAGATCAGGCACAAAAAGTACTGGCTCTGTTTGCACCTGAAGATGCTCTGACAGGTATGATATACATTATACACTAGGGAAAATAGTAAGGCCTCTAGTGTAGTACTTACCCCTGGAGGGGATGCTGGTCTCCCTTACCAGTACAGAGTATCCATAAGCAAAGTTCCATTCATACGGGCAATGCAGGCTCAGTCTAGGGGATGTCTTTTTAGTATTTATTGCTAAAGAGGGATTTAGGGTCACAGGATTTTCCAAAACAATGATAGCAATCAAATGGAGGACAAACTTCTCCCGAATCTTCTTTAAGCAGCCTTTCCCAGATATAATAGGGAATGACCAGTATATCTAGAACTCTATAAGAGCAGCCTCAGTCCATATAGCCTCATCTGCACTTGGCTCCCTTCTAGCACATGCACACCCAAGAGTCCATTGCAAGGTCTTTGCTCTCAATGCCCCAGGAGCATTCTGCCAATCAGAAAACACGCTGCTGACACTATCCACAATCCCATATAAATGTGTAGGTGTTCAATACAAATCAATATAAGTGTCGCGCTGTGCTTGCCAATAAAACCATAAGTGTTACTAAATATTAACTATAAACAAAATTGTGGCAACTATAGTGATATCATGACAATATCCAACTATTAAACACAATAGCATGCAATTAGTAGTACTTGAATAAAGTCCTTTGTTGTGCAGTTCAGATATTCCTTATGTGATGTGAACTCATCAATAAATCATAATCCAAAAAAGAAGTGCTCCTTGATCCAATTCCTCCGTTTGTGCTTTAGAAAAACTCTGTGCCACCCCACTCGTGCTCCCCCCCTGGTGGGTATGTCCTTACCTCAGTATATGTGACCTCGCACCTAAGCTTGGTCAGACAGTGCTTGTTAGCCTCTCCAGGGCTAAACCACATAGATCTAGATCTCCCGTATTCATCCATAAAGTGATAGCATGATAAATATTCATGCTGGCCATTTGACTTTCCCTGCCGTATATACTGGAAATTTCTTCCAGAAGCAGGTGGGATGAATCAAACACCCATCTCAGGAAACCCTGAATAGACAAGCCAAAAACTACATTTAGTCTAGCAGCCTGACTAAAGGAGGCCACTACACAAGTATATTGTATAATTATTGTGTAACATATTATATACAAGTTTGGCTATCAGTTTGTTAAGCTTATTGCTTATAAAGAATTGAAATACTTTGTTCTGTATTGGATTTATCTTGGATTTTCTTTTTACTTGTAAGTTAACCCTTTATTTTGGCTCCTTCAAATAGCATAAAAAAGGTGTCAAAAAAAAAGTCCCAGGTCTGTAATTTTAGATTCTGCAAGCAGTGCTACTGCAAGTGAGATGGTCATTGTGACCCCAGAATTTCAATGTATGGTTCTCTATAATCCCTATCATTGGACCTAATCCACAGAGTATATGTAATTATAGTTTATGGATTTTGCTGAACTTAAAGGAGTAGGGAGGCTGTCCTTATTATACTGAGCAATGTGAAACAAGGGTTTGCTATTTATTGAAACCTAAGAACTGTTTTTAAATTGTACATTTGGAGTTATGTACAGGTGAGTTGCCAGGCTGTCTATTTATAGCTAAATGTGTGCAGTTGCAGTATGCACGACTTTTCCAGTTTAGAATTTCTGGTTATAATTGTTACTATTCTTCCATAGCTGTGGCTCTGTATCTTGGTCATCAGTGGTGGACAGTTGATGATACTGTGAGGACTTCCAAATCATCCCGGGATGGCCTGCAGCAGGTAAAGCCTTGAATAGTACTTTTACAGTAGTGAAAATATCCATTTAACCTATTATTCTTTTGGTATGCCTGTTCAACAAAAGTCAGCTGAACTGGTGTACACACAGGCCAAATGTCGGCCGATTTCTGTTGAGCCGGGAAATACCGGGCCAATATTCGACCGCGTGTATTAGGCTTTATTCACGTAAAGCAACGGGCATCACAGGCTAATTACCGTATATACTCGCATATAAGCCGAGTTTTTCAGCACTTTTTTTCGGCTGAAACCCCCCCAGCTTATACTCGAGTGAGGGTATTTCCCGCTGTGTCATGCCTATCTGCAGCCATACCTTTGATTACTAAAACAGCGGGTGTATCCCGCTGTGTTATGCAGTCTTTTCGGCAGCCGTCCATTGTAACAAAGCCCCACTGCCTCCTTGTCCATGCTAGACGGAACACTGATACAATGCTGGGAAACTGTATCAGTGTTCCTTCTATCACGGATGAGGAGGAGGCGGGGCTTTGTTACAATGGATGGCCGAACAGACTGCATAACACAGTGGGAGACACCCGCTGTTTTTGTAATCGAAGGTACGGCTGCAGATGGGCATGACACAGCGGGAGACACCCGCTGTTTTAGTTATCAAAGGTACGGCTGCAGATGGGCACAATGAGGCTGCAAATGGGCACAGTGAGGCTGCAAATGGACACAATGAGGCTGCAAATGGGCACAGTGAGGCTGCAGATGGGCACAGTGAGGCTGCAGATGGGCACAGTGAGGCTGAAGATGGGAATTGTTTACCCAGTAGCTACTGCATTTTTTCCACCCTAGGCTTATACTAGAGTCAATACGGTAAAGAATGAAACAAAGGAAATCCAAATTTTATGACACCACATCCCAAATATTCATTTATGGAGGAGAAATGGACTTTAAGGCATAAAGCCTTGGCACTTTAAAGGTGTCTGAATTGTGAGAGTTTTCAGAAATTTATTCCCAATTGAACATATTGGTTAAAAAATATAAATTTTAATACAACGATTAAAAAAAGCCATAGAGAGGCTATAACAATACAAAAGTCACAAAATTAATAAAATACAGTTACAATGCCTAATATGGATACCACTTTGTTCTCAACATGTTTTGCTCAGTGGAGCTTCTTCAGGAGATATTGCATCAATTAAACTGAAATTACATAAGAGGAAAAGAAAAACAAATCAATATAGTGAAATTTTATCATATGCATAATATAATATTATATGCTAACAGTTACTCATTGGGATACTTCAATGTTAGAGTAAATAGAAAATAAAAAATAATAATAAAAAATAATAAATGAAATTACATAAGTCATGCATTAGAAAATATACTTACCGTAATTTGTTGTAAATATAAATGGATAATTATGTTTAATATAAGTGCTGAGTTACTACTAAAAATGAAAACCTTGCCAAAAATTCTAACCTTATAAACTTACACTTGGAACTGAAAGGTCACAAGTATTGGAAACACTTAGATTCATGAATTGCCTTCTCCCTCTGGGTTCCTGCCCCCAAGAAAAGCCTGCAGAGACAATACATATGCATGCCGGATTATTGATGTCCTTTTCTATGAGAGAAAGGGCAAGTGAGTAGAGAAAAAAGAAGAAAAAATATTTCTATGTATGTGATAAAGATAATTAAATAGTTATTCTCAGGTAGGGAAACCCTTTTGCAATAATTAATTTATAAAATTTACCTTAATGGTACTTTGATAGAATCAATGTTATTATATAGATGGCATCCCCAGTGTTTATTTGGACAGAAGCACTTTTTGTAATGGGATGTATAGAATAAAAAAGGCTGTAATTCAAAGAGGCTGTAAGGGTCTGGAGAGAAGGGGATCGGTATCCACCAGTGTCCAAACTGAGCCCTAGGCATCAAAAACAAATAATAGGAAACAGTGCACCTACCTTCATCTAGTGTAACAGGGAAGGAGAGAACCTTCCCTCCTTTCGTTGTGGTGTCCAGCAGAGGAATGACAGGGAGAGCAAAAAAGATCCCCGTATTTGTATTGAATCTCCAGCGTAGCGGTGTCTGACATCGCCGCCATGCTGCAGACGTAGAGAACGTGTCACTGCGCATGCGCCCACCATGGAGGCGGGATGTATTAGAGACTGCATACGTGCAGTCACCAATCGCCATATTTGAAGATACTTTGCCCATATGTGATGGGATGGGGGCAAGAGACACACAGGGAGACCGGAAACCCTGAGGGAAAACAATCAGCCACAGTGCAAATTCTCAAAAATAGCCCCATAGTTTAAAGAATACAAATGCTAATGAAAAACATTCGACATGCGCAGGGACAACAATAAGGCATTTGGGGCGGGGGTCATTCATTAAGGCTCACGTTCCCAAATGCCTGGGTGTCCGTGCAGGCTAAAGAATTAAATAGGGGCATGCAGTGGGGGAAGGCAATCACAAATGGTATGAAAAAATATGTTAATAAAATTTATATTGAATATAATATGTATAATATGAATATTGCCGATATTCGACCGCATGTACCAGGCTTTATTCACGTAAAGCAACGGGCATCACAGGCTAATTACCGTATATACTCGCGTATAAGCCGAGTTTTTCAGCACAATTTTTCGTCTGAAACCCCCCCCCCCCCCGGCTTATACTCGAGTGAGGGTGCCCATCTGCAGCCGTACCTTTGATTACTAAAACAGCGGGTATTTTCCGCTGTGTCATGCCTATCTGCAGCCGTACCTTTGATTACTAAAACAGCGGGTGTATCCCGCTGTGTTATGCAGTCTTTTCGGCAGCCGTCCACTGTAACAAAGCGCCACTGCCTCCTCATCCGTGATAGGCGGAACTCTGATACAATGCTGGGAAACTGTATCAGTGTTCCTTCTATCACGGATGAGGAGGAGGCGGGGCTTTGTTACAATGGACGGCCGAACAGACTGCATAACACAGTGGGAGACACCCGCTGTTTTTGTAATCGAAGGTACGGCTGCAGATGGGCATGACACAGCGGGAGACACCCGCTGTTTTAGTTATCAAAGGTACGGCTGCAGATGGGCACAATGAGGCTGCAAATGGACACAATGAGGCTGCAAATGGGCACAGGGAGGCTGCAAATGGGCACAGGGAGGCTGCAGAAGGGCACAGTGAGGCTGCAGATGGGCACAGTGAGGCTGAAGATGGGAATTGTTTACTCAGTAGCTACTGCATTTTCCCACCCTAGGCTTATACTCGAGTCAATACGTTTTCCCAGTTTTTTGTGGTAAAATTAGGTGCCTCGGCTTATATTCGGGTCGGCCTATACTCGAGTATATATGGTGTTTGGGACCTTGTGGGATTTTTTTCCCAAGGTACAGTGCTCTGTTTTGAAAAAGGGATCCTACAAGGTTTTTATTTGTTGTGTCTGTGTGCAGACAACAGAAAATTGTATAAAATATCGTAATTTTCCTTTTATGGCTCCAATCCATGGCCACATACTACCACATTTATGCTTCCAGGTTGGCGCCGGGAAACTAATTCTGTATGTGAACAAGATTCTGCCAGCGGTGTCTCCTTTAGTAATTTCCCTTATTCATTTTGCTTGGTTGCTTTAACTCAGAACATTTTTAAGTAACAAGTAAACCACTGAATTATTTATTCAAAGACAATGCAACACTAAAAAAAAAAATATCAAATATAACAGTTTTTGTATCGATTCGATGTTAAATACTAGCAGGTATAAAAGTATAATATTAAGATGAAATTCATAGTTTTTGTCTCTTTCATTTGCAGGCCCGGACCCTTGGAGAAAGAGTAGTACTTTATGTGCTGAACCGAATTATTTATAGAAAGAAAGAGATGGAGCGAGACGAGGTCCCCTTTCTCTGTCACAGCAGCTCTGATTATGCTAAGATTCTATGGAGAGAAGGAGAAGCCATTGGATTTTATTCTGTCAAGCCTGCAGGTCACTTATTTTATGCGTTCTTCAGCAAAAGTTATTTTAAAATGACTGTGTATTAGAATTGTTATAAAACTGTCAATTAAGGGGACTTCAGCAAAATACGGAGATAGAGTATTGTTTAAAGCTAAATGCCTGGCGCCATGAAATACATATAAAGTTCAACATACAGTACACATTACATTCTAACTGTACAGTTTTACTTAAAGTGATTGTAAAGGGTACATTTTTTTAAATAATAAATATGTTATATTTACCTGCTCTATGCAATATTTTTGCACAGAGCAGCCCTAATCCTCCTCTAATGGGGTCTCCCAACGGTGCTCCTGTCTCCTCCTCTTCTCAGTATGCCACCGTAGGAAGCTGCTTCCTATTGTGGCACAATTGCGGGCTCAATCCTGAGTTGCGCTGCCTTTGTCCATAGGCACAGACAGTGTGGCTAAGCCCTGCCCCTCTCTCCCTCGTCACAGGATTTGATTGACAACAGTGGGGACCAATGGTTCCGGCTACTATCAGTCTGCCCTGGGAGAAGGGTGAGAACAGACAGAGACGTTGCTCTCGGGCACATCACTGAATCGAGATCAGGCTCAGGTAAGTATAAGGGGAGGTGGGGGGAGCTGCACACAGAAGGTTTTTTACCTTAAAGCGGAGTTCCAACTTTTAATTTTTTTTTTTGATGAATATAGTTAGTTTAAAACTTCTATTTATAGCACTCACCTTTCTGGGATGTATCGCCACTCGATTGCCGATTTCATACATGAAGATATCTTATATTCCTCTTTCCTGGTGATTTCCATATTGCTTGTGGGCATGTGAAGCCCACAAGCACTATCTTCTGGGGATTAGGTGCAGCTGAGTGACCAGCATGCACCGCCTGTTCTCGCGCATGCGCAGGAGGTACGGCTTGCAGCGCCGTACACTTCTGGCATTGCCATCACAACAGGCAGCTTCGTCGGAAGTGCCCACCCCGTTGTGATGGCAACAAAGCGAACGAGGTCAATTCCAAATGTTTTTCTCCAGCTAGCAGCAGACCTCAGGTAAGTCTGGGGGGGGGGTTTTCTTCACCAGACACCCACCACCTGGGCTGTACTCTCCCCCTCTTCACGAGAAAGAGCGATAGGAGAGAACAAAAAAAAACCAATCAGCACGCTGCCCTACTCGGTGGCTTCCAGGTTCCCTCCTCGTTGTTTTCCCCCTCACAAAACGATCCTGTAGAATCAGAGGCCCGCGCTCGCGCGGGAAAACTCTTTTTTTTAAAAAGAGAAGGGGGGCCGAATGAGACGGAGGGGGCAGGGCTTAACGCAGCATTGGCGTCCTCCAACGTCCAGCGCGGGAATGTGTTTTTTAAAAACTCCATTGTTGCTGCTGCAAGCTGACGGAGGGACACAAGAGCAAAGAGGGGCATGAAAGAGGTTTGGAGACATAGGCATTCCTTTTGACACATTTACTATTGCATCAGCCTGAGCATTAATAGCAGCGGCAGGGTTGGACTATTGCTCAAGCAGTGGATGCGTTCCTTCTGGTAGTACCTCTGCTTTGTGCATCGGGCTATGGTCGGAAGGGGGGGTAAAAACATCTAAAAAAAGGGCTATAGAAAGACTTCTACAGCCACAAAGAAGCCTAGAACCATCTCAAAAAAGATGGCATTCTCCCCTGAGAGTGATATGGCTGGTCAGAGTGAGCCATCAGGGACGTCGGGTGTTGCAGCTGCTCTTAACACTGCAGCCCCTGTGTATATTACTGAAGAGATTTTTTCCTCAACCATTTTAGGCTTGGAACAAAAGATTGATGCGTTAATCACATCCCAGAGTGGGACTAAGCGTAACAGGTCCCCTTCCATTACCCAGGACCCTCAAACTTAGGAACAGGGGGCGAGAGATGACAAATTTCTCTCAGGGGACCAGGAAGAGGCTGATGACTCCTCTTCTGAAGAGTCTAATACGGAAGGATCGGGTTCACAAGAAAGGTTGTTGGTACAATCTCTCACTGAATTGGTCCGCTCCACATTTTTGCTGCCAGTAGCTGAGTCAGTCAATGAGCCCACTTCTTGTTTGGGTTCGCTAAAACCTCCCCAAGCTATTCATGCTTTTCCTATCCATTCATTACTAAAAAAGCTTATGTATTTTGAGTGGGAGCACCCAGATAAACAGTTTTTTCCTCCAAAAAAGTTTTCAACACTTTATCCTATGGAGGAAGAGTTTAATAAGAAATGGGGGATTCCAGCAAAAGACGATGCTATATCCTCTGTGAATAAAAACTTGACTTGTCCAGTAGACAATGCTCAAATGCTGAAGTATCCAACGGATAAGAAGTTGGAATTTCTATTTAAAAACAATATTTCCCTGGCAGGTTCAGTGGTTCAGCCTGCGCTGACAGCGATCGTTGTATGTCAGACTCATTTTAGATCTAAAAGATCTAATTTTTAAGCTTTCAGTGCTCTCACAGTTTGAATGACTCAGTCATGCAACACTGTACCCATATGAAACTTGCGCATAAATAGAGCTTTCTTTTGGTGGTATTTAATCACTAGTGGGTTTTTTATTTTTTGTGCTATAAATGAAAAAGACAATAAATTTTGTGAAAAAAATGCCTTTTTCTTTGTTTCTGTCATAATATTTTGCGAATTAGTAATTTTTCTTCATAAATTTTGGCCTGGTTACTGGTTAGATGAAGCAGACTGATACACGTATCTCTCTGTTGCTCTTTTCTCCTATCAGCATGTCCCTTGTTGGCACATGACTACTACAGCACAAATAATTGCCTCCTTGTGCTGCATCTTCCTCTCCCATTCTGAGCTTTGCTGTACAGGGATTGTAAGAGGCTAGGTACCTACACTACTTGCATTTAAAAGAGAATTATGGCGTGTTTGTTTTTTTCTGAATCATACTTACCTAGGTAGATGCTGCGTCGGTCCAATTCTACATCTGTCCCCCCGGCTCTAACACTGAGAACCAAGCAATCAAACACCGCCGATCGCATGGTTCTCAGAGCTCTGTGAGCAGAGAGCTGGTGACTGTTATCGTACATCACGGGACACAGAGCCATAGTAGTTACTATGTGGGATGTCCCATAGCAATGCCAACTGAAGGGAGGGAGACACAACAAAAGTAGGGCACTAAGAGACTAGAGGACTTATACTGCTGCCTGCAGTACACTGCGCCCAAAGGTGATATCCTCATGACCTTTTACATCTACTTGATAGGATCTGGTAAATGTATGGACTGAAGACCAAGTTGCGGCCTTGCAGATTTGAGCCATGGAGGCTTGGTGATCCACTGCCCAGGAAGTACTAACAGTCCTAGTGGAGTGCGCTTTATTATGAAAAGGTGGAATTTTCCTCTTTAAACCATAAGCTTGAACAATCACTTGACAAATCCATTTAGAAATAGTAGATTTCGATGCTGCCTGTCCTCTCTTAGGACCTTCTGGCAACACAAACAAAACATCTGTTTTACGAATCTGAGCAGTCGCCTTCAAGTAGACCTTGACTGCTCTCACCACATCAAGAGAATGTAATGACCCTTCCTCCTCAGAACGGGGTTCTGGAAAAATGAAAGCAGAACAATATTCTGGTTTAAATGAAAACCTGACACTACCTTCGATAGGAAATTAGTATGAGGACGTAATACAACCTTATCCTTATGAATAATCAAATATGGCTCTTTAGAAGAAAGAGCAGCCAACTCTGATACCCTTCTTGCAGAAGATATGGAAACCAGAAAAACTAATTTCCTAGTCAAAAGGACCAAGGGAATATATTGTATCGGCTCAAAAGGCTGTTTCTGTAACGCCAACAGGACTAAATTCAAGTCCCAGGGGTTCAGGGGTGACCTAACTGGAGGATTAATCCACGTTACCCCCTGAATAAAGCTACGAACCGGAGAGTCTGAAGCAAGTGGTCGTTGAAAAAATACAGATAAGGCCGACACCTGGCCTTTGATAGTACTCAAGGCCAGCTTCATCTCTAATCCCATCTGTAGAAATTCAAGGATCCTACCTATGACATATTTCCTGGGGTGCCAATCCCTGGATTCACACCAGGAGACATATGCCTTCCAGACTCTATAATATATGACTCTGGGGGCCGGCTTCCTAGCATTAACCAAACTACAAACTACTGAACCTGACAGCTCACGCTCCTTCAGAGCGTGGGTCTCAATAGCCAAACCGTTAAATTTAGCTTTTGTAAGGTAGGATGGAATAACGGACCTTGCGAGAGAAGGTCTGGCCGTGGTGGTAGGGTCCATGGGTCCCCTACCACCATCTTTACGATCTCTGCATACCAAGATCTCCTGGGCCACGCCGGGGCCACAAGAATCACCTCCTTCCCTTCCTGCTTGATCCTGCGAAGAAGGTGCGGAAGCAACACAACAGAAGGGAACGCATAGATCGGTGAAAACTGATCCCACGGAAAAAACAAGGTACCTGTTCCGCATGCAGGTGGATCCTTTGTCCTTGACACAAAGTTGTTGATCTTTTTGTTGAACCTGGACGCAAACAGATCCACGTTCGGAATTCCCCATCTTTGACATATTGATAGAAAGATGTCGGCGTGAAGAGACAATTCTTCCGGGAACAACTGTTGGCGACTCAAGTAGTCCGCCTGCCAATTCTCTATTCCTGGAATGAAGACTGCCGATAGGCAAGGAATGTTGTCTTCTGCCCAAGATAGGATATGATTAATCTCTCTCTGGGCTGCACGACTTCTCGTGCCCCCTTGGTGATTGATATAGGCCACTGCTTTGGCATTGTCGGATTGGATCTGGACAGGACAATTCCGTAATCTGAGCGTCCAGGCTTTCAGGGCCAGGCGAGCTGCCCGAATCTCTAGAATATTGATGGACAAGGTCATTTCTGATTTGGACCATCTTCCCTGGACAGACGATTCTTCTAGGACTGCTCCCCAGCCCAGAAGGCTGGCATCTGTTGTTACCACTTTCCAGGTAACTGGTATAAAGGATTTTCCTTTTTGGAGATTCTTGGTTATCAACCACCAATTGAGGGTTTGACGCACTTTTGGGGATAAACGCATTGGGAAGTCTAGAGCTTGGACCTTCTTGTTCCAAGTTGACAGGATACTGTTTTGCAGCAGTTTTGAATGAAACTGAGCATAAGGAACGGCCTCGAATGAAGCCACCATCTTTCCCAACAATCTCATGCAAAGTCGAATAGAAGGATTCTTCTTTGCTTTGACCACCTGAATCAGTTCCCTTATGGAACTGATCTTTGCCTGGGGCAAAAACACCCTCTTCTGAGCTGTATCTATGATCAGACCGAAGTACTCCAATCACCTTGATGGTTTTAAGGAGGATTTCTCTAGGTTGAGAATCCAACCTAGGTATTCCAGGTAGCTGACCGTGGTGACCAAACTTTGGTTTAAGCGGGCTACCGATTGATCTATCAAATGTAGATCGTCTAAGTAAGCTAGAATCATTATACCCTGAGCCATTAACCACTTGGCGCCCGCCATCTGTCATATGACGGCCAGGCGGTGCGGCACTCATTCTGGGAGGGCGTCATATGACGGCCCTCCATTCAAACAGGGAATGCGCGCGATCGTGCGTGCGCATCCCTGTTCCTTCGGTGGCGGTGTGTCACGGAGACACCGCTTGTCACCGAGGGGGGTGAACAGCCATTGGTCATGGCTGTTTACCACGTGATGAAGTCACAGATGGTTCCGCCCCACGCTTCAGGTGCACGTCGGTGGCGGCGTGTTCCCGGGAACACTGCCTATCACTGACGCTGGTAAACAGCCATTGGCCGGCGGCTGTTTACCACGTGATCGGCTGTGATCCTTTCACAGCCAATTACTAAATGTCAACAAACCACGGTAACAAGATGTTACCGGGTTCTCCTCTTCACACAAAGATCGTGTGTGAGGAGGAGATTGCGGTAACATCTCGTTACCGCTCACACTGGTTGTCCCTCCCCTCCAAATAAAGAGGACCTGTCATCACCCATCATAGTACCTGTCACAGTTCATCTGAGTACCTGTCAGTCCATATGAGTTTCTGACAGTCCATATGAGTACCTGTCACAGTCCATCAGAGTACCCGAGTACCTGTCACAGTCCATCAGAGTAATCGAGTACCTGTCACAGTCCATCAGAGTACCCGAGTACCTGTCACAGTCCATCTGAGTACCCGAGTACATGTCACAGTCCATCTGAGTACCCATCTGAGTACCCAAGCACCTGTTACAGGTCATCTGAGTACCCAAGTACCTGTCGCAGTCCATCGACCACCCGAGAACCTGTCTGCAGCTCATCAAGTTACCCGAGTACCTGTCTCCAGCCCATCAGAGTACCCGAGTAGCTATCTGCAGCCCATCAGAGTACCCGAGTACCTATTTGCAGCCCATGCCTCATAGAATATATGTTGGGGTGTTTGCTTTCCAAAATGGGGTAATTTTGTGGGTAATTCCAATGTCGTGGTGCTCCAGGACCTTCCAAAGTGTGATAGGTAGGAATGAAATGAGATGCGTAATTTATGCTCCCAGAACGCCTAAAGGTACTACTTCAATGTTGGGCCTCTGTATGTGGGCAGGCTGTGTAAAAGTCTCACACATGTGGTATCCCCATACTCGGGAAGAGTAGCAGAATGTATTTTGGGGTGTAATATTTTCTATATACATGCTATGTGTTAGAAATATCTTATAAATTGACAACTTTGTGTAAAAAAAAAATGCGTTTTCATTTTTTTCCCACATTTTCCAAAAACTTCTGGAAAAAAATGAACCGTTCAAAAGACTCATTATGCCTCATAGATTATATGTTGGGGTGTTTGCTTTACAAAATGGGGTCATTTTGTGGGCAATTCCATAGTCTTGGTGCTCCAGGGCTTTCAAAAGTGTAATAGGTGGTTGCGAAATGAGATGTGTCATTTATGCTCGTAGAACGCCTGAAGGTGCTACTTCAATGTTGGGTCTCTGTATGTGGCCAGGCTGTGTAAAAGTCTCACACATGTGGTATTGCCACACTCGGGAAGAGTAGCAGAATGTATTTTGGGGTGTAACCTGATAATATGACAATTTTGTAAAAAAAAAAAAAGAAAAAAGAAAAGAAATCTTCATTTTGCAAAAAATTGTGGGAAAAAATGACAACTTAAAAAAACTCACCATGCTACTTACTTAATACCTTGGAATGTCTACTTTCTAAAAAGGGGTCATTTGGGGGGCATTTGTACTTTCCTGACTTGTTAATGTCTCAAGAAATGAGATTCACCTGATGTACTTAAGGCCTCATCAGATGTGATCAATTTTCAGTGATTGGCACCATAGTTTGTAGACTCTATAACTTTCACAAAGACCAAATAATATACACTAATTCGGGTTATTTTTACCAAAGATATGTAGCAGTATAAATTTAGGCCAAAATTTATGAAGACAAATTACTAATTCGCAAAATTTTATGACAGAAACAAAGAAAAAGGCATTTTTTTCACAAAATTTATTGTCTTTTTTATTTATAGCACAAAAAATAAAAAACCCACTAGTGATTAAATACCACCAAAAGAAAGCTCTATTTATGCGCAAGTTTCATATGGGTACAGTGTTGCATGACTGAGTAATTGTCATTCAAACTGTGAGAGCACAGAAAGCTTAAAAATTAGATCTTTTAGATCTAAAATGGGTCTGACAGAGAAATATTGTTTTTAAATAGAAATTCCAACTTCTTATCCATTGGATCCTTCAGCATTTGAGCATTGTCTACTGGACAAGTCAAGTTTTTACTCACAGAGGATATAGCAGCGTCTTTTGCTGGAATCCCCCATTTCTTATTAAACTGTTCCTCCATAGGATAAAGTGTTGAAAACTTTTTTGGAGGAAAAAACTGTTTATCTGGGTGCTCCCACTCAGAATACATAAGCTTTTTTAGTAGTGAATGGATAGGAAAAGCATGAATAGCTTGAGGAGGTTTTAGCGAACCCAAACAAGAAGTGGGCTCATTGACTGACTCAGCTACTGGCAGCAAAAATGTGGAGCGGACCAATTCAGTGAGAGATTGTACCAACAACCTTTCTTGTGTATTAGACTCTTCAGAAGAGGAGTCATCAGCCTCTTCCTGGTCCCCTGAGAGAAATTTGTCATCTCTCGCCCCCTGTTCCTAAGTTTGAGGGTCCTGGGTAATGGAAGGGGACCTGTTACGCTTAGTCCCACTCTGGGATGCGATTAACGCATTAATCTTTTGTTCCAAGCCTAAAATGGTTGAGGAAAAAATCTCTTCAGTAATATACACAGGGGCTGCAGTGTTAAGAGCAGCTGCAACACCCGACGTCCCTGATGGCTCACTCTGACCAGTAGGGTTGTCCCGATACCACTTTTTTAGGACCGAGTACAAGTACCGATACTTTTTTTCAAGTACTCGCCGATACCGATTACCGATACTTTTTTTTAATGTCACGTGACAGTGTTTTTTTTTTTTGGGGGGGGGGGGAGTGAACGGTGCCTGTGTGTGTGGTTTTTTTTTATTTTATTTTTTTCATTTACATTTATTATTTTTTACAATTTTTATTTTTTTATTTTTTATTGCACTATGTGTGTGTGTGTTTTTTTTTTAATTAGCCCTGTTGGGGGGCTTTGGTGAGATATCAGGGGTCTTAACAGACCTCTGATATCTCCTCCTTGAGACAGAGAAAGAGACAGAGGATAGAGATTCCCCAGTCCCTTTCTCTGCAGCGTCAGCTGCACTGACAATGAATGGAGAGAAGACAGCGGCTCCTCTCCATTCATAAACTGACACATAGTAATCACAGGTGATTACAATGTTTCAATTATGTGAATGGACAGAGTCAGCTGACTCTCTCCATTCACACAGCGGAGAGAGACAGCAGAACGGAGGGGACAGAGGAAGAGAGAGGGGGACAACGGAAAGCCGGAACGGATGGGGACAGCGGAGGGGGACACAGCAAAGAAGAAGGACAGCGGAGGGGGACAGAGGAACGGAGGACAGCGGAGGGGGACAGAGGAACGGAGGACAGCGGAGGGGGACACAGCAAAGAAGGAGGACAGCGGAGGGGGACAGAGGAACGGAGGACAGCGGAGGGGGATAGAGCAAAGAAGGAGGACAGAGGAGGGGGACAATGCAGCGGAGGAGGACAGCGGAGGGAAACAATGCAGCGGAGGAGGACATTGGAACAGAGGGGGACAGAGCAACGGAGCAGGACAGCGGTGGGGGACTAAGGGGGATGAGGTGACAGTCAGCGGTGATCGTGTGTGGGGGAGTTACAAGCACCGATCACCGCTGTGTCACTAAAGCAGCTGAAAGCCGCGGGGGGAGAAGCTTGTAACTCCCCCACACGCCGATCACCGCTGACAGTCCAGGTATCGGGGGAAGCATCGGGAGCATTTGCCCGAGTACAAGTACTTGGGCAAATGCTCGGTATCGGTGCCGATACCGATACTAGTATCGGTATCGGGACAACCCTACTGACCAGCCATATCACTCTCAGGGGAGGATGCCATCTTTTTTGAGATGGTTCTAGGCTTCCTTGTGGCTGTAGAAGTCTTTCTATAGCCCTTTTTTTAGATATTTTTACCCCCCCTTCCGACCATAGCCCGATGCACAAAGCAGAGGTACTACCAGAAGGAACGCCTGCCGCTGCTATTAATGCTCAGCCTGATGCAATAGTAAATGTGTCAAAAGGAATGCCTGTGTCACCAAACCTCTTTCATGCCCCTCTTTGCTCGTGTCCCTCCGTCAGCTTGCAGCAGCAACAATGGAGTTTTTAAAAAACACATTCCCGCGCTGGACGTTGGAGGACACCAACGCTGTGCTAAGCCCTGCCCCCTCTGTCGCATTCGGCCCCCCTTCTCTTTTTAAAAAAAAAAGTTTTCCCGCGCGAGCGCGGGCCTCTGATCCTACAGATCGTTCTGTGAGGGGAAAAACGGCGAGGAGGGAACCTGGAAGCCGCAGAGTAGGGCGGCGTGCTGATTGTTTTTTTTTGTTCTCTCCTATCGCTCTTTCTCGTGAAGAGGGGGAGAGTACAGCCCAGGTGGTGGGTGTCTGGTGAAGAGGAAACCCCACCCCCAGACTTACCGGAGGTCTGCTGCTAGCTGGAGAAAAAAAGAAGCCTGCTGTTTCGGACACAGTGTGATCTCTTGAGGAAGCATGAGAAAGCATGTGCTTCATACAGCCCCCAGTGGTGACACTTTGGCATGACAACATTTACTAATTAAAGGAGACATTTCATAAGAAAATTCAAAAATTTCTTAGAAAACTCCACTTACCCTTCCCGCCGCAGGATTTTCTATGGTAAAAACCAACAGACCCAATCTTCACCCTTCACGGTGGGTTCCGTTAACAAACCTTCAGGAGCCAGGGACCCTCGGGGAACCCACAATCCTGGACCTGTAAAAGCATCCCGCCAGTAAAACTTTATGGTCTTAATACCAAATGTACTGGATCCCGGCATCTAGCTCTCTAAAAAGAGAAGCGTTTACAGGCAAAACCTTGTTTCTTCGGAAACAAGGCCCGGGTACCATTCTATTTGGCTTAAAAGACACTTTGAAGGGATCTGGCTGCATAGCTAGCCCCAGCAAGGATTGCTCCAGTGGAGTTCAGCACAGCACATCTTCACTCGTGACCAACACCTTAGACACTGGCAAAAAAACTGAGGTACTCCCAGTAGTGGGAGGGGTTATATAGGGAGTGGACTTCTTATCTTAGGGTGTGCCAGTGTCCATCACCTGAAGGCGGCCTATAACCCACATAGTAATTACTATGGCTCTGTGTCCCATGATGTACGATAAGAAACCAGGCAGGATCAGCCAGGTATTTCAGGTGATAGAAAGGGCCAAATTACACAGCACAAGCACTTTGCTGTTATTCATGCTTTAAAGGAACGGGATCCATTTTTTTTTTTATTGCAACTGTAGGTAAGTTTATACAGAGGTAAAGCCACATTCACTAAGGTTCTCCATTGCTGCATCATAGGAGGGGAGGGGTCGTTCCATTTTAGGAGGATCTCTTTCCTAGCATAAAAGGCTGTGTAAAATACACACAGTTTCTTAGTTTGGGGGGCCTCCAGTGTCTCAACAATACCCAGTATCAGTGGTATCGGGTCACATGAGACTCATAATTTGCCTATGGAATTGATATCGCTAACCACCCCTTTCCAGAAAACTTGCAATTGCTGACAGGGCCATATAACATGAAAGAAGGAGCCCAACTCTGAGGTGCATTTAGGGCAGATCGAACTACTGGCAGGGTATATTCTGGCTAATCGCTCCAGGGAATAGTATGCCCGGTGTATAAATTTAAGCTGGGTGAATCTATCTCTCGCAGAGATCATGAGGGGAAGGTATTGTTGGAAACCCTCTTCCCAATCATCATCGGCGAGCGTAGGTATGTCCGCCTGCCACACTGAAAACAGCCGGGAGACCCTAGAGGTGTCCAGTCCGGTGAATTCAGAGTAGAGAGCCAATAGAGGTTTGAGGTTGTCTGCCAGACCCAACATGCGTTCAATAATGTTGAACTCCAGTATTATAGAATGGGGGAATTGAGTCCGATAGGCATGACGAAGCTGTAGGTATCAAAAGAGCAATAAACTCTTACTCAACAATCAAAACATACTTGCAACCCTGACAGATGAATAAAAAATACTGATTCAGTCCTTGTTACATGCTTTGTATAAAACAAAAGAGTATAACCAATTTAATTACCTGCATTAAAAGAAAGGGACAACAAGTGAGTCAATTATCCCATTCTATTCATGATAGCATGTTGAGGAGGATAGCTTTAGGCTTCACTTACAGTGAAGCCTAAAGTCTTTGTCTGCAGGGGGATGCACAGGTTTTTCATGCATCTGCATGCAGGCAGTCCCAGTTATATCTGTTTGGATGCAGCAGTTGCACAGACACAGCCATTGGTCCCAATTTTACAGCCGTGCTGGTGCGTGTCCCTGATTGCGCACTGGCTGCATTCAGAAATATGCATCCGCATGGCTGGCAAATTGTTCTGGAGAAGAAGAACCTGGTTCTTCTCTGAATTTTTTACCAATTTATACAGAGAGGAGTGATGAAGTAGATAAGCTGTCAGTTTGTCAACCAGGTCAAGATTAGTCAATTGTGTAATAATCACCCTCATCCTTGTCCAAAGGTCTCTAATTTTGCTACAAGACCACAAAATATGTAGGAGTGTTCCTTTTGCACATCCATACCACCAACGCATAGAAGAGGACTTCAGAAATATGTTTTCTAAGACTGCTGGCACTTTATACTGTACCACTTGGTCAAGATCTTATAGCCTGATTCTTGATACTTACTGGCTATAGAAAAAGTATGAGTAAAATATATTATGTCAGTTCTCTGTGTTTGGGAGAATGAGACCCCCAGGTCTTTTTTAAAGCTGAACTTCAGGGATCTGCTGGCATACCATGAGTTAAGTTCAATGAGGTGCAAGCCACCTCCTGGACTTATCTCTTTAATTTACATCTGACAGTTTTATGGAGCTTCAGGAGTGCAGTTATCACAATAGGGGCTCTGACAGGAGAGACACCATGTTCTCACACACAGCATCTCTGCCCACCCCTCCCTTCTGTGCTGTTCATTCACAAAAGCCTTTGTGTTCTGTGAATAAGTTCACTTAATAAATGGGTGCTTAACCACTTCAGCCCTGGAAGGATTTGCCCCCTTAATGACCAGGCCATTTTTTTCTATACGGCACTGCGTCACTTTAACTGACATTTGCACGTGCGACGCTGTACCCAAACAAACTTGACGTTCCTTTTTTCCCACAAATAGAGCTTTCTTTTGGTGGTATTTGATCACCTCTGCGGTTTTTATTTTTTCGTATATTGCTGTGTAGACTGTAAAATGCCGTTAATCTGGGATTCCTGAGACTCCTTAGCTATTGTGCATTTAACTATTACCTGAGCCAGGATTTTCCATATTTTTTGCTGGTATTTGATGTCTGCATTTTGATCTTAAAGTCATATTAGAACTGCACTTTTCTCAGAATCATTGGCAATATATTTCCAACCAGAGACTCTCAGCTTAGGGGGTATTTAGGTAGCCATGAGTTACATGTGAGTTGCACACTCTGCATTGTACACGATTGCGGGGTACCGCACTAGATGTGTGCATCCACATGGACATTTGGACCGGGTGACTTTAGTGTGACATTGTTTTTACAGTGGTGAAGGGCAATTGTCAGCACTGTGTGTTTTTATTTTTTATTTTTGATGTTTATCATAATATCATTAATTTAATAAAGTATTTTTACAACAAGCCAGCAAGTCCAGATTTCTGCTGTATTAACTGCTTGATTATCCACAGGGGACGCTCTGTTTCCACCATGTGGTGACCACCCTTCCTTCTTCTCTACATATATTTAGTTACAAGGGAGTACATCTTATTCAGATGTTTGTGAACTATAATTACAATTATAGTATCCCACCCCCTTTTTTTGTTTTATGCTCCTTAGTGTATAGAGTCCAGCTGAGATTCCCCAGGGTTTGCCTCCCCCACAAATGGCAGATCCAAGGGTGGGGATGGCCTCCAGAGGAGTCCCATTGTACCACAAGCACACCATCAAGGCCTGGCAAAATAAAGGATTATTCCTGACAGCTGAGCGAATGGGTTTTTTATTATTATTTAGACCCCTTTGTATCCTTCAGTGTATTTTTTGTGGTTCATTCCATTGAGGGTTCAACAGAGTCAGTGTGGTGTATGGCGATGTATGAGACATTTGGGAAATACAGGTCTTCTTTCCATTTCTTCCTAATTCAGTTTAAATTAATTATCTTTGTTGTGAAGAAAGTCATAAAGACAATTTAAAGAGTCAACTGAATGCTTGTACTGTGGAATAGGCTGTTTTAGTGATCTATATACCTGAGTTCCCAACTCCTCCCCCACCATAGTTGTTTCAAGCTTACTACTTTATTTTATATTTATTCATTTATCCTGTTTCCAGGCTGGTTCACACTGTAATGGACACGTTTGAACACGCACTTTCCCATGCGACCCCACACGTTCTGGCTTTGACAGCCCATTCATTTCAATGGGCTGCCAAACATACTGGAACACAGAAAAAGTAGTGCAAGCGATACTTTTTTGGATCATACTGCAGTACCTTGTGGTTTGGTGGCTGCAAGATGCTTTTGGGCTGCCATTACTAAATAATGGCACCCGCACATGTCTCATAAGTGCAGCATGTTTATGTGCAGTGCAGCAAATGCGCACAGAACTCTTCCTGCACCTCCTGGTGTGAATCGGCCCTTATGGGTATTGTAGTAGTAGTAGTAGCAGGAATGAGTTTCCTTACTTGGCTTGCTGGTAGAATACTGTACCAGAAGCACTATCACGTAGTAATGTCTATGTTTTTTCTTTCAGGAAGTGTATGTCAAATGTATCTAACCCAAAGTTACACACTTCCGGTACTTGACACCATGTTTGTTAGGAAGCGATTTCAACGTGAAGATTTTGCTTTGCAAATGTTGGAAGATTATGTGGACTCCTTCACAGAAGAAACACTTGGTCTAAGGTATCCTCTGTCACCTAGGATGCATGCAGGTAACGTTCTACCAGGGTTTTCCAGGCCCCTATATAAATTATGTATATCTGAAAACATTTGGGATTATTAGAAAAAGAGATAGATGCAAACTCCTGTTACCTATAAACTGGACTATAGTGGCACAACATCAAAGACACTAAAATTAAAAATAAAACCTCTTCTTTATTTATACAGTGATAAAAAGTATAAAAACAGTGATATTGTGTACCATACATATTAAGGAAACATAACCCTCTGAATATTGTATAGTAAGACAAAAAGCACATATACAGACTAGGATGATACACAGATGCTCTCTCGGGTTGGTTTGGCCTGTTGTGCCCCTATGCCCGCCCTAGACATAGTTCAGGCGGACATTCCATCACATAGAACTACTGATATAAACATGCAGACCTGTTACAGCTTACTGCTGTGGATTATTGTATATTGTTGTACATTGTTATATTAATATGCATGTTGTCTTATACAGTAGGCTCTCTTCATATGTCTGGGTCCTGAAGAAGCCAAATAATTGGTGAAACGCGTTGATCTTACAGGCTTTCGGAAAGCCCACTTTATCTATACTGGACAGTTATCATCCTAGTCTGTATATCTGCTTTTTATCTTACTATACAATATTCAGAGGGTTCTGTTTCCTTAAAGTGGGTGTAAACCCACCACTCACCCAGTATAAAATAATGGCACAGTATTAACCACTTCAGCCCCGGAAGGATTTACCCCCTTCCTGACCAGAGCACTTTTTACAATTTGGCACTGCGTCGCTTTAACTGCTAATTGCGCGGTCATGCAATGGTGTACCCAAACGAAATTTGCGTCCTTTTCTTCCCACAAATAGAGCTTTCTTTTGATGGTATTTGATCACCTCTGCCATTTTTATTTTTTGCGCTATAAACGGAAAAAGACCGAAAATTTTGAAAAAAAATGATATTTTCTACTTTTTGTTCTAAAAAAAATCCAATAAACTCAATTTTAGTCATACATTTAGGCCAAAATGTATTCGGCCACATGTCTTTGGTAAAAAAAAAGTCAATAAGCGTATATTTATTGGTTTGCGCAAAAGTTATAGCGCCTACAAACTAGGGTACATTTTCTGGAATTTACACAGCTTTTAGTTTATGACTGCCTATGTCATTTCATGAGGTGCTAAAATGGCAGGGCAGTACAAAACCCCCCCAAATGACCCCATTTTGGAAAGTAGACACCCCAAGGAAATTGCTGAGAGGCATGTTGAACCCATTGAATATTTATTTTTTTTGTCCCAGGTGATTGAATAATGACAAAAAAAAAAAAAAAAAAAAAATTTACAAAAAGTTGTCACTAAATGATATATTGCTCACACAAGCCATGGGCATATGTGGAATTGCACCCCAAAATACATTCAGCTGCTTCTCCTGAGTATGGGGATACCACATGTGTGGGACTTTTTGGGAGCCTAGCCGCGTATGGGGCCCCGAAAAGCAAGCACCGCCTTCAGGATTTCTAAGGGCATAGATTTTTGATTACACTCCTCACTACCTATCACAGTTTTGAAGGCCATAAAATGCCAAGATGGCACAAAACACCCCCAAATGACCCCATTTTGGAAAGTAGACACCCCAAGCTATTTGCTGAGAGGTATGTTGAGTCCATGGAATATTTTATTTTTTGACACAAGTTGTGGGAATGTGACAATTTTTTTTTTTTTTGCACAAAGTTGTCACTAAATGATATATTGCTCACACAGGCCATGGGCATATGTGGAATTGCACCCCAAAATACATTCTGCTGATTCTCCTGAGTATGGGGATACCACATGTGTGGGACTTTTTGGGAGCCTAGCCGCGTACGGGGCCCCGAAAACCAATCACCGCCTTTAGGATTTCTAAGGGCATAAAGTTGTAATTTCACTCCTCACTACCTATCAGAGTTTTGAAGGCCATAAAATGCCAAGATGGCACAAAACCCCCCCAAATGACCCCATTTTGGAAAGTAGACACCCCAAGCTATTTGCTGAGAGGCATGTTGAGTCCATGGAATATTTTATATTTTGACACAAGTTGCTGGAAAGTGACAATTTTTTTTTTTTTTTTTTTTTTTTTGCACAAAGTTGTCACTAAATGATATATTGCTCAAACATGCCATGGGCATATGTGGAATTGCACCCCAAAATATATTCTGCTGCTTCTCCTGAGTACGGGGATACCACATGTGTGGGACTTTTTGGGAGCCTAGCTGCGTACGGGGCCCCGAAAACCAAGCACCGCCTTCAGGATTTCTAAGGGCATAAATTTTTGATTTCACTTCTCACTACCTATCACAGTTTTGAAGGCCATAAAATGCCAAGATGGCACAAAACCCCCCCAAATGACCCCATTTTGGAAAGTAGACACCCCAAGCTATTTGCTGAGAGGCATGTTGAGTCCATGGAATATTTTATTTTTTGACACAAGTTGCGGGAATGTGAGAATTTTTTTTTTTTGCACAAAGTTGTCACTAAATGATATATTGCTCACACAGGCCATGGGCATATGTGGAATTACACCCCAAAATATATTCTGCTGCTTCTCCTGAGTACGGGGATACCACATGTGTGGGACTTTTTGGGAGCCTAGCTGCGTACGGGGCCCCGAAAACCCAGCACCGCCTTCAGGATTTCTAAGGGCGTAAAGTTGTAATTTCACTCCCCACTACCTATCACATTTTTGAAGGCCATAAAATGCCCAGATGGCACAAACCCCCCCCAATTGACCCCATTTTGGAAAGTAGACACCCCAAGCTATTTGCTGAGAGGCATGTTGAGTCCATGGAATATTTTATATTTTGACACAAGTTGCGGGAAAGTGACAATTTTTTATTTTTTTTTTATTTTTTTGCACAAAGTTGTCACTAAATGATATATTGTTCAAACATGCCATGGGCATATGTGGAATTGCACCCCAAAATATATTCTGCTGCTTCTCCTGAGTACGGGGATACCACATGTGTGGGACTTTTTGGGAGCCTAGCCGCGCACGGGGCCCCGAAAACCAAGCACCGCCTTCAGGATTTCTAAGGACATACATTTTTGATTTTACTCCTCACTACCTATCACACTTTTGAAGGCCATAAAATGCCAAGATGGCACAAAACCCCCCCAAATGACCCCATTTTGGAAAGTAGACACCCCAAGCTATTTGCTGAGAGGCATGGTGAGTATTTTGCAGCTCTCATTTGTTTTTGAAAATGAAGAAAGGCAAGAAAAACGTATTTTTTTTTTCTTTTTTCAATTTTCAAAACTTTGTGACAAAAAGTGAGGTCTGCAAAATACTCACTATACCGCTCAGCAAATAGCTTTGGGTGTCTATTTTCCAAAATGGGGTCATTTGGGGGGGGGGTTGTGCCATCTGGGCATTCCATGGCCTCCGAAACTGTGATAGGCAGTGAAGAGTGAAATCAAAAATTTACGCCCTTAGAAAGCCTGAAGGCGGGGCTTGGTTTTCGGGGTCCCGTACGCGGCTAGGCTCCCAAAAAGTCTCACACATGTGGTATCCGCGTACTCAGGAGAAGCAACAGAATGTATTTTGGGGTGTAATTTCACATATTCCCATGGCATGTTTGAGCAATATATCATTTAGTGACAACTTTGTGCAAAAAAAAAAAAATAAAAAAAAAATTTGTCTTTTTCCCGCAACTTGTGTCACAATATAAAATATTCCATGGACTCGACATGGCTCTCAGCAAATAGCTTGGGGTGTCTACTTTCCAAAATGGGGTCATTTGGGGGGGTTTTGAACTGTCCTGGCATTTTATGCACAACATTTAGAAGCTTATGTCACACATCATCCACTCTTCTAACCACTTGAAGACAAAGCCCTTTCTGACACTTATTGTTTACATGAAAAAATTATTTTTTTTTGCAAAAAAATTACTTTGAACCCCCAAACATTATATATTTTTTTAAAGCAAATGCCCTACAGATTAAAATGGTGGGTGTTTATTTTTATTTTTTCACACAGTATTTGCGCAGCGATTTTTCAAACGCATTTTTTGGGGAAAAAACACACTTTTTTAAATTTTAATACACTAAAACACACTATTTTGTCAAAATGTTTGATGAAATAAAAAAGATGATCTTAGGCCGAGTACATGGATACCAAACATGACATGCTTTAAAATTGCGCACAAACGTGCAATGGCGACAAACTAAATACATTTTTAAAAGCCTTTAAAAGCCTTTACAGGTTACCACTTTAGATTTACAGAGGAGGTCTACTGCTAAAATTACTGCCCTCGGTCTGACCTTCGCGGTGATACCTCACATGCATGGTGCAATTGCTGTTTACATTTGACGCCCGACGCTTGCGTTCGCCTTTGTGCGAGAGCAGGGGGGGGGGGGCAGGGGTGCTTTTTTTTTTTCTTTTTTTTTTATTATTTTTTTTGCTTTTTTATCTTATTTTTAAACTGTTCCTTTCATTTTTTTATTTTTTTTATCATTTTTATTGTTATCTCAGGGAATGTAAATATCCCCCATGATAGCAATAGGTAGTGACAGGTACTCTTTTTAGAAAAAATTGGGGTCTATTAGACCCTAGATCTCTCCTCTGCCCTCAAAGCATCTGACCACACCAAGATCGGTGTGATAAAATGCTTTCCCAATTTCCCAATGGCGCTGTTTACATCCGGCGAAATCTAAGTCATGAAATGCTTGTAGCTTCCAGTTTCTTAGGCCATAGAGATGTTTGGAGCCATTCTGGTCTCTGATCAGCTCTATGGTCAGCTGGCTGAATCACCGGCTGCATTCTCAAGTTCCCTGTTGGGACAGGAGAGCCAGAGAAAAACATGGACGACGGTGTGGGGGGGGGGCATTCCCTCCCACTGCTTGTAAAAGCAGTCTAGAGGCTAATTAGCCGCTTTTTTTTTTTCTTTTTTTTTTATTATTTTTTTTGCTTTTTTATCTTATTTTTAAACTGTTCCTTTCATTTTTTTATTTTTTTTATCATTTTTATTGTTATCTCAGGGAATGTAAATATCCCCCATGATAGCAATAGGTAGTGACAAGAAAGCCGACCACTGGCTGAAAAGAATGATACCAAGATGATACCTAAACCTGCAGGCATCATTCTGGTATAACCACTCAAAGTCCAGCAACATACCAGTACGTTGCTGGTCCTTGTTGGGCATACATTGTAAACTTTTTTTCATGCAGCCTGTGGGCTGAACGAAAAAAAGATATTGATCGGTGGGTATGCCCACCATTAGAATACCTCCCTTCATCCACCCACTTCTAATGATGGGCATACATGCACCGTATATATATGCCGAAGCATGGGGGCATCCTCCCGCAAAAGGCAGGAGCAAATCGCTCCTCCACCCACTGCTGCCCCCACGCTTCGGCATATATGCTGAAGTATGTAACTGTGGTGGTGAAATCACCTCCGACAGCGCTGGAGTCACGGCTTTATGTATCGTGGGAGCAAACGCTGTTGCTGTCAAGATAAATAAATCCGTGCTGCAACTGAATGGCGTACCTGCTAAGCAAATGATGGTTAACAAAAAAACAAAGTAACATTACAGTATAACAGTATTACTTACCATACCTGCAAAGCAAAATACAAAAAAAACATAGTAAAAAATAAAACATTTAACGCAACCTGTGCCTACCTAAAAATATATATATGCCGAAGCATGGGGGCATCCTCCCGCAAAAGGCAGGAGCAAATCGCTCCTCCACCCACTGCTGCCCCCACGCTTCGGCATATATGCTGAGGTATGTAACTGTGGTGGTGAAATCACCTCCGACAGCGCTGGAGTCACGGCTTTATGTATCGTGGGAGCAAACGCTGTTGCTGTCAAGATAAATAAATCCGTGCTGCAACTGAATGGCGTACCTGCGAAGCAAATGATGGTTAACAAAAAAACAAAGTAACATTACAGTATAACAGTAATACTTACCATACCTGCAAAGCAAAATACAAAAAAAAATAGTAAAAAATAAAACATTTAACGCAACCTGTGCCTACCTAAAAAATATATATGCCGAAGCATGGGGGCATCCTCCCGCAAAAGGCAGGAGCAAATCGCTCCTCCACCCACTGCTGCCCCCACGCTTCGGCATATATGCTGAAGTATGTAACTGTGGTGGTGAAATCACCTCCGACAGCGCTGGAGTCGCGGCTTTATGTATCGTGGGAGCAAACGCTGTTGCTGTCAAGATAAATAAATCCGCTCTGCAGCTGAATGGCGTACCTGAAAACACAAAGGTGGTTAACAATAAAAAAAACAAAGTATAAAAAAATTGCATACCTATAAAGCAAACATGATAAAAACATAACAATAAAACATTGCAGTATAGAATGCAGAACAATAGAGAGAGAACAATAAAACAACAACTATTTTTGGTTTTTTTATTTTATATTTTTTTTGTGTTTTTTTCTTTTTTTTACTTTTTTTTGTCTTTTTTACACTTTTTTTTGTAACTTTAACTTTTTTAACTGGTACCAGGTTTGGGTCTCTCAAAATGCGACAGCATCTTGGGAGACCCTGTGGAAGTGTGCCTAGTCTGTGCAGTGCTGTACCCTACGCTAATACTCCACTAGTGTGTGGTAGCGTTCAAAACATTCACCAATGCAAAGACCAGGAATGCCAGGACAGAGGGGACAACAATACCGGGTGTCACGCCTAAATCCGCGCTTGCTGCAGACACGACATCTTTTTTGGGGGGTTCGTTGGGTAGGGGTACTCGGGAGGGCATAAAGAAAATGCCTCTCATGCAGCCGGCTTACTGCATTCGGTTGGGGATGGTGAGGTGGAGCACCGTCTGGATACAGAAGGGCTCTGACGATCTCTTCCTGGAATGTAAGGAAGGATCCAGTCCGTCCTGAAGCTCTGTATAGCACATGAGCGTTCAGCAAAGCCAATTGAAATAAATAAACAGACACTTTTTTGTACCAGCGTCTGGCCTTACGGGCAACTAGGTACGGCGCCAACAACTGGTCGTTGAGGTCCACCCCTCCCATATTAAGGTTGTATTCGTGGACACAGAGGGGTTTCTCCACAACACCAGTCGCCGTAGGAATTTGGACCGTCGTGTCTGCATGAAGGGAGGTGAGAACGAAAACATTCTTCTTATGCCTCCACTTCATAGCGAGCAAATTATTATACTTCAAGCAGGCTCTCTCCCCCAGCCTAAGACGGGAATCTACAAGCCGCTGGGGAAAGCCCCGGCGATTAGGTCGCACGGTGCCACATGCTCCAATCTGATGATCAAAAAGGTGGCTAAAAAGTGGCACGCTCGTATAATAATTGTCCACGTACAAGTGGTACCCCTTTCCGAATAAGGGTGACACCAAGTCCCACACTATCTTGCCAGCGCTTCCTATGTAGTCAGGGCAGTTTGTCGGCTCTACGTGACTATCTTTTCCCTCGTAAACCATAAATCTACATGTATAGCCTGTGGCCCTGTCACAGAGCTTATACATCTTGACCCCGTATCTGGCACGCTTGCTGGGAAGGTACTGTTTGAATGACAAGCGGCCAGAAAATTTAACCAGGGACTCATCAACGCAGACAACTTGATGGGGGGTAAACAAGTCTGCAAAACGTTGGTTGAAGTGGTTTACGAGGGGCCGAATTTTGTAGAGCCGATCGTATCCAGGGTCTCCACGAGGACGACAGAGTTCATTGTTGTTGAAGTGCATGAACCGCAAAATCTGCTCGTATCGTGCCCTGGCCATGGAAGCAGAGAACAAGGGTGAATGGTAAATTGGGTCAGTGGACCAATATGACCGCAACTCACTCTTTTTATTCAACCCCATGAGGAGGGAAAGGCCCAGAAAGATCTTAAATTCGGAGACCGTAATTGGTCTCCAATCTCTGGCAAGGGTGGACTGGGGCATAGTGGCGATGTGTTGACCAGCGTATAAATTGCTTTGGTCCACAATAGATCTATAGAGATCTTCGGTGAAAAACAGCGAATAAAAATCCAGTGGCATAAAGTCAACTGTTTCCACCTGAATTCCGGGTTGGCCAGTGAAAGGGGGAAGTACGGGTGCTGCAGAAGTGGTGGGTACCCAATTCGGATTGGCCAATGCAGCAGGAAGGGCACTATGGGCACGACGGGCCTGTGTTCGTCTTCTTGGTGGCAGCGGGACACTACTAGTGCTTGCCACCTCGCCAGCTTGAACTGCACTTATGGGACTCGCCACGTCACCACGTGATACTGCAGTGCTGGATGTACGACCAGGGTGTACTAGGCCGCTGGTGCTTGCCAGTTCACCAGAAGGAGTAGCGGCGCTAGTACTTCTCTGCTCCATACGAGAGCCCTGCGGTTCTTGCACTTCAAGGACAGCATAAGTTCGGGGTCTGGTACGCCTGACCTTAGCAGGGACCACAACTCCGTCGTCAGAGCTATCTGTCATGGAGCCGCTGTCCTCTACAGGATCGTATTCTGAGCCTGAATCTGACAGATGAGTGACTTCCTCTTCACTATCTGTCATGCTCAGAATCCTGTAGGCCTCTTCACTAGTGTACCTTCGATTTGCCATTTTGGCCTCTAAATTTAGGGGTACACTAGTGAGACTCACAGGCAAAAAAGCTCCCGACTGTCAGCGACTGATTCAAAACGCTACCAAAAAACTGTTAGCGATCGCAGGGATCAGGCCTGACTCTGCGACCGCTGCAGTTATGTGTGCTTAGTGTTTTGTAAGTGTCAGTAATCGATCGATACTGCACTTGGGTGGGCTGGGCTGGGCTGGGCCGAGGAGCAAAACGCAGGTGCTAGCAGGTATCTGGGCTGATCCCGCTAACACTGCGTTTCAGGGAACCCTAAACTGCTGGGGAGTATAGATCTGATCGGATCAGATATCGATCCGTTCAGATACTATAGCACTAAGGGAGGTGTATGCCTTATCTGATCCTAAAAACGTAACTTCTATCACCGCCGGGCAATTAGGGGGTTAAACCTTTATAAGGTAATAAACGGCGGGTGCCCTAAAACTATAATAAACTGTAATAAACTATAATAAACTACAAAAAACAAACTATCTAACCAGCGTCACCCGTAACACTTATACGGTGATCGCTGGTGAAAGGGTTAACTAGGGGGCAATCAGGGGGTTAAAACCTTTAGCAGGTAGTATATGGGGGTCCCTGTCGCTATAAAACACTGACAGCGAACCTATATACTTACCTCCCTAACTAGCGTCACCTGTGTCACTAATACAGCGATCAGAAAAACGATCGCTTAGTGACACTGGTGACGGGGGGTAATCAAGGGGTTAACTTTTATTAGGGGGGGTTAGGGGGTACCCTGGACCTAAGGGGGGGTACCCTAGACCTAAAGGGGGCTAACCTAACTGCCCTAACACTTATAACTGACAAACTGACACCAATGCAAAAAAAAACAAAACACTGCTATTGGTGTCAGAGTGACAGTGGGTACAGGGGGGTGATCGGGGGGTGATCGGGGGGTGACAGGGGGGTGAAAAGTGTGCCTGGCGTGTTCTACTGAGCGTGTGGTGTTGGTGCACTTACTTGGATGTCTTCTCTCCTCGGCGTCGGATCAAAAAGACCGGCTCCAGGAGAGATGACATCACTTCCTCTCCCTCTGTTTACATTACAGAGGGAGAGGAAGCATTTGATTCGTGGGAGCGATCGGGAGGGGGTGGCAATCAATGGATGGCCTCCCCCTGACCCCCAATCGCCCGCGAACAAGACCCGACCACCCAGGGCACCGGGGGGGGGTCCGATCGGACCCCCCGCCCGCGGGAAGGCATCACGTTTCAGGTACGTGATTTTGCCTGCCCGTGCCGACCTGCTCACGTATATAGGCGTGAGGCGGTCGGCAAGTGGTTAATGTATATATACATGTAAGCCTCCTGCATGTATCCCTACCTTGCAAATGTCACCCCCTTCAGCAGTAGGAGCCCTACAAAACATTGGAATCAGTGGGTGGCCTCTTTGCTGTAGCTCGGTGAGCGGAGTCATGATGTCACAAGACTCCTGCCCACCTCTACACTCTCCTACTTTTCAGTCACACTGATCATGCCCCATGATGAGTAACATCCAGTCAAAACTCAGGAAAGGCACCACATGACTTCAGCATGCCCAATCATGTTGAGGTGTGGAGCAGCCAATCCTGGGAGAGCTGGAGAAGAAAGGAGGGGGGATGTGAAGATTGAATCCTAACACACACTCTGCTCTCTGCTTATACATGAGATAAAGAAATAAGATGACAGTCACAGCAGTGGGGGAAGTGGTGACACAAACTTGTGTGTTTTTTTATCTTACTACAAAAAGACAAGAGGATTGCTTCGTGGCAAGACTGGGCACAAATGACTTGACATCCTCTACTGTACCAGGTAGAAGTCTTCATTGAAAAAAAATTATCTCTTAGGGGTGTAGTAAGCCCTATGTATCAAAAAAAGGTGTGACTCCTGCTGCGATGGGGAAACCGACACCAATGGGCTAGTCTTCAAAATTCCTTTCCACTGACTGTCCGTAATCTCCCCCACATCCACCGCCCACCTCTCCCTGACCCCCGGAGTCATTTGTAGAGCAAACAGCCTTTCAGAAATTTGTCCACTTATTATTGCTATCAAACCCTTGGTGGTATTTGCTCTAATAATTTTGTTGAGGAGTGGTGCATTACACCACTCTAATGGGCAGTTACTAAATTGACTGTCAAGTGCATGTCTGATCTGCAAGTAAGTGTAAAATGTATTATTTGGAATACCATATTCTCGCTTCAGCTCAGTGAAGGATTTCAGATTGCTACCCTCATAAAGCTGCGCCAGCCTGCATAATCCGTGACGGACCCATATCCAGTTTTTTTCCAGTGTTAACAGCTCCTTCAAGCCCTTATTATTCCATATGGGTGAGAATTCAGTGGGTCCTCCATAGCCCATAATCCTCTTAGTAGCCTGCCAGACTTTAATGACTAATTTATATGTTGGTGATCCTACCCGGAATGTCCCAGCCTCTAATGCCTCTGCCAAAGATTCGTGTGGGGTATCATGCGTCATAAGTTTCCCATTAGTATTCAACATGCCTTGAGATTCGCAGCCTCCTAGATGTTGCAGTTGAGCCGCTAAGAAGTAACTATAAGGGAGAGGTACTGCCAACCCCCCTTCCCCAACTGGGCGCTGTAGCGTTTGTAATCTAATCCTTGCCTGCCCTTTCTTCCATATCAGTTCTCTAAATAAGGAATTTATTTTTATAAACCACCTCTTCCCGATCCAGACTGGGGAGTTGTGGAGTACATACAATAGTTGTGGCATCCATACCATCTTAATCAAGTTAGTTCTACCTGCCAAGGATAACGGGAGTTGGCACCAGATAGCACTTTCCCTTCTAAATTTTTCCAGTAGAGGTACTAAATTATCCCCGATATATTGTGCAGGGTCCTTTGAAATAACTATACCCAAATAGCGCATCTTCTCCACTACCCTCAATCTCAGTATATCCCCCCTGCGACTATTGCATGTTGAATCCAACGGGAGCAGTGTTGATTTTTCCCAATTTACTACCAGGCCCGATGAGCTCCCAAATCTTTCCACTAACTGTATTGCTCTTTCAAGGGATGGCCCCATATCCCCCAAAAAAAGCAGCACATCATCAGCATAAAGTGCAACTTTTTCCAGCCCATTCCTCCCTCCAAATCCCTGTATTCCAGGCGAGTGTCTTATTACCTCTGCCAGTGGCTCCATTGCTAGAGCGAATAACAGGGGCGAGAGGGGACATCCCTGCCTTGTCCCTCTCTCAAGGGATAACCACTCCGTATATTCGCTATTGATCTTTAACCTAGCTCTTGGATAGGAATATAGGGTTTTCACCCATTTAATAAATTTTGGGCTAAACCCAAACCTCTCCAACACCCACCAGAGATACCCCCACTCCAGGCTATCAAATGCCTTGGCGATATCCAAAGCGAGGACCGCCCTGGAGCTCCTGCTCCCTGCCGGGGACTGGAGGTTCAGGTATGCCCTTCTAACATTAACACTGGTAGATCTGTTTGGGATAAACCCTGACTGGTCCGGGTGCACCTAGTAACCTAGTAGCTATTACTTTTGCCAAGATTTTTATGTCCGAGCATAGTAACGAAAATTGGCCTGTATGAGGCTGCTTCAAGGTGATCTTTCCCCTCCTTCTTAATCAGGACTATTTTGGTCTCTGTCATTGAAGAGGGCAAACTGCAGTCAGTGATCGCCCAGTTCAATGTCTTCAAAAGTTCTGGGAGTAACGCCTCTCCATAATATTTATACATTTCCACAGGTAGGCCATCAGGGCCTGGGGCTTTCTGGTTAGGCATATCTGCTACTGCTTGCTGTACTTCTTCAAGGGCTATGGGGGAGTCCAAACCCGTTCTTTCATTTTCAGAAAGATATGGCAGGCTGACACCCTCTAAGAGGTTCTCTATCTGTCAATTCTAATTGTTGTTGTGATTTATATAAGTTACTATAATATTCAAAGAACACTTTGTTGACCGTCGAGGGGTCCGACGAGATTTCCCCACTGGAGGTCCAGATCGCAGCTATCATTGAGGAGGATGAGTTAGTATCAGCTAGTCATGCCAACGTACGGCCCACTCTTTCCCCTTCTCCAAAGTATCTCTGCCTCTGGAATAATCTTTTGTTTTCAGCATTTTTGAGAATGTCCATTTTATACTCCTGTTGCTTTTTTACCCAGAGCTCCTGTTTCCCTGGACTTGGGTCCGCCACGTATTGTTTTTCTAACTCCGGCACCTCTTTCCTAATCCGTTCCCCCTTTTCTCTTGATTGTCTCTTAGTCCATGTTATTCTCTGTAGAAGAATACCCCTCAAAAATGCTTTCAGGGAATCCCAGACCACCCCCTGCGGCGCAGTCCCTGAATTAATTACAACAAATTCTTTTATTTTTTATTATATCTTCCTTTTTTCCTATGATCTCCAACCATGTTGGGTTTAGTGCCCATAGTCTCTCAATGCATCTAGCGCGGGTATTTATCGTCAGCATCAATGGCGAATGGTCCGATATCCCTCTCGGCCTATACTCTATTTTTCCTAGTAGGGATAACACCCCCCTATTTCCCATAGCCATGTCTATGCGAGAGAGAGTGCGGTGCGACCCCAAGAAACAAGAGTACTGCCGCTCTTCTGGGTTGCAGATCCTCCAGAGGTCGCATCACCCGATCTCTTCGAGCAGCTGAGTGAGCCGTCCCTCTGCAGCCCTGTCCTCCCTATCCCTTGGGGGAAACCTGTCAATTTTGCCATTAAGAACCATATTGAAATCTCCCATTACTATAAGCGGTGCATCCCTTTTATCCTCAACATATTCTAAAAGGCAATACAGGATCTCCATCTTAAAGGGAGGGGGAATATACACATTGGCTATGACAAAAGATTTACCCTCTAATGTACAAAATAAGAAAACATAGCAACCCAGTGTATCGATCCTGACGTCCCTACAGGAGAACACCAGTCCCTTTCTGACCAATATACACACTCCTCTCGAATAGGAAGTGTGTACTGAGTGAAATTGAGCTTGAAATTTTTTACATCAGATTAATCATTTAGACTCATTGGTCAGGTGTGTCTCCTGTAGGCACACCAGATCCAACTCTGAGAGTACGGTGGCTTTTTTAATGGGATCCCCCATACCCCGGATGTTCCATGATATTATTCTCACCATTCTAGCTCGCCCTTAAGTTATAAACAAACATACAAGTATGAATCTCTGCAGAAAAAGAAAAAAAAAAAAAAGAAAAAAAAAAGAAGAACAAAAAGCAGGGAAATAGAGATCTACCTCTTGTGGCAGTAAACACTAAAACTCCCTTAATTAAACCCACCAACAAAATATTTATTTGCTTAACCTCCAGTGCTCTAATCCACACCATTATAAAAAAATAAAAATTAAAATACATAATTTCCCGACCCTTTGAGCCTACTAAATTTACTCTTACAAATATTAATTGTGAATAAGTGTCTCGAAAACCTATGTGATAATTTAATCTTTACCCTTTGCGGCTTTTGTAATAGTATACTGCACCCCTTTGATATTATTTAAATTTTGCATAAATCTTTACCCTTGTGCCCACCCTTCCCCCTCCCCCCCTGCCTTTCTTGGCCTACCCTGGGAGCATTCCTTGTGACCCATCTTACCCTACCAGCCAACTCATTCCCCCCCTTCCTCACCCAGGCCACTTTTTAGTCACCTTTTTGATTATAGAATTGGTGCATGTAGCACTGTGATCTAATCTCCGGGGCTTCCACCAACGGCTTGTAGAGTCTCGACTTAGACAGGAGGAGAGAGCCTGCTTGACCTGTAATAATTTGTTAGCAGTGAAGTGGAGGGATACGCGGAATGTTTTCGTTTTTATTGTCCCTCCTGTCCTGACCAACCTGGTCTCTGCATCGGTGACTGTTTCAAACGCTACCACACACTAGCGGAGTATGTGCGTAGGTTACAGCATTGCATACTCCTAGGGCACACTTACACAGGGTCTCAAAAGATGAGATGGCCATCACATTTTGAGAGACCCTGATCTGGAACGTTTACAGTTTATATAAAAGTGAAAAAACCCCCACAAAAACACAAAAGATAAAAAAGGCCAAAAATAGTTGTGGTTTTATTTTTCTTCTCACTTATGTTCGCTCTGTATTGTTCACTCTATTGTTTGCTCTCTATTGTTCTATATCTATTGTTCTCTCTCTATTGTTACTGTATTTTAGAACTGTAATGTTTTATTTTTACTGTTTTATTGTATTTGCTTTGCAGGTATGGTATGTCTTACTGTTATACTGTAATGTTACTTTGTTTTATTGTTAGCCATCATTTGCTTAGCAGCTACGCCATTCAGCTGCAGCACAGGTTTATTTATTCTAACAGCAACAGCATTTGCTCCCGCGATACGTAAAGCCGTGACTCCAGCACTGTAAGAGGTGATTTCACCACCACAGTTAAAAAAAAGAGCATATGTGCCGAAGCATGGGGGCAGGGGTGGAAGAGCGATTTGCTCCGAACATCAGGGGCGGTGGATGAAGGGCGGTATTCCAATGGTGGGCATACCCCCCGACAAATCTCTATTTTTTCGTTCAACTCCCATACAATATATGCCCAACTAGGACCAGCAATGTACTGCTATGTTGCTAGACTTTGAGTGGTTATACCAGAATGATGCCTGCAGGTTTAGGTATCATCTTGGTATCTTTCTTTTCAGCCAGCGGTCAGCTTTCGTATAAAAGCAATCCTATCAGCCAATTAGCCTCTAGACTTGCTTTTACAAACAGTGGGAGGGAACGCCCCCCATCTTCCATGGTTTTCTCTGGCTTTCCTGTCCCAACAGGGAACCCGAGAATGCAGCCAGTGGTTCTGCCAGCTGACCATAGAGCTGATCGGAGACCAGAATGACTCCAATCTTCACTATGGCCTAAGAAACTGAAAGCTACCAGCATTTCATGACTTACTTTTTGCCGGATATATACAGCGCCATTGGGAAATTGGCAAAGCATTTTATCACACCGATCTTGGTGTGGTCAGATGCTTTGAGGGCAGAGGAGTGATCTAGGGTCTAATAGACGCCATTTAAAAAAAAAAAAAAAGCAGTGAGGAGTGAAATCAAAAATTTACGCCCTTAGAAAGCCTGAAGGCAGTGATTGGTTTTCGGGGTACTGTACGAGGTAAGACAAAAAGTCCCACACATGTGGTATCCCCATACTCAGGAGAAGCAGCAGAATGTATTTTGGGGTGTAATTCCACATAAAACCATGCCATGTTTGAGCAATATATGACAACTTTGTGTAAAAAAAAAAAAAATACATTTTCCCAAAACTTGTGGCAAAATATAAAATACTCCATGGACTCAACATGCCTCTCAGCAAATAGCTTGAAGTGTCTTCTTTCCAAAATGGGGTCATTTGGGGGGGGGGGGGGGTTTGTGCTATCTTGCCATTTCATGGCCTCCGAAACTGTGATAGGTAGTGAGGAAGTGAAATCACCATTTTACGCCCTTAGAAAGCCCAGTTTTCGGTGCTTGGTTTTCGGGGTCCTGTACACGGCTAGGCTCCCAAAAAGTCTCACACATGAGGTATTCCCCGTACTCAGGATAAGCAGCAGAATATATTTTTGGGTGTAATTTCACATATGCCCATGGCATGTTTGAGCAATATATCATTTAGTGACAACTTTGTGCAAAAAAAAAAAAAAAGTTTGTAATTTTCCCTGGGTTGTGCTATCTTGGCACATCTAGGTAGTGAGGAGTGAAATCAAAAAATGATGCCCTTAGAAATCCTGAAGTCTCACACATGTGGTATCCCCGTACTCAGGAGAAGCAGTAGAATGTATTTTGGGGTGTAATTCCACATATAACCATGGCATGTGTGAGAAATATGTCATTTAGTGACAACTTTGTGTAATTTTTATTTATTTTTTGTCATTTTTCAATCACTTGTAACAAAAAAATAAAATATTCAATGGGCTCAACATGCCTCTCAGCAATTTCCCTGGGGTGTCTACTGTCCACAATTGGGTCATTTGGGGGGGGGGGGGGTTGTACTGCCCTGCCATTTTAGCACCTCAAGAAATGAGATAGGTAGTCATAAACTAAAAGCTGCGTAAATTCCAGAAAATGTACCCTAGTTTGTAGACGCTATAACTTTTGCGCAAACCAATAAATATATGCTTAGTGACATTTTTTTTACCAAAGACATGTGGCTGAATATATTTTAGACCTAAATGTATGACTAAAATTGAGTTTATTGGATTTTTTTTTTATAACAAAAAGTAGAAAATATCATTTTGTTTCCAAATTGTCGGTCTTTTTCCATTTATATCGCAAAAAATAAAAATGGAAGAGGCAACAAAATACCATCAAAAGAAAGCTCTATTTGTGTGAAAAAAAGGACGCAAATTTCGTTTGGGTACAACATTGTATGACCGCGCAATTACCAGTTAAATCAGCGCACTGCCAAATTGTAAAAAGTGCTCGGGGCCAATTCTTCCGGGGCTGAAGTGGTTAACGTGGTTGTAAACCCTTTACAACCACTGTCTCCGATGTTGTGCCGCTATAGTCCACATTTATAGACAACAGGAGTTTTCTCTCCAGTTTGTACCTATCTCTTTTTCTATATTAGGACGAGGCCTGTTAGTCTCCTTTTTTGTGTTACATTTGGGCTTATTACTGTTATTGATTCATAAAAATTCACCCACATTTGTTTTTTCAATATGCTTGTCATTATTCATCACTGTATGCTATTTTCTATTTAATGCAGAACTAAGGCTTTCTGTCATTTACAAATTACCATTCTGGACCTTTTGTGTATGTGATTAGCCAGGACACCAGCCATTTCAGGGCTAGAAAGCCCATTTGAGAGCTCACATAAGCACTTTGTTTGCATATACCTATTTGACTTTGCTGTACCTTGGAAAAAGACCACTACCATGAAAAATTCTGTTTTTTGGTACTCTGTGCATTTTATAATTAGAAAGATTTTTCTGTACACATTTTTTTTTTTTGTAGATGCCTTTATTTTTTCTCTAGATTTGCATTAAAGCCAAACTTTCCAGGAAAAATTACTGCGACAGAGTTCAGGACAAGCGATAGGACTGCAAAGGGCCATTCAGCAGTGGCAGCAACAGATTTTTTTTTTTTAGGTGAACCTACAATTTACCCAAGCACCGCCTTTACCCAAAACAGGATCACTTTATTGCCAGCCTCACCAACTGTTTACACTTACCTTTAATCAGGGCTTTTTTTCTCAGAGAATAGGTGCAGGAACTAAACCATGCCCGCCACACACACATACCTGCCAAATGGCATAAAATAGTAGCTCTTCCCTCTGCATACAACCCCTCCCTCCACTGCCCTCATCTTCTCCCCCTCCTTAAAAGCTCTACCATCTGTCATATTTCTTGCCTTTGTTGCAATATTAAGCTGAAGCACCTATCCGGCTGTAGTACCTCCCAGCATACTATATTATACTACAGTCACTTGCAAGGGGGATCATGCAGTAGGAGCATCAACAATTGGTCACCAGGGAAAAAATGGAGACCACAGAGGGTGCAGCCTACCACGCACCCTCGCCTGCCCATGACTGCACTGAACCATGTGCACCTGTTCTGTATTTCCCTTGTCCCTGTCTGGCACTCAGTGGGATCTGCGCAGGGGATCTGACCTGTGGGAGCTACTGGAAGATAAGCTATCACTTGTAAACGCAGAAGCTGGACTTCAGTGTTACCAAGTGATAGTGGTGAGCAGGGAGCAGAAGACCTGAGCCAGAGGTGGTGGAACTGAGTTCCCCCTAGTTCCTGCTGAAAAAAAAACCCTCCTTTAATTCCCTGAACTACTGCTCCCTGTCATTTTGGGAGCGAGAGCAAAAATCTTTGTGTAAGGTCGGCCATAGAAATGATCGAAATGTGATCCGTCATGGGCAGGCTGGTTGTACTAAAGTCAATTCAAAAATCAACTCCAGTACAACCAGCCTGTCAGGGTTTTTTTCGTGCCATCACTGCCTGCGGCAATAGCTGTTGGCAGTGATCATTGTATTGTGACGGCTGGGAATCCTCCCTCTGTCAGAATACAGTAGCGCAGTGGGAGGGATTCCCCCATCCACATTGATGTGTGAATGGGGAAATTGAGCAATCTTTTTCCTTCATCCCCTGGTTGAAGGAAATAAAATTGTATAATATACAGTATGGTTTGCTTAAGCTGCACCCCACCACTTAGAGCTTACACAGGGCCGAGATTACCTCCCTGCTTCCAAGTGGCAATCCTGGGAGCCTGAGCAGCCATTTGCCACGTACCAGCACTGTCACATGCTCCACTTTACCCTGAAATACAGGTTATGTCACTTTGTATCTCCTAAGTTAATGGGTAAGTGGGTGAGCAAAAGGAGGGTGTGCAGTACAGCTGGAGGGCTAGCATTGAAAACCTGTGGAAAAACTGACAGTGTTATAGTTTTTACCATACTATATCAATTCATGTCGTCTGCAATAAAATGCAAAGTCAATTTTAAATAAAGGCATATAAAATAAAAAATAAAATAAATCATATACTAAATACAACTATGTGTTTTAAAGCCCAATCTGGGCACAACCAAAAAATAACCCTTGCAGTGGGCAACTGGAAGGTTGTTACTTGAAGACAAATATCAAAATATCTTAAATGTCATCATTATCATCATCCTGAACTTTGCTTTATAAAAATGAGATGAAATTAAAATTTTTAGCTATTAATGTTTTTTCACTTTTTCTGTTTAATTTTATTATTATTATTTTTAATTTTTTTTTAATAATTTGGAGTTTTTATTCAGTTTTTCAAAGGAAAAAATCAATTTCATATCTAATACAGGTGTAATGCTGCGTCACACAATCATATTTCCGACAACAAATGTTCGATGTGAGCTTGTTGTCGGAAATTCCGACTGTGTGTAGGCTCCATCGGACATTTTCTTTCGGAATTTCCGACAACAAAAATTTGAGAGCTGGATCTCAAATTTTCCGACAACAAAATCCGTTGTTGTAAATTCCGAGCATGTGTAGACAATTCCGACGCACAAAATTCCACGCATGCTCTGAATCAATTACGAGACGGAAGTGCTCGGTCTGGTAAAACTAGCGTTCGTAATGGAGATAGCACATTCGTCACACTGCAAAGTTTTTAATCTTTTAATGCAGCGCATTCTCTTCTTCTTTATAATGCTAGAATAATGAAGTTGTTTTGCTGCTGATATTCACACAGAGTTCTGACAAATTGATTTCTTTATTATTTCTCGTGATCTCCAGAATAATCTTTTTTTTCTTTTTTCGCTAGATCTCCATAATATTGTTTATATATTTTTTTCTAGTGATCTACTTTTTTTTTGGTCAATATCTCCTGATTTTTTTTTTCTAGTGATCTCCACAATATTTTTTCTCGTTTTGTGTGTCAAGTTACCACAACACCATTATTATCTTGTATTTTTTAACCTCAAGGAGATTGGTTGGTGTTGGTGTCCCTTGTAAATTTGACATTGTATTTTTGAAATTTACCTGCCTAGTCACAAACAAACTGTCCTTTTTAAACTAAAACACATAGCCATACAACAGCCTGCGTCTTTTGTCAGACCAGACTGAACCCAGGCCATCACTCTCAAGACTTTCTTGCACGCTTCCTTCCACGTTTGCTTCCGGGCTGTGGCTCTGGTGTTGGACTTTTGGCAGGAGGTGGAGGAGGGGGAGGATGGTCCAACTCACACAGGTGGATTTTGCTTGTGAGTTCACCCCTCAACCCCTTATTTAGGGCTAGATAGATCACTTCCTCACAAATGAGGCGTTGGCCCACCTCCATTTCCTGCATTTTGCTGGCTACCATGCAGGCACAGGCCTCTTGAATATTGGGGATGATTCTGAGGGCCGCAGTAGCCTCCCGAATCAAAGAAAGCGCTGACTCCTCCACGTTCCACCCCTGCCTGGTACTTTTTGTTGGAAGGCGGAGGGGAGGAACCTGGGATTCGGTCAGGCTACTGGGCACGGCCACCTCCTGGCTGCCACTTACCCCCACCTCCTCCTGGCTGTGACTTTCCACGGCCTCCTCCTGGCTGTGACTTTCCTCAGCCTCCTCCTGGCTGAGACTTTCCACGGCCTCCTCCTGGCTGAGACTTTCCTGTGTATGAAAATGGGACATAGTTTTAGTTTTTTGGTCATCAATCACACACAATTTCGAGCTCATGACTGTTGCAAATTAAATGTTAACAAATAGAAAAGACTATCATTCTGACCCCAGCATTTTTCATTCTTGTCCCAATCATTTTTGGCTACTACTGTCTATTGATACTGTATGTAAACCTCTTTGTTAATTCCGAAATTGGTGATCAATACTAACATCTAGTTAACATCATTCAATTTTTGGACAAGAAATATGTTGAACAATGCTATACTTGGCTCAAGCTAGGCTCCTCCACATCTTCCTGGGTGGAAGGCCCAGGTTGTACGTCGGAAGCCTCATCTGAGGTGGAAGGAAGTGTGGAAGGAAGGGTTGAGAGTGATGGCCTGATTTCACTCTGGTCTGACAAAAAACGCAGTCTGTCGTAGTACCAGAGCCTGGGGACATAAATGTCATCTGCTGCTGCTCCGGATCTCATGGAATCCTGGACCTTTTTGCGCTCCCTATTATATGGGCTCCTCAGGCCACCAATTTTGCACTTCAAATAGGGGATGGTTGCCGTGGGAATCACCAGCTTCACCAATTCCAGCAATTGATCCAGCGCTGCCTTCCTCTTTATTTTATTAATATAAAAAGGGTGTTTCACCTGCCACAGACAGGGCAGCTCCCTGTATTTATCACTGAAGTTGGGGAGGAAGTCATGATCATTGAATCTATCCATTTTATCTGCAAGACACAACACAAGACAAACCCTAATGTCAGGCTAAACTCTCCTAATCTTGTCCCAATATAGGCCTAATCTATAAGCAGTATAGGCCACTGATGCCCCAAGTTAAAATGGTACCTTTGTTAGCATGATCGCCGCTTACGCTACTCCGTCCTCCGCTCACAGATCGTACGTATGACGCATGTGTGTTATGCTTTATATACACTGCGCATGCGTGAAACTCTGCCCGCCCCTGACCTTCTTTCTAGCATATTCCCCACCCCTTCTCTTTCAGCGTAGTGGGAAAGCACATGGCGAAGGAAGAGCAAGTGCATGCAGAGGAGAGCAGCAACGAGGAGGACGACGAAAGCCCGGAGCCACAAACGTCCCGACCCAGGAGACTTAAGGCCTCAGATATGTCCTTTGTGGAGATGGTGGACATCTTGAAGAGGGCCGACTATGATGGGAAGCATGGACCTTACTCAAACCCAAATGTGAGAAAGGCCAAGATCATGGCTAAAGTTGTGAAAAGTCTGCAGAAGAATTTTGGGGTACGGCGATCCAAGGATCAACAGAGGAAACGGTGGTCAGACCTCAAATGCTGCAAAAAAGTAAGTATTTTGTCATATGTTCCTATTATTATTATTACGTTCGTGCTGCTCCATGTGCTTTTCTTTACTGTTGTACAGTTTAAAATGGCGTTTAAAATGGCAAGTTTCAGGTTTGTTGGCACAGTAATCGTTCGTAGTAAACATTGTTCCTTCGTCCACTAATACGTTGTTTTTGGCAGATGCAGGTTAACTACATTTGTTCATTTGTTCATAAAAGAAGTTTGTTGTCTAGATGGGTTTGTAACTAGAATAAAATGCAAACTTGATTCAGTGTAAGGAGAGGACACTCAGCAGCTGTTTACACATCTGGACGCAGGAGCACTAGTGTGAGACACAAGAACACCCTTTTTAGGGTGTCCCACACAGGTACTCCAGTGGACCAGTGGATACTAAGGGTGTCTCCATGTGTGAAACTTGCACAAAACAGGTAAGTATTCTAGCTTTAGAAAGGGAAAAAAATCATGTCTTCAGCTTGGAACTCTGCCAAAACAGACAGTTGTACATCACTTCCAAGCAATGTTTCATATTCCTAATTCTGTCCTCAAATATCTGTGTGCTAAGTATACCTATTTTTTAATTCACATAGGGGAGAAAAGACTCGGGACATCAAAGGACACCAGGGACCCCCAACCTCATAAAGAAGGGGAAGTCACCACATCACAACCTCAGGATGTGGAGGAAGGAGAGGTTTATGAAGTGGGCGAAATAGTGACCACAACAGGTGAGTGTCTGAGACCACAGCTTCAGGTAATAGATGTATGCCTGCATATTTATATTACATGGTGTGTTTTTTTTATTTTTAGGTGATGTGGATGATGTGGAAGAAGAATCTCATTTCACCAGTGCAAGTGCATCATCGGGGAGATCATGCAATCGTGATTTGGAGCTGATAAAGGAAAACATCAATAATGTTCAACAAAAAATGAAGAACATCATTGATGTTTTAGGCAGAATCGAAAACACACAAAAATTGTACCATTTTGTTGTGTAAATTTTTCTTTTAAATCAAGTTTTAAAGTATTTTAAAAGCCAAATTTTGAAGATGCACACAGTGTGTCAACATGTGCTATCTGCCATCACGGGATATCAATGTACGCGTTTTTTGGGTGCAACCCCTTCCTCGCAACTAAAGTAGATGAGAGGAAGGGGTTGCACCCCCGAAACACATCCATTGATCCCCCATGATGGGAGCTAGCACATGTTGATATTAGGCATGGGATCAGGAGGGAAATCCACATTTTGACTCCCAGTTTGTGTGCATCTTCAAAATTTGGCTTTTACAGGGGTGACATCACCCCATTTGATGAAGGCAATATCAACACAGTTTGGATATACTAATGTCTGATATTGCCTTCACTTTGTCAAAGTTGAACTTTGTAAGTTCCTCAGTTGTGTATGTTTTATGGTTTTAAACATGCCTGTTTAACCCAAAAAAGGCTATTTGTACTGTCAAACCTAAAAATGTTATACAACAAATATGTTGGTTTGTTCAAAAACCCTTTTCTAACACACATGTGAATGTGCTTTGAGTAAATTGTTTTATACTCAACAATGTGTGGCTTCTTCTTTCAATGCTCAATACCAGTTTTGGGAGTAAGTTGGTGTTTACAGTGACAATGGGGGTTATTTACTAATGGCAAATCTACTTTGCACTACAAGTGCACTTTCAGTGCAGTTTCAACTGCACTTGTGCTCTTGTAGTGCAAAGTGGATTTCAAGTGCTTTAAAATTTGGCCCAATCAGGCCATTTTCGGGACTCAAAACAATTCATGGTGCTGAAAAGGATGTGGTTTTTTTTAGCATTAATGCATTGCATACATTAAAACAAAAACAAGGTGTGTGTGTGTAGCAGACCCACAACATAATAGTTAGCTGAAGAAGAGATTGTCACCTCATGTATCAAATAAATTACATTTGCACTATTGAAGAAAATGGGCAAAAAGAAAAGCCCATTGGAGAACCTAGGAGACAGCTAAAAGCAACACAAGCAGTAAATCAAATGAAATATTATTTCAGTTAAAAAAAAAAAAAATTAAAAATGTTTCTCAAACATTTGCTGGCATATCAATGGCCCCCCTACCCGCAAAGTATTTCAGATATTTTTGACGGACTTTGCGACTGCTTTTTGGGGGGCAAGCCAGGACGGCCAGCTTCAAGCGCCATCAGGGTTGACTGATCTAGCAATCCTGTCTCAGGCCCAACTGAGGCCACATAGTTCGAAGCATTTCTCCTTAGAAAGTTGTGCATAATGCAGCATGCAAGTATGATATGGTTTATTTTGTATTCTGCCATGTGAATTGGCGTCAGAAATAGGCGGAACCGGCTGGCCATTATGCTGAAAGCATTCACCACTCTTCTGGCCCTGGCTAGCCGGTAGTTAAAAACCCTCTGGTCTGGGGTGAGTGTCCTCATGGGGAATGGCGGCATCAGATGTTCACCAAGCCCAAACGCTTCATCAGTAACAAAGATGAACGGTAGACCAGCCACGTTGTCTTCTGCAGGTGGCAAACCCAAGCCACCACTCTGGAGCCATCTGTAGAACTCGGTCTGGGCGATGACTCCACCATCCTACATCCGGCCATTCTTCCACATAGAGAAACTCATATGTCGCCGACACCACCGCCAACATCACAATACTATTAAACCCCTTGCAGTTGTAATAGTATGACCCCGAGTTGGGGGGTGGCACGATGTGGACGTGTTTCCCATCAATTGCCCCTCCGCGGTTGGGAAACTCCCACCGCTGGGCAAAGTGGGATGCCACAGTCTGCCATTCCTGTGGCGTTGAAGGAAACTGTGGAGTCAAACAAGAAAAAAAAAATTGTACTTTTGCACATAACATTGCAAGCAGATTAGACACAAACATTCTTGGCCAACATTAGTATAACATTTATTTTAAGGAGTATTTAAAGACAAAAATATAAGGTCCACTTATCAGATTCCTCACCCCCTCTGATGGCCCATTTAAAAATTTTAGGGGGAGTAGATGTTTTGGACAGGTAACCCTCTCCACTTCATTGAGAGCTGAATGCATACATAATGTGTGTTACTTTGGCCAGGCCCTCCTTACTTACACTATTGGCAGCCCACTGGACAGGTAAGAAGTGTCATAATACAAAAATATGAATACACAATGTAGAAATTGAAGCACAATTTTACATTCTGCAATTACCTATCAAGATAATAGAAGAACAAAACTTGAAACAGTACTATTTGAAAGTATTCAGGCAGGCCCTTGCACTACATGCTTTGGTGAATTCATCCATAAGTATGAACACAAAAGAGGTAGGTATAGTGTGTATGGGTTTGGCAAAGTCAGCAGATAGAGGATTGGTATCGGTTGGCTTAGCGGTTGGGGGGTGGGAGGATTCTAAATGATTTTGGGAACCCCCAAAAAAAGCCTCTTGCACTCTGCCTGAATTTAAGGACAAAAATCATATTTGTACACATTTTAGGGGGTGTTTAGGGTAAAGCAGTTCAATGGAGCTGCAAAAATACTTTGTTAAGTGACTAGGCTAGGTTTGTATGGGCCCAGGATAGCATGCTGGGGACGTTAGTGAAGGCAAATATGCACGAAGGACAAAAAAGGAACTTTAAAAACTTCCAGCATGCATGAGGACAAAGGGGGCATTCACAGCATATTACAATGATGGTAATTATGGAATGATGAAATGAACACAATACATTAGCAAACATTAAATACATAGAATGTGATGTTAAAGGAGAAAACTTACCCTAATATAGTCCTTCTGCAGGACCTGAATGATGGCAGAACAGGTCTCTGGAATAATGATCCCCAGAGCCTGGGGGGAGATGCCTGTCGAGAACTTCATGTCCTGCAGACTTCTCCCCGTCGCCAAGTACCGCAACGTGGCGATGAGCCTCTGCTCGGGAGTGATGGCTTGCTGCATGCAGGTGTCCTGATTCGTAATATAAAGGGACAGCAAAGCCAACAAACGGTGAAAAACGGGGTCCGTCATCCGTAGATAATTCCTGAAATCATCATGATTATTCTCACTGATCTCCCGCAACAATGGCATGTGCGAGAATTGGTCACGCTGGAGTAACCAATTCTTCGTCCATGAACTCCTCCCCGCCCTGTTCATGGACTGGGCTTGGGTCAAAGTAAGAACCCCAACACCAAACTCCCGCATAGCACGAACTCTACGATGAGTACGTACCCGCAACATGGCTAGAAAACGGTCGGATGGTCAGAAAGAACTAACAGAACGCACTGAAAATCAGAAAGACCTGAGAAAAGCAACCTGAAAATCAGAAACGAGTGGAGAAGAACGCACTGAAAAACAGATACAAACTCACAAACACAAACTGAAGAGCAGTAACGATCTGAAAAGCACGAGGCTGAAAATCGCGAATCGTCCCTCACCAAACTTGTACTAACACGAGATAAACACAAGATTAGCAGAAGGAGCCCAAATGGTGGCGCACTGGCTATTGAACTTCCTTTTTCTAGTCCCGTCGTACGTGTTGTACGTCAGCGCGTTCTTGCTGATCAGAATTTCTGAAAACATTTGTGCAACCGTGTGTATGCAAGACAAGTTTTGGCCAACATCCATCGGAAATAAATCCATGGTTTGGTTGTCTGAAATTCCGATCGTCTGTGCGCGGCATAACGGTGGGGAAGTAGGATAGGGTAGAAGGTTCAGCATCATAAGGAAAGTAGGGGAGGGGGTAAAACAAGAAATCCAAAGCATGCAAAGTATAAACATACAGTATACAGTAGAAATCAATTGTTTGCTATACCATCTTTATAATAACCTTATAAAGTGCCTCCATGTCTGATACCCATAAAAGTGTTATGCCAAAGTTAACAGATGTTATATATTAGCCACCAGTTACAAATTGAATGAAGGGGGTTATTATATGCATTTAATATATATTTGTTGTACGCTGTTATGATGCAACCAGACACTCCATTGTTTCCAAAGGGATGCACATTTGTCATTTTTAACCCCCTCCTATTCCCTCCAGCTTCCTTTTAACTGAGCCTGGAGAGTGGGGAGGTCTGCCTAATCATGTGACCACTGTTATTGGCTGTCACAGTGGTCACATGATCAGGAGCTGTTCCCGCCAGATCCCCATTATTAGTACAGACCAAGAGCCATCTTTGCTGGGATGAGGCTGTGAGTGCGCCCTCAGCACAGACACTTCTGCCACCCACAGATGTATATGTGTGGACTTTAAAGCCCACACACTTTGATGCTGCAGATTTGTGTTATGAGGCTAATGGCGAACATAAGTTCAAATTGCATCTGTGTGTTTAGGGTGTTTAATAACATGGCATTATCTATTTTTTTTTTGTTTAACAGAAGGTCTTGTATGGTGTTCATGCTATTTCAAGTCACTAAAATGCCTTTTCTCATCTTTTAATGTGTTCAGTGATTCATACAATTGTTAACTTTTTACTAGCCTGAAGCATTACCATGTACTCTGAGAGATGAGAATGACTTGTGTTTCCATGGAAACAGATTGTGTGCCCAGTGTCTGCTGAGGTCTTGCTGCTGCATATTTTTAACCTTGTCTCGGCGGAGGTTTTGTATCTTTCTGCTGCTACATTATGTAGGGACATCCTGAGCATACAGCAACAACCTTTTATCCTATTGGGATGGGTGGGGAATATCACATTGGAAAATGATGAATTCAGGAACAAAGCTGACGTTACTGTAAGGAACCATTGAGCTTGTCTATAGCCTGATCCTGCCTTACACACCCCATTCTGACGGTCATATTAACAAAATGTCTAGTGCAAAAGCAGTGTCAGTTCTGTGCAATTCAGAACTTGATAGCTAACCCAACAGACTTCAACATTCTCTGCAATAAGGTAGAAAAACCTTCTGTGTTCAGCAACCCCAGCCTGCCCTAATACTTTTATCCTTTTATTCTTTTTATTACGTTTTATAAAAGGCATACAGTAGAAAAGAATGACATTGACACAACGCCAAGTCACTCACACGACCAAGCATGGTCCAACAAGGTACAGATAATAGTCGAACTAACTAACATAAACTCCTGACTAAATGCAGAGAAATCTTCCCCTGCCCCCTCCCTCCACCCCCCCAATAACCCAAAGCTCAGTTCACTCATGCATTCATATAACAGTTTTATCCGGAGAAAAATACACCAAATGGCTAATTGAAACATAGAAGTTAATGGCGCATAGATTATTTACCTCCAGCAGTACGCCATCATTTATAGCAGGGGTCGCCAAACTTTTTAAAGAAAGGGCCAATTTACTATCCATCAGAATTCAGGGGACCGGACTGTGCCCATTTGGAATAATAGTTGGCGTAAATAGTTGGCGTCAGTGGAAGGAATTATGCCCCATCGTTGGTGTCAGTAGAAGGAGTAGTGCCCCATTGTTGGTGTCAGTGGCAGGAAGAACGCCTCAAGGGCCAAATAAAGGTAAGCAAAGGGCCACATCCGGCCCCAGGGCCACAGTTTGGAGACCACTGATCTATAGCAACTGAAAAACCACAGAAGCAATTTCGACCCCATTATACACGGAAACATTAAGTAGCTCCCACCCCTAAACAGTACAATAAAGGGACGAACTTATAGAAACCTCCAAATCCTGTTAACCCACAGTTACAGTGGGGCAAAAAAGTATTTAGTCAGCCACCAGTTGTGCGAGTTCTCCCACTTAAAAAGATGAGAGAGGCCTGTAATTGTCATCATAGGTATTCCTCAACTATGAGAGACAAAATGTGGAAACAAATCCAGACAATCACATTGTCTGATTTTTGAAAGAATTTATTTGCAAATTATGGTGGAAAATAAGTATTTGGTCACCTACAAACAAGCAAGATTTCTGGCTCTCACAGACCTGTATCTTCTTCTTTAAGAGGCTCCTCTGTCCTCTACTCATTACCTGTATTAATGGCACCTGTTTGAACTTGTTATCAGTATAAAAGACACCTGTCCACAACCTCAAACAGTCACACTCCAAACTCCATTATGGTGAAGACCGAAGAGCTGTCGAAGGACACCAGAAACAAAATTGTAGACCTGCACCAGGCTGGGAAGACTGAATCTGCAATAGGCAAGCAGCTTGGTGTGAAGAAATCAACTGTGGGAGCAATAATTAGAAAATGGAAGATATTCAAGACCACTGATAATCTCCCTCGATCTGGGGCTCCACGCAAGATCTCACCCCGTGGGGTAAAAATGATTACAAGAACGGTGAGCAAAAATCCCAGAACCACACGGGGGGGACCTAGTGAATGACCTGCAGAGAGCTAAGACCAACGTAACAAAGGCTACCATCAGTAACACTACGCCGCCAGGGACTCAGATCCTGCAGTGCCAGACGTGTCCCCCTGCTTAAGCTAGTACATGTCCGGGCCCGTCTGAGGTTTGCTAGAGAGTATTTGGATGATCCAGAAGAGGATTGGGAGAATGTCATATGGTCAGATGAAACCAAAATACAACTGTTTGGTAGAACACACAACTCGTCGTGTTTGGAGGAGAGAGAATGCTAAGTTGCAACCAAAGAACACCATACCTACTGTGAAGCATGGGGGTGGCAACATCATGCTTTGGGGCTGTTTCTCTGCAAAGGGAACAGGACGACTGATCCGTGTACATGAAAGAATGAATGGGGCCATGTATTGTGAGATTTTGAGTGCAAACCTCCTCCCATCAGCAAGGGCATCGAAGATGAAACGTGGCTGGGTCTTTCAGCATGACAATGATCCCAAACACACCGCCCGGCCAAAGAAGGAGTGGCTTCGTAAGAAGCATTTCAAGGTCCTGGAGTGGCCTAGCCAGCCTCCAGATCTCAACCCCATAGAAAACATTTGGAGGGAGTTGAAAGTCCATGTTGCCCAGTGACAGCCCCAAAACATCACTGCTCTAGAGGAGATCTGCATGGAGGAATGGGTGACCATACCAGAAACAGTGTGTGACAACTTTGTGAAGACTTACAGAAAACGTTTGACCTCTGTCATTGCCAACAAAGGATATATAACAAAGTATTGAGATGAACTTTTGATATTGACCAAATACTTATTTTCCACCATAATTTGCAAATAAATTCTTTCAAAAATCAGACAATGTGATTGTCTGGATTTGTTTCCACATTTTGTCTCTCATAGTTGAGGTATACCTATAATGACAATTACAGGCCTCTCTCATCTTTTTAAGTGGGAGAACTTGCACAATTGGTGGCTGACTAAATACTTTTTTGCCCCACTGTATATCAGAATTATACCATGCCTGCCAAACCTTGTTGAATTTTTTCCCACATCCTCTGGATAAGTAAGTCGCCTTGTAATACGGCATCATTGAATTCACAAGCCCTTTCCAGGAGGGCAAGCTAGGGGCACCCGGTTTCCTCCAATGTAACAAAATGGCCTTTCTACCATAGCATAACAGGATATTAAGTAGGGTTCTATGTGCCCTTGATGGAACCACTTCCTCCACTAGGCCCAGTAAACATACTCTACTTGTTAATGGAATTGGCACCACCAGGACCTCTGCAATGCAGGAGGTAGCCTGCCCTAATACTTACCTGAGGCCGATCTCGATTCAAGCAATGTGCACAAGAGCAACAGCTCTCTCAGCTCTCTCCCTCCCCATAGACTCAGCCATTGGCTCCTGATGCTGTCGATCACAGTCAATAAGCAGAGAGCGGAGCTGTGCCACGCTCTGTGTGTGAATGGACACACAGAGCACAGCTTGGGAACGAGCCCACACTTGCTATGGGGGCACTCGGCAGGGGGGAGGAGCCAGGAGTGCTGCCGGGGGGACCCCAGGAGAGGAAATCGTCGCTGCTCCTTGCAAAACTATTGCACAGAGCAGGTAAAGTATAACATGTTTGTTATTTTAAATAATCAAAATTTTAACCTTTACAATCACTTTAATTTTTACAGGGTGGGTTTACAATACCTGCAGGTAGTCATCATGCTGGGCAGGCTTTGGGGGACAGTGACTTGCATTTTTACAATACAAGGCACTGTTCCCCAAACTCCCCGCCCACACACACCACTTTTTTTCCCCTAATGTTATAGGAATGTCACTTTGTGTTCTATGAACTGCAGCTGAGGTGACACTGAGAGCTGCAAAGCGGCACTGAAAAATGTAGACATGTTGCAGTTTTCCGCTTCACTTTGCCCCGCAGCTGACAGCGGTGTGTAAGTGTGAATGTGACACATAGAAAACCATTGTTTTCTGCATGCCCTTGCGGAAAACTGCTTTTTTTCTTCTGCAGAAAACCACTGCTCTTGCACAAATGAATACCGGCCCTTAGTGGATTTTGTATTTCATGACCTTCAGTCATTTTTTTCAACTTTCCATCTATTACGTCTTCTGCCCTTGTTGTTTTAACTTTGGATAGTAAAACATTTTTCTTCTGCCAGTAAATACTTTATACAGCCCACTTCCTGTTTCTTGTCGGGTAATAAGTCTAGGCTTATGACATCATGCACAGCTCTCTCTCTCACTCTTGTGAGAGTTTGCCAGCAAGAGAAGGGGGATGGGTCATAAGAGGGCCAGTGAGGGCTGCAGAGCTGGAGGTGTGCCTCTGTGTGTCTGTGTAAATCCAGGAAGTGAACAGGCAGCAGCTACAGCTGCCCACAGTTAAAATGGATGCAGCCAGATTTAGTGAAGGGAGATTTCTGCAGAATATTTGGCAAGTACAGAATCACGGTATATATAAAATAATATGCAAAGTGGTTGGAGGGAAACTTCAGAATGGCAAAGATGTTTTTATTACAAATTATATGAGCAGACTGCAGTTCCTCTTTAAGTAAATAAGAGATCTCTGTCCAGGATTTCAGGATTTCAGCAGGATTTCACTGTTCCTGTGGTTGTGCCATGGTCTCTTTGCACTACCATTAGAGTGCAGTAGTATTGTTCCCCATTCCTCCCATAGGTTACATTCACATGGGTGATCCCCCTGCAAATTCCATCAGAGAGATACTGCAGATTCCTGCATCTGGAATGACAGGTGTGTGCAAAGAGCTGCAGCCACTCAGCTCATAAAAATGTATTAATTTATGTCAGTTGAACGATTTATCAATCAAATTTCGGTCATTACATGATGGCAGATCCGTTTGCTCTCACGACCATGTGTTAGTTTTTCGAAAACTCGTACGAACTATTTTTCAACAGGTGTATGGCTAGCAAAAGTTTACCCAATTCATCCAATTCACATGTCAGGAGACTGTGACCGGCTCTCAATGGAGCCGATTCACACAGCTCTGGGAGGGCTGCGGAGTGGTTTGCAGAAGAGTCCTGTGCATCTTCTGGTCCGTTTCAGGTCCAAATTTAGCCAAAAACTCAGACTGAATTTAGACCTGAAACAGTGAACAGGGACGCACCAGACTCCATATCTCAAAGCTGAACTCCAGTCTAAGCCTGGCCATAGACAATTTGAATCTTAGCAGCTTCAACAGGGATTTCAGCAGGAAATTCGAACCATGTATGGACATACTGAATGTACCAAGATGATTGATCGATCAATCAACTTGGGTACAAACAGCCTTCCAGATTTTACATACGATTACCGCTACTGGCTGGTATAGTATAATACTAATGATAGGGTTGAAATAATGACTTAGAGTTCCACTTTAATTGTTTCTGTTTTTTCTTACCTGTGTACGTATCAATTGTTCTATTTAAATTGTTTGTGCTCCTTTCTTACCTGTGTACGTATCAATTGTTCTATTTAAATTGTTTGTGCTCCTTTCTTACCTATGTACGTATCAATTGTTCTATCAATCTGTATCTAGATGGAATTTGGAACTGCTGAATAATCATTACATGTTCGCTGATGAGAAACTCTTTGTACCTTAACCTCATTTGGTAATGCCGATAAGATTACTGCTTTTGGAACTGCCTATAAAAGAAGTAAAGGGAGCAGTCCTTTTTGGGATGCTCAGAACTTTGATACAGACATACCTGACTCTGTGTCTTAATTCCTATAAGAAGCAATAATTTGACAAAGCAATATAAACTATAAGCAACTTGTTTAAAAGTTGAATCTAACATTTTTGGCGCCCGAACACGGACTCACCGATGATACTACAAGAGGTGGTTGAGCTACGCTGACGGAACAAAAAGACAGGCATTCCGGGAACCACAGATCAAAAAAAAAACCTGCGCAGGTAAGAAAAAGCTTTATTTTTCTTATACTCTGTGCTCCCCTGATTTGTGCCTATCCGTTCTGTCAGTTACGGTTCTCCTGGTTTTAAAACACCAGCCTCTGTAGTGGTGAGTCTAGAATTACTGCATATTTTAGTTTATATTGCTGGAATTATTTGTTTGTTTTGTCTGTCTTGTCTGTCTTGTTGAGAAAGTGAATGAGCCTTGTCAAGGATGGTATGAGTTAGAAGGGGATTGCCGAACTAAGCAACGGAATGCGCCTTACCTCACACGATTGGGAACCTGAGGGCTTGTGAGCTTGGGGGTCTGACGCTTATGCTTAACCTCACATCTAACTCATAAACCATAGACGGGTTGAGAGTATAAGCCCTGTCTGCTCCATAAAGCAGGGATAAGAGTGTATGAGAGGGATTCCCAGATACGGGGAGGGAATAAGGTCTCAACAAAGTCCCGAGATCTAGTCGGATACCTGGCCACTTAAAGGAATGCTTGTATATGTTGTAGCCGCATTTTTGTATATGTTGTAGCTGCATTCTGGTTTGTTATTGGGCTAGCATATAAAGTAATTATTTATTTTTGGGCTAGCATATAAAGTAATTCGATTTCAGAAATCTCATTCCGGAGAGGTTTTTAGAATTCTAGCACCCTAGGAGGAAGGCAACGAGGAACTAGTGTAACTTAGCTGGTTTGCTATTGGGCTAGCATATAAAGTAATTATTCATTCTTGTATATGTTGTAGCCGCATTATATTGTACACTAAGTGTCCCACACGCTACCTAGGCAGGACTGTTAGAATGGGCCAGAGGAACACAAAACCCCGTCAGGGAATTGTGGCGCACTATACGGTGCCACAGATAATTAAGAACATTTATGGGAAAACCGAAGCACAGGACTTAAAGGATGTCCTTCGTAAATTTAAGGTGAAAGGAGCAGCGGGCTTAGACCCGGATGTATGGAGTGAAATAAAAAAGGGACAGACAAGGAGAGGTGTTAGAGAAGCAATGGATGCGTCAGGTTCAATGCTTAATTAAGGTCTCAAATAGAGCGAAAGAAGAGGGGTGGAAGTATAATCCAGATTGTGATGGTTGGGATATGAAAGATAGAAGAACAAAAAATGTCGAGGCTCCCAGCTCAGCCATCCCACCCCCATACACTGACGTAGAACGCAAACCACACAAGATATATCCGGTACTTGAGGGGAGAGGATGGGTTTGTCAGGATTGTGGAGCACAAAACCCAGAATGGGCAGTAGAATGTGTACATTGTGGGGCACAAAAACCTCTTCCAGAAACTGTAGCTCCCGTACGCACTGATACACGCATTGTTCAGGTAAAGAATCCAGAATTTGGACAAGCAGCCCATCCAAATGCCCCACCTACTGTCACTCGTAGAATGCAAATAAGGACTTGGGCACCATGGTCGGCAGACACCCTTATGGCATTAATACAGAGTGCCCCAGACCCGGTAGCAAAGCCAGCTGCTTTTTGTAGATTTGTGACACAGTTAATGAATACACATGAAGCGACCTGGCAGGATGGGGAGGATCCATGCAGACACAAAATGACTCTGACCCTGTTTAACCAGTTTATGACAGAAATAGGTCCACACAGACCTGCAGGACAAGTTGATGGGGATGGCAATTTAGAGACAGGAGACGTCAGACACATAGACTCAAGGGCTCCTTTTATTGCTAGATTAGAAGCTTTTTGTCAGGCAAAACAACAGGAGAGGGGGTCCATATCACCCATGAAGCAAATGCCAGGACAGACTGTATCGGAATTTTACTTATCTATGGAAAGTATGATGGCAGATGAGGGATTGGATTTAGCTCTGCCAGTCACAATCCGAGCCTTCAATAGACAATTTATGGAGGGATTAATTCCACAGATAAGTGAGAGACTGAAAGCCTGCACACCAGAGTGGAGGGCAACTAGAGATAGAGGGACGTTGTTACAAAAAGCGCAAGGCATAGAGGCGGACTTAGCAGAAACCAAAGGGAGGAAATCTCATGCTATCAACGCACTCGGGGGTCCCCAAGAGCAAGGTAGAGGTTCCTTTCGCAAACCCCTTACCTGTTACTACTGTAACAAGATTGGTCACATCAGACGCAACTGTAAGAAAAGAATAAGGGAGGAAGGAGAGGAAGGTGTTGATTCTCCAGTTAATCAGAGAAGGAACCAGCCCAGGGACAACAAAAATAGTCATATCAGGCAGCAGGGAGATGGTCCACGAGCATGACTCGCCCCGGTTTTAGAAAAGTCCAAAACAACAATGCTTAAGACAAATATAACGGTTGGTAATAAGAAAATCTCTTGTTTAGTCGATACAGGAGCTTCACGCTCGTTACTTTCTGACTCTGAACTACTCCCTGGCCAAAAATCACCTGACACTTTACTAATAACTGGATATGATGGCATTTTAGCCGACGCCCCGCTTACAAAACCTCTGAAAGTTAAAATAGGAAACCACATGTTCCTTTCACGCTTTCTGGTATCCAGAGGAGCCCCCACTAATTTGTTAGGAGCTGACATTTTGCAGAAAATAGGAGCTAACATTACCTATCACCCAGATGGCACTGTCACCTTAGCTATAGGGGATAATCAAGAACACATGGAGATGTGTAACCTGATACAATACCTAGAGGAGGAATCGGAATTGTCCGGCACACCTCCTTCAGACTTAGATCAGATTTTGTCGTCCCTTCCAGGAGAACTATGGGAGAAACATCCAGCTGATGTTGGACTTTTGCCCATACCTCCGGTTACCCTACAGCTGATTCCAGGAGCAGTGCTTCCCCAACAAAAGCAGTATCCACTTAGTGCACCTCAAGAGGCGGCCATAGAAATGCAGGTCCAATCCTTCTTAAAAAGTGGAGTTCTAAAAGAGGTAAAATCACCGGCAAACGCTCCCTTGTACCCGGTTAAAAAGAAATCAGTAGCCGGTAGTCCGGTTAAGTATAGAATGGTCCAAGACCTTAGAGCGGTCAACAAAATACTAGCCCCGATGACACCTTTAGTACCCAATCCACATACATTACTGTCACAAATACCATCAACCAGTATGTACTTTACGGTTATAGATTTAGCGAATGCTTTCTTTTCCGTCCCGGTTGCTGAAGAATGCCAACTTTGGTTCGCATTTTCAATCAAAAATCGGCAACTAACCTGGACACGCCTACCTCAGGGTATGGCGCATTCACCTACCTTGTATTCGCAAGCATTGCAAACGGTGTTGGGAGAATGGGTACCACCAGATTCCTGTGTATTGTTACAATATGTGGATGATTTATTGTTATGCTGCCCTGACAAAGAAACTTGTTTGGCCACCACCCTTAATTTGTTGCGATTTTTGGCAGAAAAAGGTTGCAAGGCTAATAAGAAAAAGTTACAAGTGTGTCAGGAAAAAGTTATCTTTTTGGGACATTGTATATCACAGGGTACAAGACATCTCACTGAGGAGAGGGTTCAAGTGATAAAGGGAATGTTACCCCCACGGAATTTCAAACAATTGCGTATGTTTTTAGGTATCGTGTCATATTGTAGACAGTGGATACCACATGCTAGCGCTTTGATGCAGCCATTATACGATTGTTTGAAAATTGTACCGTATGTGCTTACAGAAGTAGCTTATGAGTCGTTTATCACTTTGAAAAAGTTGTTGATTTCTGCCCCGGCTATTGGTATACCAGATTACACCAAGATATTTAATCTGTACATTGCTGAGATCACTGGACACGCCACAGGTGTTCTGACACAGGCACATGTAAAACAAAGACCAGTCGCTTACTTTTCAGCAGCATTAGATCCAGTATCTAGAGGTTCACCGTCTTGTGTACGGGCGGTAGCTGCAGTGTCAATTATCATAGATAAGTCATCAGAGATTGTTCTAGACAATCCAGTCGTAGTGCATACCACACATGACATACATGCAATCTTGTCTCAGGTACAGCCCAGACACATTTCAATGGCTAGGCAATTAAGATTACAGTGTACTTTACTCTTACCTCCAAATGTTACTTTTCAGCGCTGTACAACCTTAAATTTGGCTACCTTTTTGCCTCTTCAGTCACCAGATTTGGCAAGGGGGAATGATAGTGCTAATAGTACTAGTGAGAAAGGAAATGAGGTACCTGACACTCTTTTGTTTAAACAAGTAGATGAACACGATTGCTTTCAGCTCATGGAACAGGAGACAATGGGATTTCCACATGTTACAGATACACCAATTTTAAATGCTGAGCACACTTTGTACATAGATGGCAGTAGGTTTGCTGATGACAAGGGTAAATATCACACAGGTTATGCCGTAGTGACTGATACACAGGTGATTGACGCACAGCCCTTACCAGCCCACATGTCAGCACAAGAAGCAGAATTAAAAGCTTTAGAACAAGCCCTAGAATACTTAAAAGAACGAGAAGGGAATATTTACACTGACTCTGCCTACGCTTATGGTGTAGCGCATGATTATGGCCATATATGGAAGGCTAGAGGTTATCTGACAGCAGCAGGTACACCTGTAAAACATGGAGAAGGGATTAAGAGAGTCCTGAACAATCTTCAAAAGGTTAAACGAGTAGCCATCATGAAGATAGCGGCACACACAAGCGCAAAAACAATTGAGGCAAAAGGAAATGCATTTGCAGATTTGACTGCAAAACAGGCAGCTCTAGGGGAAGGAAGCCCTGAGACCTTAGCAGCGGTAGAGGTGAGTATCCCAGAACCAACATGGCAGCAGCTGAGTAAATTACAGGAGCAAGCAGGGGAGAGCGAGAAAGATAAGTGGGTCAGAATGGGAGCAGCACCAGACCTTGACAATGTATGGAGGGAAGGGGGCAAAATATGCCTACCTGCCTCTCTGTACCCAGCAATGGCAGCGGCAGTTCACCTACCCACACACGTCAGTTCCAATTCCATGTATAGGATTGTGAACCAAGGATGGCTCGCCCCTGGATTCAGTAGCACTGCAAGAAACTACTGTGCAGCCTGCCAAATCTGTCTCCTGAATAACCCAGGACAGAGAGTAAAAACCCCACAAAAACACCAGGTCCGGGCCCAATACCCCTTCCAGAGACTGCAAATTGATTACATACAAATGCCTAAGAGCGGCCCCTTTGAATTTGTCCTCGTGTGTATCGATTTATTCTCAGGTTGGCCCGAAAGTTATCCAGTAAAATCGGCTACAGCTAAAGCCACAGCTAAGAAACTGATCACTGAGTTAATACCTAGGTTTGGTCTTCCTGAAACCATAGAATCAGATAGGGGGACACACTTTACAGGAGAAATCATGCAGAATGTGATGACCATGTTAGGGGTTCAACAAAGTTTTCACACCCCTTACCACCCACAGAGTTCAGGATCAGTGGAGAGAGTAAATGGGACAATAAAGTTAAAAATACAAAAAGCCATGCAAGAGTTAAACAAGCCTTGGCCAGAATGCCTGCCTTTGGCTTTGTTCTCTATAAGGTACACTCCAACAGGAAAGACAGGATTATCCCCATATGAGATACTTTTTGGGAATGCACCTAGATTGGGTTTATACTTTCCACAGAGTATGCAATTGCAATGTGATAGTTTGACTGCATATGTAATACAATTACAACAACGTCTAACTAAGATCCACAAAAGTGTGTATTCTTCTCTTCCAGACCCTAATTCAATAACAGGTACACATACGCTGCTACCAGGGGATTATGTATATGTAAAGAAACACACCAGAAAGACATTGGAACCCAGGTTTGAAGGTCCTTACCAAGTACTCTTGACCACAGCCACTTCAGTAAAGCTGGAAGGAAAACCTACCTGGATACACGCATCACATTGCAAGAAACAACCCGAGAAAACAACATGATGAAATATCTACTTACATATTTTTTGTTGAAGATTGTTGTTTTACAAATATATGCATGGACTCCTGGTATTAATGTACTTGAAGTAGAGGAAACAACAACTTTCGAATGGGCTATAGATGATCCTAAAGTAGCAAATTATTATTGACAAAGGTAGACTAGTACATCTTTCCTCACAGATACAACAGGATACTGCACCACATTGGTGGGATATATTTAGTGGAATGTCTTCTACAGCAACCAATACCTTTCACTGGTTGTTAAGTCCAATGGTAATTATTATTCTAATATTAATATCACTTACAATCACGAATATATGTGTATACAGGAAAATAAATAGGAAAATTAGGAGAATAGACAGGGTATACTGATAAATGTGTATTGACATCACCCTACTCCTATAAAACTCCTCTACTTGAATTTTAAGATGTTGGTAATACCTAGGGGGATGGGTTCTACCCCTCTGACAACTCGCGGTCAGGGAAAGGACTCTGGGGAAAAACTGACTAGAACTTATTCATGAGGACCCAGGGGGAAGGAGAGGATGATGTCAAAGGGGGAAATTGATAGGGTTGAAATAATGACTTAGAGTTCCACTTTAATTGTTTCTGTTTTTTCTTACCTGTGTACGTATCAATTGTTCTATTTAAATTGTTTATGCTCCTTTCTTACCTGTGTACGTATCAATTGTTCTATTTAAATTGTTTGTGCTCCTTTCTTACCTATGTACGTATCAATTGTTCTATCAATCTGTATCTAGATGGAATTTGGAACTGCTGAATAATCATTACATGTTCGCTGATGAGAAACTCTTTGTACCTTAACCTCATTTGGTAATGCCGATAAGATTACTGCTTTTGGAACTGCCTATAAAAGAAGTAAAGGGAGCAGTCCTTTTTGGGATGCTCAGAACTTTGATACAGACATACCTGACTCTGTGTCTTAATTCCTATAAGAAGCAATAATTTGACAAAGCAATATAAACTATAAGCAACTTGTTTAAAAGTTGAATCTAACACTAACTGCCTTCTACAGGCAGGGACGGCTTCCTCCGCCCCCACCCACCTGTGGTTGCAGAAAGAAATTTGCTCTGTGTATGGCCTGCCTTAAGCCTCGTACACACGATCGGATTTTCCACAGACAAAACCTCAAACTTTTGTCCGAAGGCGTGTGTGTGGATTTTGTCTTGCATACAAACGGCAAGGAATTGTCAGCCAACAAACACGAATGTAGTGACATACTACGTGGTTTTTCAGCTCTTTAGCGCCACCCTTTGGGCTCCTTCTACTAATTTAATAAAGCTTGGTGAGTGTTGATTCGCGCTTTTCATTTCGAGCTTTTCATTTCGCGCTTTTCATTTTGTGCTTTTCAGTTTGCAATTTTCATTTTGTACTTTTCAGTTTTTTTCTGAACAGCCGTTCATCAACCAGACATGTTGTGGAATCGGAGAAGATAATGTGTTATTTATTATTTGCTTTGGAGTTATTGCTTTGACCCAAGTCCAGTCCAGGAACAGGAGGAGGAGGAGTTCTTGGACCAAAAATTGGTTTCTTTATTAATCGTGACCAATTATGTCATATGCCTTTGCTGCGGGAGCTCCAGGAGAATAATCCAGATGATTTTCGGAATTATCTCCGGATGACAGACCCCTGCTTTCACCAACGCTTGGTATTGCTGACCCCCTATATTAAGAAGCAGGACACATGCACAGTGCTGTATTTTGGCCTAGGCCAACAAGGCCCAGGCCTAGGGCGGCACTTTGTGGGGGGGGGGCAGCGGCCGCGCCCCCCCCCCCCGCACGAAAAAAGCCCCCCCCTCTGCCTCCCGAGTCAGTCCATTGCTTTGCTGGCCGAGCGTCTCTCACATGGAGCACACACAGCGTGTGCTCACAGTTCCCCCCTCCCCCTCCCCTTCCCCTCTGCATAGACAGGAGAGAGAACTTGTCAGCATCTCCGGTGTTGTGATTCCAGATTGTGTCTTCAGTGGGCAGACTCAGCTACAGTCTGCATATCCCTGAGGGTGAGAAGAAAATACTGATCCTCTTCACTGTCTCTCCTTAAACCTCACACAGGGCTTATCTGTGCTCAGACTTTGTTTCTCTTATCATCTCCCTGTTATCTGAAATACAGACTCTGTGATAATTAACCCTTTGTGTCCTTGCTGTGCTTTACTACTCTGCTTTAATGGACACATGTACACTGCTGCTTACATATATGATTAACTCTTTACAGCTCAATATCTGCAGTCTTATTATTCTGGAATCAATGGCATTTAACACCTTAGTGTCTGCTGTATATATGTGCTTAACCTTTCATAGCTCCTTGTATCTCTAAGCCCCGGTTCACATTGATGCTACTTTGAAATCACGCTATTTCACTTGAAGTAGCATGATTTCAAAGTAGCAAGGTCAGCGCGATTTCAGGTGCTACTTGATAGACATTTGTGTGTCTTCATTCACAGATGTCTATTGAAGTCGCACCTGAAATCGGCAAAATTGCCTCCAATAGCCTGCGACTTTTCATGTGATTTGATCTCTCAAATCGCATGACAAATTGCTCCAATGTGAACCTAGGCTTAGGCTCAGTTCACACTGGCTTTGATGGGCACTGACGAGGCTGCATTGCTGGGCACTGATGAGGCTGCTTTGATGGGCACTGACGAGGCTGCATTGCTGGGCACTGATGAGGCTGCATTGCTGGGCACTGATGAGGCTGCTTTGATGGGCACTGATGAGGCTGCATTGATGGGCACTGACGAGGCTGCTTTGATGGGCACTGATGAGGCTGCATTGATGGGCACTGACGAGGCTGCTTTGATGGGCACTGACGAGGCTGCTTTGATGGGCACTGACGAGGCTGCTTTAATGGGCACTGACAAGACTGCTTTGATGGGCACTGACAAGGCTGCTTTGATGGGCACTGACGGGGCTGCATTGATGGGCACTGACGAGGCTGCTTTGCTGGGCACTGACGAGGCTGCTTTGATGGGCACTGACGAGGCTGCTTTGATGGGCACTGACGAGGCTGCTTTGATGGGCACCGATGAGGCTGCTTTGATGGGCACTGATGAGGCTGCACTTGGTACCCACTTTTAACCACTTCAATACTGGGCACTTTCACCCCCCTCCTTCCCAGACCAATTTTTAGCTTTCAGCGCTGTCACATTTTAAATGACAATTGCGCGGTCATGCCACACTGTACTCAAATTACATTTTCATGGTTTTTTTTCACACAAATATAGCTTTTCTTTGGTGGTATTTAATCACCACTGGGATTTTTATTTTTTACGCTACAAATAAAAAAAGACTGAACATTTAAAAAAAAAAAAAGCATTTTTCTTAGTTTCTGTTATAAAATTTTGCAAATAAGTATTTTCTTTTGATAAATTTTGACCAAAAATGATGCTACTACATTTCTTTGGTAAAAATAACCCAAATCAGTGTTTATTTGGTGTTGGCAGTGATGGGGGACAGACAGATGTTTTATGGGGACACAGACATGTGTATGGGGACAGGGGTGACAGGGGTGCTTGGTGTACTGTTTGTGGGGTGATCTGTAACAGCTCTCTGTGTAAAATCATTCTCGCACAGAGAGCTGTCACAGATCTGCAGTCCCCCCCCCCTGCACTGAGCTTGGTGGGGAGAACTGTCACAGAGACATACGTCTCTGTTTACATTGTGACGGCTGTGATTGGACACAGCCGTCACGTGATCCGGAGGGCCGATCACAGCGCCCATATCCCGATCTCTGCTCAGCTGGATTCTGTGATCATAATGATCACAGGACCAAGCCGCAGCGCGCCTTGTGGCCGTGCTGCGAGCACTCGCTCTGAGGAACGTTCCTGAGCGTCCACTCAGGACAAGAAAATGACCACCCTGCCGTTTATGTGCAGTGGCCGGGTGGGAGGTGGTTAATGTACAGAGAGAAAGAGGTGGAGCTCTAAAAAGAAAAGGTGGGGCCTAAAGAGGAAAGGGTGTGGTTTACAGATGACAGGGCGGGTCTTAAACAGGAAGGGGCTTGGCATTGACAGGAAAGGGTGGGTCGTATTTAAATTAGGGGTGCACAAGCTTAGTCAGGCCTAGGGCAGCACAAAACCTAAATACACCTCTGCACATGCATGAGGCTTTTTTTTTATTTTTTGGTTGAATAATAATGATTTGATTTGGTATATTTTCTATATTTTTGGATGCATATAATGCATTTTTTGGTTAAGTTCTATTGGCAGGTAGCATGTCTAATTTTATTTGTTTTCTTTTTTTAATGCACAATAGAAAAATTGTGGAGAATAATACTTGGTTATGTGTTTTACTTCAAATGACAGTTTGGGAGTAGGCAGTTACATTAAAAAAATACAATGTAAAATTGATAAGGGACACCCACATAGTTGTATCTTTGATCTTAAAAACTACGGGATAATGGTGTTGTAGTAACTTGCCCAAACAAATAAAAAAAAAAAAGCATAATAATATTATTCTTGATATCACTAGAAAAAAAAAGCCTTTGAAAATTCGTTTGCAATAACTCCATCAGTATCACCAGCAAAGCAGCTTCATTATTATCCCATTAAAGAAGAAGAGAATTGTGCGCTGCATTTGGAGATTTCATAATTTGCCACGTCACAAATGTTAATTCTCCATTACAAAGGCTAGCTTGCAAGACCGACCGCTTCTGGCTCGTCCTTGCTTCCAAGCATGCGTGTTTGTACTTTGGACTTTTGTCCGACGGACTTGTGTACACACGCTCAGAAAATCCGTCAACAGACATTTGTCCACAGAAAATTTTAAAACCCATTATCCAGGGGCGTTGCTAGGTCTACAAAAGATCTGGGGCTAGAGCCCATGTCAACGTAGTAAAGAAAGTCATACGCTTGGGCAGGCATACACATATATATATAAAGTAATATACGTGTGTCTGTGTGTATATATCCCCAGAGAGCCCCCCACTTACATCAGGGTCCCCAGAGAGCCCCACTTACATCAGGGTCCCCAGAGAGCCCCCCTTTACATCAGGGTCCCCAGTGAGCCTCCTCCTTACATCAGAGTCCCCGGAGAGCCTCCTCCTTACATCAGAGTCCCCAAAGAGCCACCCCCTTGCATCAGGGTCCCCAGAGAGCTTCCCCCTTAAATCAGGGTCCCCAGTGAGCCTCCCCCTTGCATCAGGGTCCCCAGAGAGCCCCCCACTTACATCAGGGTCCCCAGAAAGCCTCCCCTCCCCTTGGGGACCCCTGCAGAGACTCGGGGCTATGGGCCCCAGATTCGGGGCTATAGCCCCAAAAGCCACCCCCTAGCGACGCCACTGCCAATATCCAACATTTGTCAGTGGAAAATCCGACAACAATTGTCCGATGGAGCGTACAAACGGTCGGATTTTCCGCCAACAGCCTGTCATCACACATTTCCCGTCGGAAAATCCGATCGTGTGTACGAGGCTTTACTTTCAGTCTTGCACAGTTGTACAAGCTCTCCTGCTGGACTCATGTTACTTACTCTGATTTCTCTGCACAAAGTGAGCTCCTTATAGCATGCATTAGAAGCTGCATAAAGTCAGATATCCTGGCTGTTGGACATCCAGCATCTTCTAGCTCCTTCCTCCCCAGTTTTACCCAGTTCTTTCCAGTAGGGAAGCTAAACATCACATGTGGGTGTTACCTATGGCAATCTGCATGCAAATACAGTCTGCCTAGGAACACCCGAACTCTCCAAAATTTTTTACAGTATATTTACCTAGCTCCTCCCAAGAGCATGCCCGCTGTTTATATCAGGGCCGAGGGTTCTTGAGCAGAGTGCCGTGGCAGGGTGCTGTGATATTTTTAGAAAGCTATGTACAGCACCCTGCTGGCCTCTTCCACTAGTAATCTGCCTGCATTACATAGAGAAGAACAGAGACCCATTGATGATGTCACTGAATCTATGATAAGGTATGTAATAAAAACACAAACGTTTTATTTAATAATTTCACGTGCATGTTGATGAGAGAAGAAGGATGAATCAAGAAAGGCAAAATATAAGCAGATAAAAGTGGTTGTAAAGGCTGAAGGTTTTTTTACCTTAATGTACTCTCTGCAAAAAAGCAAAAAACATTCTGCTGTCAGTTTACCTCCCAGCCCCTCCAACTTACCTGAGCTCGATCTCGATCCAGCGCTGTGCCTGAGCCAATTGCTCCTGCTGCTGTTAATCAAATTCAGTGACCCAGGGAGTGGGGGGGTGGGGCCAAGCAGCACTGTGTGTATCTATAGACACACACAGCCCAGCTCAGGATCAAGCCTGCACATGTGTCGTCATAGGAAGTGGCTTCCTGTAGTGGCACACAGAGAAGAGGAGGAGCCAAGAAGAGGAGGATTGTGCACAGAGCAGGGTATATATAACATGTTTGTTATTTAAAAAAAAAACTTTACAAATACTTCAAACTTCAATTTTAGTAGGAAGGAAGAATTTGGTGTAACATTTAGCGGGGCAATGATTATATCCTATAGCTATGCCCTCCTTTCCTGAATAGAAGTGGAATTAGTTTTATTTGAATTGTGACCTATTTATTCTTCATTTTATAGCCTGCAAGAAATATTTACATAAGTACCCAGGAGATCAAGAGCTGCTGTGGGAAGTGGAAGGTGTGGGTCACTGGTTCCAAAGAACCCTTATTTCCCATATACTCAAGAGAGAAACCGCAAGATTGTTGGGTAAGTTATATAAGTAACGTATTATTTATGTTTATATGATTTGCCGTCACTATAGTCTTTAATCTATGCTCTCAGGATAGTTTTCCTGCTTTATCACAAAGAATGTGGAATAAAGGACTGTTTTATACTGTCAACAATAACAGGTAACATTGTAGGAAAAAAACCAAGGAAACACAGTTTCCTCTTAGTGACAAGGAGAGTCAGCAATCAACACTGCACAATCACTTGGCCCTATGCATTATTTTTTTTTATTTTTTTATTCCTTTATTTTCAAAAAGTTGTGGTGTACAGTCAGGTAAACAAAAGAGGAAAACGCATTTTTTATCAAATGACAACCAAGAGGATCACACCATTTAGATCCATAAGCCAACAGGCTAGGTAAGACATAGTATATATGAGTACATATAATAATACCAACATTAACCTGATCATCAATGTACAGGGAATATAAGGCAAACCAGGTGGTGGCGGCATGGAAGACCCAGAACAAATACTCGTAGACTTAAAACTGTGCAATTATATAAAACACAACAATATATCAGGAAGCTGGGCATCCCGATGGCCATCCGGGCCCAGACATGGAAGAGTGAGATACAGAAAATGCATTCAAGGATATTCAAATATCTGAAGAAATACCACGCTCACGGCTGAGCCAGGTATACAGGGGGGGGGGGGGGTAAGAAAGCGGGAAGGAGGGTGGGAGGGGACGTTAGAGAACAGAAAGACTAAGGGGCCAGGTGTCCCTTGGTAGAAGAAAAAGTACAGATGCAGAACGATAGATAGATAGATAGATAGATAGATAGATAGATAGATAGATAGATAGATAGATAGATAGATAGATAGATAGATAGATAGATAGAGCCTCTCCCCCAGGGAATCTAGACCAAGTCCAGGAGATCAGCCAGGCTGTGAGACCTCCTGAAGATAAGCATCAATGTATACGAAATTCTGCCAAGGTCTCCAGGTGTCACGAAAGATCCCCTACAGGTTGTTCAAGGTAGCTGTGAGATCCTCCATATCCCTTAGTTCATAGATTTTGGAAAACAACAGGGACTTTGACGGCGGCTTCTCAGATCTCCAACACAATGCATGCCTTAACCGCATTCAGTAGCTGAATTGTAAGAGATATGTTTCTTAATAGGTCATTTCGATAGATGTAACAAGCATGCCGCAGGTTTCCCCTCCAAATCAAAGTTAGTCAGAAGCTTGACAGTACAGATCACCTCCTGCCAGAAAGGCCTGAGTTTGGGACACTATTCATTATTTTACTAAAAAGTAGGGGATGCTTGGAGCAGACATCCAGCAGAGGTAGTGAGTTAATGAACAGTAAGTGAATTTATTAATTTAATTAATGTATTATTCATCAGAGGGCAGAGCTAATGCAGACAAATTCTAAACAACAATTTAAAGAAAAATAACAGGGCCATTAGGAAGTGGATGTGTATGAATTATTTTGGGAGAATAAGGATATCGTTTAGTGTCACTTTAAGTTACCTATAAAACGATAGATTCCTCCATTCACACAAAACAGCAGAGATGAAAGAATCTCCCCCTGCCAGCTATGGTATTCAAGCAGCCGCAGGATCCACGGATGTCTGAATACCCGAACACTGAATACAATAATGCAGTGGTTGTCAACTCCAGTACTCAGGACCCACTAACAGGCCAGGTTTGCAAGATAACTGAAATACATCACAGGTGATATCATTTGCTGTTCAGTGATTGTAGTATTCTAGTCTGCATCTCCCCAAGGTAATGCCTAAAATCTGGCCTGTTAGTGGGTCCTGAGGTCAGGAGTTGTGAATCACTGTCTTAATGGATACAGTCACTGTTTAACTGAGAGCTTTTGATTTTTCAGTCGACTTTTGTGACCCACAGCTTGAGGTTTGGGAAGTTTGAGCCAACTTTAGTCAACACATTTTCTCATATCTAGTGTATATCTGATGGGTGTGACTAGCTTAATCAGAATTAAATAGCCGGAGGTGCATAGATTGAAATTTGGACAGTTCAGCAGGGACTCGACAAATTTGGATCCATTTATGGGCATCCTGTTTGTACTCAAGTGGATCTATCGATCAACTTGTGTACAGCCAGCCCGTCGTTTTTTTCTCCAAACGATTAGTGGCGCTGGCTATAGCAGGCAACGCTAAACGCGTTCTTCCAGCAGACAAAGGCTCCCCGCCGGCAGAACACAATAACGCTGTGGGAGGTTTCCCCATAAGCACTGACTGTGTTGATGGGGAAATCAAGCAATTCCACCTGTGGTGAAAGGAAAGAAAATTGCATGATCTATGGGCTGCTTTACTCATAATATATCTAATCCATGCTTGCATCTTTTGAAGTAAACACGTGCTTTCCCCATTCAGGGCTCAAAAACAGATTTGTTTTTATCCCTCACCCCTCAGAATATACTTACCTATCCTTCGCTCTTCGGTTATGCTATTATGGAAATACCTGCTACTTTCAGGTATGGAGGAGCAATCAGCACCTGTCATAAGGGAGTACATAGTCCTGTGTAAGCTTGGACTCTGGCAATCTGTAGCTTATACAAGACATTTCTTTGCTTCCAGCAGCTGATATGAGTGGCAGAGTGAAAGGAAGATAAGTATAAGCTGCTGGGGAGAGCTAGGTTAAAGTGTACTTGTTTGCCCTGTGTGGGAAAAGCAACAGGTTCACTTTAATAAGGCCGCAGTGTCCTATACAATTCTCAGCCTATATTCTGGCTTTCCTAATGCCTCACATTTTTAGTATGAATACTCATCATGAAGAGAAAAACATGTTAGCAATGTGCTTTGAAACTGGTACATGAGAAAAATGTGTCTTTAGCAGAACTTCTTTTTATTTAGGCTCCAGGCACACTGTGCTTAAAAAAATGCCAGTTCCCTTGGCAGAAAAACGATCATATAGAATGTTTTTTGTACAAAGTTTAGATGAGTTTAGGAGAGTTTTCAAACCAGAAGGTTTTTTTTTCCTGCCTCTAAACGTTGAGCTCAAAATATGCCTGTAATCGTTCTAATGACACTTTGGGGTTGATTTTCTAAATGAAAATAGACTGTGCACTTTGCAAAGTGCAGTTGCACACTGAAAGAACAGTTGCTTCAGACCTTAGTAAATGAGCAGAAGCTCTGCTGACTTCCATCACCCAATCACGTGCAAGCAAAAATGCTGTTTTTTTATTTTCCTGGCACGTGATTGGGTGTTCTTTGCAAAGTGAAGCTTTACCTGATTCACTAAATTCTGGAGCAACTGCACTTTGCAGAGTGCACAGTCTATATGCATTTAGTAAATCAACCCCATAGGATAACATTGAGCTGCTTCTAGAGGCAGAACACAAAACTCTAGAAGCAACAATTTTTAAGCCAGTGTGCATGGAGCCTTAAATGCTCCCTACAGTTGCTTAAAGTCCCTGGATGCTACATGGCAGTCTACAGCCAATAACTCGGTGTGTCTGTGTTTAAAAGACTGGCGTCATTAGGCCTGGTACCGTTCATCTTTGTAACCTAAACCAGGTGTACATACCTATTCTATTAACATTGCAATATCCTGTAGATTCCATAGAGTTTAGACTGTCCTCCCCTAAGCCTCTGAATTATATTCCTGAATACTTTCAGCTAACCAGGTTAGTAAAATGTTCACAGTTCAAGGTCAAATACAAGGTGGAAAAGTTTCTCAGTTTATAGCATATTGTCTAAATTACTTAGCTTAAATTATGTTTTTTCCCTGAACAGATGTTTCATTGTGGACAATATCTTTGCACAGTCCACACTAGCAGTTGAACCCTTTCTAGGACACCAGCACCCAATTACTAACCCATCACCACCACCATGCCTATCACAGTGGGCAGGGTAACCATTTGCCACCAATACTCGGGACAATTATTGCCAAATTTGCCAACCTGCTTGATAATCATGCAATGTATTGGCCCAATTTGAAAAAGCTGGATGTCATAATAACCCTATAGCTTCACTGCTTTCTGAAAAATCATATAGACAATGAATTCCAACTTCCCTTGCTGCCAGTTTTTTCTGGGTTACCAATTTAATAGCGCTGAGACCTGAGACCCGGGATAGCCAGGTAACTAGCTTTATAAAACATAGCCAGCATTGGAAGTTTTTCTTATTGCTTTTATGACAGTGAAGAGCAGTACACATTGCTATGGTTATGCTCAGTAAAAAATCTCCCTTGTATGTATGTAACAGTCCCAGATCCAGAAACTGCCAAACAAGAGCGGACAGAAAAGTCCTCATCGGAGCCTCCTGCAGAATCCCAACCTCATAATTCCGAACAAACAAATCCTGAACAGGCAGAAACCGAACAAACAGAAGATAGTAAGGAAACACAGGTAGGACTGTTGGATTACAATACTTTGATGGTTTGGTTTATCTTCTTCTACATCTAATACTTCTGACAATTATAGCTGTGTCATTGATAACAACTGTAAATTAGTTTAGTAGCCTCCTTTCTTGGACAGCACCCTGCCTGACTCCATCCTTACCACTTCTTACTGATATCTTCACCATACCAGCTCAGAATCCAATAAGCCTGCAGACATTAATCACTGCTGTGATCAAAGTACATAGAGTCCAAACCTATGTGTTATCCCTTCACCTGTTCCAGTTTTTATGTTTGGAGAATCACAACCAGTTCCACATCTAGACAGCCGTGATTGAGCAAGTGCTACAGTACAACTTATCTATAGCTGTTACTAGACCCTCCTATATAAATATGCTGTATAAAAATGTCAGCACTATTGTATTCCTCAACATGGAATGGTATACAGTATATATATATATATATATATATATATATATATATATATATATATATATATATATATATATATATATATATATATATATATACAGTGGCTTGCGAAAGTATTCGGCCCCCTTGAACTTTTCAACCTTTTGCCACATTTAAGGCTTCAAACATAAAGATATAAAATTTTATATTTTTGTGAAGAATCACCAACAAGTGGGACACAATTGTGAAGTGGAACGAAATCTATTGGATATTTTAAACTTTTTTAGCAATTAAAAAACTGAAAAGTGGTGCGTGCAAAATTATTCGGCCCCTTTACTTTCAGTGCAGAAAACTCACTCCAGAAGTTCAGCGAGGATCTCTGAATGATCCAATGTTGTCCTAAATGACTGATGGTGATAAATAGAATCCACCTGTGTGTAATCAAGTCTCTGTATAAATAAATGCACCTGCTCTGTGATAGTCTCAGGGTTCTGTTGAAAGCGCAGAGAGCATCATGAAGACCAAGGAACACACAAGGCAGGTCCGTAATACTCTTGTGGAGAAGTTTAAAGCCGGGTTTGGATACAAAAAGATTTCCCAAGCTTTAAACATCCCAAGGAGCACTGTGCAAGCGATCATTTTGAAATGGAAGAAGTATCAGACCACTGCAAATCTACCAAGACCTGGCTGTCCCTCTAAACTTTCAGCTCAGACAAGGAGAAGACTGATCAGAGATGCAGCCAAGAGGCCCATGATCACTCTGGATGAACTGCAAAGAACTACAGCTGAGGTGGGAGAGTCTGTCCATAGGACAACAATCAGTCGTACACTGCACAAATCTGGCCTTTATGGAAGAGTGGCAAGAAGAAAGCCATTTTTCAAAGATATCCATAAAAAGTCTTGTCTAAAGTTTGCCACAAGCCACCTGGGAGACACACCAAACATGTGGAAGAAGGTGCTCTGGTCCGATGAAACCAAAATCGAACTTTTTGGCCACAATGCAAAACGATATGTTTGGCGTAAAAGCAACACAGCTCATCACACTCAACACACCATCCCCACTGTCAAACATGGTGGTGGCAGCATCATGGTTTGGGCCTGCTTTTCTTCAGCAGGGACAGGGAAGATGGTTAAAATTGAGGGGAAGATGGATGCAGCCAAATACAGGACCATTCTGGATGAAAACCTGTTGGAGTCTGCAAAAGACCTGAAACTGGGACGGAGATTTATCTTCCAACAAGACAATGATCCCAAACATACAGCAAAATCTACAAAGGAATGGTTCACAAATAAACGTATCCAGGTGTTAGAATGGCCAAGTCAAAGTCCAGACCTGAATCCAATCGAGAATCTGTGGAAAGAGCTGAAAACTGCTGTTCACAAACGCTCTCCATCCAACCTCACTGAGCTCGAGCTGTTTTGCAAGGAAGAATGGGCAAGAATTTCAATCTCTCAATGTGCAAAACTGATAGAGACATACCCCAAGTGACTTGCAGCTGTAATCGCAGCAAAAGGTGGCTCTACAAAGTATTAACGCAAGGGGGCCGAATAATTTTGCACGCCCCACTTTTCATTTTTTTATTAGTTAAAAAAGTTTCAAAAATCCAAAAGATTTCGTTCCACTTCACAATTGTGTCCCACTTGTTGGTGATTCTTCACAAAAAATAAAAATTTTATATCTTTATGTTTGAAGCCTGAAATGTGGCAAAAGGTTGAAAAGTTCAAGGGGGCCGAATACTTTCGCAAGCCACTGTATATACTGTATACTCCTCCATGTTGAGGAATACAATAGTGCTGACATTTTTATCAAGGTGACAATTTATAATTGACATGACGACATTTTCCTTACCTTGGTTTATGTGGCTAACTTAAGCCTAGTACACATGGGCCGAATGTTGGGTGGCTTCTGTTAAGTGTCATGACCAAAAAAGGTCTGATCAGCGCTCTCAGCCATTGACCAGAGTGTTGCAGTGGGGAAGGGGGTGTCCCCCTTTCAGAACACATTAGAACAGTAGGGGAGATGGCTGTAATAACATTGAATTCTTAGTACAGCAGCTTCGACCTGAGCTGTCAGGTTTTTTTTTTTGGTGACTCGCCCCTGCAGACAGAACACAGTGATTATTGCTAGTAGCTATAGCCGCTGGCATTAATCGCATGTAAAAGTCCGGCATGCTGGATCCTCCTCCTTCAAATGACTTGAGTATAATCAGCCTACCCATAGATGGTTCGAATCTTGGCCAGTTCTGCAGAGACTGGCTGAGATTTGAACCATCTATGGCTGGCTTAAGTTCTGCTGGGATGGCTATGTCTTGACTGACCTGGAGCAGGATTTATATTGTATACATGTCCTCCCCTTTCGGTCAGTTTGGCCATTTGTCTCCTCATGTCCGCCGATTCGGCAGGCGCTTCCCATTGATTTCAATGGGCAGGGGCACTTTAGGAGCAGTGTATACACCGCTCCTAAAGCGCTCCAAAGATGCTGCTTGCAGGACTTTTTTTTAACGTCTTGCCAGCACAGCGCCCTATTGTGAAAGCACTCGGGCTTTCACACTGAGACTGCAGATGAAGCGCCTGAAAAACGCCTCCAGTGTGAAAGGGGTCTTACTGTATAGTATCTATCGAAGGTCAGTTTTGTTTTTTTAGGCTGCTCTCCTGATTTGAACTGCAAACCCCTTCCCATATACATAACATTTGGGCAGGTGTTCTTTAGTTCACAAAAAAACTGGGGAGAGCTGACAGCATTGTATCAAATGTTGGTTTGTTGCACTGAAAGTGGAAACAATGTACAGAATTAATAAAACTAATGCAACTATCACATCTAAGGACTGGTGAGCTGCATCATGTTCATTTTTTTGTTCTTGGGTTAAGATATGCTTTAATTAAACTCATTTTTTAAGTCAGTTTTAAATATGATTTGGTCCTTTAAACTGTTGTTATAAATTTATTTAACAAGTGGAAGTACCCCCTGGGGTAAACGTACCACTGATTGCAGAGTTGGGTGTTACAGCATTCCGCTTTGCACTGTGCTAATAAATAAATCCTATTGTGCTTTTGTTTCTCATAGCGGGTGGTTTGTCTGCATAGGCAAAAAAAAAGTAAAAACTTCACGCACTACTGTTTTTTTTCAGCTTGAGGTAATATTCTGCTCCTGCTTTATGCACATACTTTGAAAATATAATAGATTTAGTGTGCTACAGCCAAATATCCTTCAATATTTCTTTTTCAGCCAGAAACAGAGGAAGAGAAAAATATTCAAAATGATGATGCCATTTCCTCTAAGGGTAAGCAGTATCTTTATTTACATTGTTGCCAGGGACTCTGAATGTCATATGTAGCCACTATGCGCATTGTGGTTCAAACATTGGAATTTTGTCATGGCCTTAATCATTACATTTATTTTTACTTTTGTTTTGGGCACAACTTTTTTTCTAGAGAGTGTAACAGACTGATAAATAAAAACACTCCAGACACCAAAATGTTAGGAGAAGAGAATGTCACCAACACAATGTTTTGGGGCCTTGTATGGTCCCTACTTCAAGGCCACACAGTAATAGCCACCTTGAGAAAGGTACCCTGTGAAGCCGTGAAACATTGGCTAGGTTACTGCCAGTGACTCTTTCTCTTCTTTTGTGGTATTGCACGGTGCCATCCGTTGCTGTTACTATGAGCACTATCTAGGTCACATCACTGTTCACAACACTGTATGACATACAGTGAGGTTCTTAACCTGAAGCTTGTGATCTTCCAGTAGATTGTGGACAGGTGACTGGTAGACCGCATTCTAGGCTTGCTGACCCACCATCCTAGAGCATCAAACAGAATGCAATTCAGAGGGACTACTTGTAAAGTTGGAGCTGTAGTACTGAGCAAGAACCATATAAGCCAATGACTCCTCTGTAGTGCTGACTCCTGTCCCATGCGGAGTGATACCAACTGCACTCCATCTTTTATCCCAGCTAGCGGTCTCCAGAGTGGTGCCAGCAGCAGGAAAGAAGAGATCTTCAGGTCAGTGTAAAGCAATACACTGGGCATAATAGTATAGTGCTGCTTTCACACTGATGGGCTGTGGTTTACCCACACCGTATGTGTGGTGCAGTGTACCTGCAGCTTTCCTGGGTTTGCTGTGTTTAGCCATAGACTTCTATTATATCCTGTGGGTTTGGTGCACTTTCTGAATGGAGGAGTTTTGGTGTGCTTTCAGAAAGTGCACCACAACTGCAGGATATAATAGAAGTCTATGGCAAAGCACAGCTGACCCAGGAAAGTGGAAAATGCACTGCACAGCACCTGCAGTTCAGGTAAACCACAGCACATCAGTGTGAAAGCAGCCTTGTAGGGGGCTCAGAAAAGTAAGGATTCATTTACATTTGCAGTTTGAGGGGTGGTAAAACCCCATAGTTGAGACATATTTTTACCATCCGTGCCCCAACTGTACCCCCCTTAGCTGCAGTGGCCAGGGGTGTACATATGTCGTAGCCGCAGAGTGTTATATGTCCTGTCATGGTTGGTGGGTGTAGCACCTGCCAAGCATGACCCATTCAAGTAAATGAAGCCACTCTATAAGTGCCCTGCAACCTTGTGCAGTACAGCAAACAAGGGGTTAAAGCAGGCAGTGCTGTGTTGCTTTCTCACCACCTGCTTTAACCTCTTGGACCCCACAAAAACATGCAGTTGCGGGCCGCTTGCAGAGTGTCCCCATTTACTTTATTGGGTCCTGAATAGCAGGCAGTAGACCCCACCAAAAGCAAAGGGGGGTTTAATCCCTGCTGCAGCATGTGTACACCATAGGCTGCTGACTCAGCAGCTAAAGGGGGTAGGGATTGGGGGCGATAAACTCAACTGCAGGGTTTTACCACATCCCCCCCCCCCCAACACGAGCCCTAAGGGTGCAGCTGCGGAATGCAACTAAGAACTCATTCACAGGTGCAGCAGGCATTGACGCTCCTCTGAAAAGCGATCCAAGTATGATGGACAGGTGGTCAGGAGATATGTTGCCTTTTGACCACCTGATTTAAACCTATGATAGCTGTGCAATGCACATGATATCGACATAGTAGTACGGCAATTGGAGGTTTAAAACAGGTGGGCGGAGGCGACACTCTGCCTGGTGATCTTTGACTTCTCCCATGTTATTTAGGTAGTTCTCCACCTCTTTAGGGTTGCCTACCCCTGGCGTTTAGTCTGGAACTGTACTATTGTTCAGGAATGTCTTGTCTATATTCCCCTCTCACACGTTCCTGGGAACAAGGCTCATCGGTAGTGGGTGGTGCAGCGCCTACCAGCTTGTTACTGGAAACATCACAGGTAAATGCACATATTCGCCAGCACACCAAGGATCCTCAAATGTTGTCCATAGGTTTTTATTGCAGAAAGATCACATTACAAGAGAAAATGCAACGTTTCGGGGCCTTGCAGGACCCCTTCGTCAGGTATGTGATACATGTGATATGCGATCACATGCCTGACAAAGGAGTTCTGCAAGGCTCCGAAACGTTGCACTTTCTTTTGTGATGTGATCTTTCTGCAATAAAAATCTTTAGCCGACATTTGAGGATCCTTGGTGTGCTGGCGAACATGGCACATTTACTGCACATTTATGACAAACATACATTTCCAAGAAAAACAAATAAAACATTAATAAAAATAAACTATGGATTGCAAGTCATTATTAAAGGATGTCTAAAGTCTCGTTTTTAAAAAACAAACAAAAAAAACCATGTCATACTTACCTCCTTTGTGCAGTTGGTTTTGCACAGAGTGGCCCCGATCCTCCTCGTCTGGAGTTCCTCAGCGGCGCTCCTGGCTCCTCCTCTTCTCAAGTGCCCAGAGGGAAATCCACTCTCCCTCGGGGCACTCCTGTGGGCGCTCTCCTGTGTCCTACTGCTGCGTCTATTCACGCAGACAGCAGGACTCGGACCTGCCCCCTGGCTTTTGCGTCATTGGATTTGATTGACAGCAGCGGGAGCCAATGGCTGCCCTGCTATCAATCTATTCAATTAGGACCCGAGATACCTGCTGGAGCTGGTGTGCTCATCCCCATCGCTGGAAAAATTGGGTTCAGGTAAGTAAAGGGGGGCTCTGGGGGGAGCTGCATCACAGGAGGTTTTTCATCTTAATGCATAGAAGGCATTAAGGTGAAAATCTTGAGGGTTTACGACCCCTTTAAAGCAGGCTGTTTGAGATCAGTATGACAGAGCATAGTGCACTAGTGGACCTATTGTGCAGTTGCTGGGTATTAAAGCTTTGTATTAATAAAGATAATACCTATTGTTGTGAAATATTAAAGTTTTCTAGTATGAACATTAAGGGCCCATTTACATGAGGGCCAGACATGCATCTCCCGTAACAGCTGTGCATCCCTGTGCCAATAAAAGATGGCCCTGCACAGGCATGTCTGCACCCCGTGTGAATGGGCCCTTAGATTTGATACCCTAGAGCAGAATGCTCATACAAACTTGGTGTAACAGTTCTTTGAGGAATCTTATGCCAATAATCAGAATGATTAAATTTTCCAGAACATGAAGAGACTCCCGTCTCTACTCGCACTAGAAGCAGCCAGCTGAAACGGCCAAAGATTGGAAAGAAAGTAGAAGATGCTGAACCAGAACGAGTGACGGATGATGCCAGGATTGATAGCACACCTTACAAGTAATGGTGGTTTCACATTTTTTACCCGAATTCTGGTCACTGAGTTTAGGTTTTAAAATCAGAAGAATAATCTATTTATTTGTAAATCTGCCTTTAAAGACTTTAAATCTAAGTTCAAAACTTTGGTTTTTTTTTTAGTTTTTAATATATGTAGAAGTGTTTAAACTCTTGTTACAATTTTATTGGTATCAGTGTCCCCTCTGGAAAGATTCACCCTATATGTTTTGGCAGGTATTTTTTACCAGGATGGAAAGGGAAATGCAAAATTTTACAGTTGTCACTGAAACAGGATGTAATGTTAAACCTTCCAATAGGGACATCTGTTCAGTGACAACTAAGAGGGAAATTCCTTTAATTTTGTAGAGATGTATTCTCACTTTCTGTTGCATCTCCGGGTCTACCGCAGCCATCTGGGCAGCACAGGAGGGGGGGTACCTACTTGGGGTTTTTTTTAGGTAATCTTGGGAGAGGCCAAGCACAGCCTACAGCTATGCTATGGGCAACAAGCTTCTTTTGCACAATTTTTTTTGTGTTTTTTTTTTTTGGTTGGGGGCACTTACATGCATGAGTAAGTTTAGTGGAGGGGTAAACTATCCCTTTAACTAAATACTTAAAAAAAAAACTCAAAATATGTGCTCGGTGAAATTACACAATATTTTTCCAGACCTTCCTGCCCTAAAGTTAGTCACAATGTATTGATTTAATTTACAGAATGGAGTCTAAAGAGCAGATAGTGGAGAATTTTAAGGAGCTGATCCAGCAGCTCGCAGAAGACAAAGATGAGACTGACATGACCAAACTTCAGGAAGAGATCTCAGCTAAACCTGTGCAACAAGTGTTACATGACAGTCTAGATGGAATGAGAGGACTGGAAGAGAATGCTGAAAATAAAGAGGTGCAGTAGTATATACATTGATAACACATTATCATACAAATAAGCCTTAATGTGACCGTGTCAGTTGTTGAATAACATTGAAAGGAAATAGAAGAGCCGATATACTTATCTCTCCGGAACCCCATGGGGGTTATTTACGAAAGGCAAATCCACTTTGCACTGCAAGTGCACTTGAAAGTGCACTGAAAGTGCACTTGGAAGTGCAGTCGCTCTAAATCTAAAGGGTAGACCTGAAACGAGGGGAAGCTCTGCTGATTTTATCATCCAATCATGTGCAAGCTAAAATGCTGTTTTTTATTTTCCTTGCATGTCCCCCTCGGATCTACAGCGACTTTACTTTCAAGTGCACTTTCAGTGCAAAGTGGATTTTCCTTTAGTAAATAACCCCCATGTCTCTTATTATCACTCAGTTGAAGCCCTGCAGCTTCCAACAGAGACTCCAGCTGCATGCTGTGGTTCCTTTCTCTGAATCTTATATCACTGCTTTGTGTGATAGTGACATGACTAAACCTCAAATCCTATGTACAGTAAGCTCCCAGTATGGTGTTGAAGCTTACACAACGTTTTTTTTTTTTATCCAACAAACTTTTATTGAGAAGAATGAGGTATACAAATTTAGGATCATTGCGTAAGCTTCATAGCGAACAATAAATATCGTTACATAGGTCATTCGCAATAAATGGATTTTTAAAACAGCTTACCTGTAAAATCCTTTTCTTGGAGTACATCACGGGACACAGAGCACCATAGTAATGACTATCTGGGTTTATATGCTACCTTTAGGTGATTGAACACTGGCAACCAATAGTAAGAAGGTTCCTCCCATATAACCCCTCCCATACAGGAAGTACCTTTAGTTTTGAAGCAAGCAATGAAGATCCCAGAAAAAGAGGGGAGGGACCTCTGTGTCCCGTGATGTACTCCAAGAAAAGGATTTTACAGGTAAGCTGTTTTAAAAATCCATTTTTCTTTATCGTACATCACGGGACACAGAGCACCATAGTAAAGACTATCTGGGATGTCCTAAAGCAATGCCTTTGAGGGGAGGGAACACTCCTAGATCCCCTTTTTTAGGCTCCAGATTATAAAGCTGCTTGCAGCACGCTCTGGCCAAAAACAGTCTCCTTTTGAGACTTAACATCCAGTCGGTAAAACCTGGTGAATGTATGAACCGAAGACCAAGCAGCCGCTTTGCAAACCTGAGCCATGAACACTTGTTGGCGCACCGCCCATGACGTACTAACTCCTCTGGTAGAGTGAGCTTTGAGATATTGAGGTGGAACCTTGTGTTTCAACTCATAGGCCTGGATAATGACCTGACTAATCCACCTAGAGATTGTAGAACTAGTTGCCGCCTGTCCTTTTTTAGGACCCTCAGGCAGAACAAAAAGTGAGTCAGACTTCCGAAAAGGGGCTGACATATCCAAGTAAACCTTGACAGCTCTCACCACATCCAATGAATGGAGCGATCTTTCCTCCTTAGATTTAGGGTTAGGAAAGAAGGAAGGTAAAATGATATCCTGATTCAAGTGAAAACTGGAAACCACTTTGGGTAAAAAATCTGGACGGGGCCGCATTACCACCTTGTCCTGATGAATAAACAGAAAGGGTTTTTTACAAGAAAGGGCGGCCAATTCAGAGACCCTTCTTGCTGAGGTTATAGCCACCAAAAAGACCAATTTCCTAGTTAATAGGATGAAAGGAATACACTTAATAGGATCAAAGGGTTGACTCTGTAGAGCTGAAAGCACTAGGTTTAAGTCCCATGGGCATAAGGGCGGTTTAGTTGGCGGCCTCAAACGTAGTACTCCCTTGACAAAGGTTCATACTAAGGAATGAGAGGCAATTGGCCTCTGGAAAAAAACTGATAAGACCGAAATTTGTCCCTTAATGGTTCCTAGGGACTAGGGATGAGCTTCGTGTTCGAGTCGAACCCATGTTCGACTCGAACATCGGCTGTTCGGTCGTTCGCCGAATTGCGAACGATATGGGCCGTTCGCGCCAAATTCGTGTGGCGCGATACGGCCCATAATTCACTGCGGCATCGCAGTGCATTGCTTGCTGATGATTGGCCAAGCATGCACTAAGACCCGCATGCTTGGCCAATCACAGCGCCGCCTGAACAGAGAGCCGTAATTGGCCAAAGCCAAGGAGGCTTTGGCCAATTATGGCTCAGGGGATTTAGTACACGCCCCACACTATATAAGGCCGCCTGCACGGCGGCCCTGTGTAGTGTGTGTTCCGGCGTTGAAAGAGATAGACAGAGAGACAGTGTCATTTGATTTGAGTTAGATAGATTAGGCAGAACAGTCAGTCAGTTAGCTGCACTTACAGTGTATTGTGTATATATATGCATCCCAGGTGTTGCATATATATATATACACTGTATTCAGTTTAGCTAGATCCGTTCCTGTTATCTTCTAGACTATTTACATTTAGTGCAGTGCGTCCTGCTCACAGTGTTCAGCTAGATCCGTTCCTGTTATCTTCCTACTGACAGGCAGGCTTGTCTTGTTACAGTATTAACAGCTACCTAAAGAAAATTACTGGTGTTCTTTTGATCCTATTAGTACCACGGTCAGGCAGCTAGACTATTTACATTTAGTACAGTGCGTCCTGCTCACAGTGTTCAGCTAGATCCGTTCCTGTTATCTTCTAGACTATTTACATTTAGTACAGTGTGTCCTGCTCACAGTGTTCAGCTAGATCCGTTCCTGTTATCTTCCTACTGACAGGCAGGCTTGTCTTGTTACAGTATTAACAGCTACCTAAAGAAAATTACTGGTGTTCTTTTGATCCTATTAGTACCACGGTCAGGCAGCTAGACTATTTACATTTAGTACAGTGCGTCCTGCTCACAGTGTTCAGCTAGATCCGTTCCTGTTATCTTCCTACTGACAGGCAGGCTTGTCTTGTTACAGTATTAACAGCTACCTAAAGAAAATTACTAGTGTTCTTTTGATCCTATTAGTACCACGGTCAGGCAGCTAGACTATTTACATTTAGTACAGTGCGTCCTGCTCACAGTGTTCAGCTAGATCCGTTCCTGTTATCTTCCTACTGACAGGCAGGCTTGTCTTGTTACAGTATATAAAGCTACCTGAAGAAAATTACTGGTGTTCTTTTGATTCTATTAGTACCACGGTCAGGCAGCTAGATTATTTACAGTTAGTGCAGTGCGTCCTGCTCACAGTGTTCAGCTAAACCTACAAGTTAGTGGGGTGTGTCCACCTCACAGTGTTCAGCTAAAGCTACCTGTAGAAGGTTGGTGGTGTTCTCATACTACAGGCAAGCAGTTGATTTTGCTAGCTGCAGTATCAGTACATATATATATATATATATATATATATATACAGTGCCTTGCGAAAGTATTCGGCCCCCTTGAACTTTTCAACCTTTTGCCACATTTCAGGCTTCAAACATAAAGATATAAAATTTTTATTTTTTGTGAAGAATCACCAACAAGTGGGACACAATTGTGAAGTGGAACGAAATCTATTGGATTGTTGAAACTTTTTTAACTAATAAAAAAATGAAAAGTGGGGCGTGCAAAATTATTCAGCCCCCTTGCGTTAATACTTTGTAGAGCCACCTTTTGCTGCGATTACAGCTGCAAGTCGCTTGGGGTATGTCTCTATCAGTTTTGCACATCGAGAGACTGAAATTCTTGCCCATTCTTCTTTGCAAAACAGCTCGAGCTCAGTGAGGTTGGATGGAGAGTGTTTGTGAACAGCAGTTTTCAGCTCTTTCCACAGATTCTCGATTGGATTCAGGTCTGGACTTTGACTTGGCCATTCTAACACCTGGATACGTTTATTTGTGAACCATTCCTTTGTAGATTTTGCTGTAAGTTTGGGATCATTGTCTTGTTGGAAGATAAATCTCCGTCCCAGTTTCAGGTCTTTTGCAGACTCCAACAGGTTTTCATCCAGAATGGCCCTGTATTTGGCTGCATCCATCTTCCCCTCAATTTTAACCATCTTCCTTGTCCCTGCTGAGGAAAAGCAGGCCCAAACCATGATGCTGCCACCACCATGTTTGACAGTGGGGATGGTGTGTTGAGGGTGATGAGCTGTGTTGCTTTTACGCCAAACATATCGTTTTGCATTGTGGCCAAAAAGTTCGATTTTGGTTTCATCGGACCAGAGCACCTTCTTCCACATGTTTGGTGTGTCTCCCAGGTGGCTTGTGGCAAACTTTAGACGAGACTTTTTATGGATATCTTTGAGAAATGGCTTTCTTCTTGCCACTCTTCCATAAAGGCCAGATTTGTGCAGTGTACGACTGATTGTTGTCCTATGGACAGACTCTCCCACCTCAGCTGTAGTTCTCTGCAGTTCATCCAGAGTGATCATGGGCCTCTTGGCTGCATCTCTGATCAGTCTTCTCCTTATCTGAGCTGAAAGTTTAGAGGGACAGCCAGGTCTTGGTAGATTTGCAGTGGTCTGATACTCCTTCCATTTCAAAATGATCGCTTGCACAGTGCTCCTTGGGATGTTTAAAGCTTGGGAAATCTTTTTATATCCAAATCCGGCTTTAAACTTCTCCACAACAGTATTACGGACCTGCCTGGTGTGTTCCTTAGTCTTCATGGTGCTCTCTGTGCTTTCAACAGAACCCTGAGATTATCACAGAGCAGGTGCATTTATACAGAGACTTGATTACACACAGGTGTATTCTATTTATCACCATCAGTCATTTAGGACAACATTGGATCATTCAGAGATCCTCGCTGAACTTCTGGAGTGAGTTTTCTGCACTGAAAGTAAAGGGGCCGAATAATTTTGCACGCACCACTTTTCAGTTTTTTATTTGTTAAAAAAGTTTAAAATATCCAATAGATTTCATTCGACTTCACAATTGTGTCCCACTTGTTGGTGATTCTTCACAAAAAATTTAAATTTTATATCTTTATGTTTGAAGCCTGAAATGTGGCAAAAGGTTGAAAAGTTCAAGGGGGCCGAATACTTTTGCAAGGCACTGTATATATCCCAGCTTAGTGCAGCTACAGGCCATTAGTATGTCTGGAAGGCCAAGAAGGAGAGGCAGACAGTCACAAGCCAATAAGAGAGGGCAAGCAGGCTCTGTGTCTAGTGCTGGTCGTGGAGACGGTGCATCCTCATCAGCACGTGGCCATGGGACACGCTTGGCCTTTTTTTCGGCAGCTGGCCGTGTTGAGCCGCAACATGCAGAAGACTTGGTCGAGTGGATGACCAAGCCGTCCTCATCCTCCTCATCCTCTCTCACCCATGCCCAGGGTGCTTTGTCTGGCAAAGCAGCAGCCTCTTCCCTCGGCTCAATGTCATCAGTGACTCCTTCCCTAGCTCCACCATGTCCTCCTGAGGAGTCCCTCGAACTGTTTGACCACAGTGTTGGGTACATGCTCCAGGAGGATGCCCAGTGTTTGGAAGGCTCTGATGATGATACTGAGCTCGATGAAGGCAGTAACATGAGCACGGACAGAGGGGGTGCCCAAGAATGACAGCAATCTGGCAGTCATGCTCCCCCTGCTGCAGCATACTGCCAGGTTTGCTCCAGTGATGAGGAGGGAGGGGATGATGAGGTCACTGACTCAACGTGGGTGCCTGATAGGAGAGAGGAGGAGGAGGAGGAGGAGGCGGCACATCACCAACGAGGCAGGATGCCCTCCAGGGGCCAGCCTAAGGGCAGCACATTGACTGCATCACACCCCAAAGCTCCACATGTGCAGGGCGCTGCAGTCTCTGCGCGTTATTCAAAAAGTTCTTTGGTGTGGGCCTTTTTTGAGACGAGTGCATCAGATCGCACCGCTGCTATTTGCAACATATGTCTCAAGCGTATCTCACGTGGCCAAAACATCTCCCGCTTGGGTACCACATGCTTGACCAGACATATGTTGACCTGCCATGCAGTTCGTTGGCAAGCGTATCTAAAAGACCCACACCAAAGAACAAAGAGGATCTCTCCTTGCTCCTCATCAGCTGAGATTTCCAACCCCACTAGACCTCCAGTCCTCTCTGAGACCTGCAGTGAGAGGAATGAAGGTGTAGAATTAGGTGTGTCACAGCCAAGTACTTGTGGGCAATCTGCTTTTGGTACACCGACGTCAGATTGTACCAGGCAAATTTCCCTGCCCCAGCTGCTGCACCGCCGAAAGAAGTTTGCTCCCAGCCATCCACATGCCCAGCGGTTGAATGCTAGCTTGGCAAAATTGCTAGCACTTCAACTGCTGCCTTTTCAGTTGGTAGACTCTGCCCCCTTCCGTGAGTTTGTGGAATGTGCGGTTCCTCAGTGGCAGGTACCCTAACGCCACTTTTTCTCACGGAAGGCGATTCCGGCTCTCTACCGGCATGTGGGAGGCAATGTCCATGCCTCGCTGGACAGGGCGGTCAGCGGTAAGGTGCATATTAGCGCTGACTCATGATCCAGCAGGCATGGACAGGGACGTTACCTAAGTTTCACGGCGCATTGGGTGACTCTGCTGGCAGCTGGGAAGGATGCAGGACAAGGTGCAGTAGTGTTGGAGGTTGTTCCGCCACCACGCCTCCAAAATGCTAATGATTGTGACACACCTCTCTCCTCCACCCCCTCCTCTTCTTCTTCCTCCATGGCCTCTTCCTCAGAACCAGCGGTGCTCCGTAGTCGTTCAAGGGGCTACGCAAGTACACAGGCCAAAAGATGCCATGCGGTGCTTGAGCTGGTGTGCTTGGGGGACAGGAGCCACACTGGGGCAGAGGTTCTGTCAGCTCTGCAGGGGCAGGTTCAGAGGTGGTTGACGCCACGCCAACTTAAGGCAGGAATGGTGGTTTGCGACAATGGCACCAAACTCCTCTCTGCCCTCCGACAGGGACAAATGACCCATGTGCCCTGTTTGGCTCACGTCCTTAACTTGGTGGTGCAGCGGTTCTTGGGCAGGTACCCGGGCTTACAGGATGTCCTGAGGCAGGCCAGGAAAGTCTGTGTGCATTTCCGCCGGTCATATAATGCCAGTGCTCGGCTGACGGACCTCCAAAAGGAGTTTAACCTGCCCAAGAAACGCCTAATCTGTGACATGCCCACCAGGTGGAACTCAACGTTGGCCATGCTGCAGCGGCTGCACACGCAGCAGAGGGCCATCAATGAGTACCTGTGTGACTATGGCACCAGGACAGGGTCAGGGGAGCTTGGTTTTTTTTCCCCACGCCAGTGGGCCATGATCAGGGATGCATGCACTGTCCTGTCACCATTCGAGGAGGCCACGAGGATGGTGAGCAGTGACAGTGCATGCATCAGTGACACTGTCCCCCTTGTCCACCTGTTGGAGCACACGCTGCGTGGAATAATGGACAGGGCACTTGAGGCAGAACAGAGGCAGGAAGAGGAGGACTTCCTTAGCTCTCAAGGCCCCCTTTATCCAGACAGTGTTCCTGCATGCCCGCCGATCACACAGGAAGAGGACGAGGAGGAGGAGGAAGATTGTGTCAGTATGGAGGTGGAGCCTGGCACTCAGCATTAGCAGCAATCTTTAAGGGATCAGTCCCAAGAAACACATGGACTTGTACGTGGCTGGGAGGAGGTGGCTGCGGACGTTGTCGTCCTTAGTGACCCAGAGGACTCCGGACCGAATGCCTCAGCAAACCTACGCTGCATGGCCTCCCTGATCCTGCAAAGCCTGCGTAAGGATCCTCGTATTCGTGGTATCAAGGAGAAGGACCAATACTGGCTGGCAACCCTCCTTGATCCACGTTACAAGGGTAAGGTTGCGGACCTTATCTTGCCATCGCAGAGGGAGCAGAGGATGAAACCTCTTCGGGTGGCCTTGCAGAAAGGTCTGTGCAACGCATTCCCAGAGACTGGGAGGTTACAAACTCCTGTTTCTGGACAACGTGTTGCTGAGGCTTCGGTCAGTCAAAGAAGGAGCGGTGGAGAAGGTGGCCGTCTGACCGATGCGTTCAGACAATTTTTTGGTCCGCAGCCCCAAGGTATGATCGGTTCCAGCAACCATCGCCAGCGTCTGTTTTACATGGTGCAGGAATACCTAGGGGCAAGATCAGACTTGGACACCTTTCCCACCGAAAATCCTCTGGGTTACTGGGTCTTGAGGATGGATCACTGGCCAGAGCTTGCACAGTATGCAGTTGAGCTACTGGCCTGTCCTGCATCCAGCGTTCTTTCGGAACGCACATTCAGTGCTGCTGGAGGCGTGGTAACCGATCACAGGGTGCGTCTGTCCACCGACTCGGTCGATCGACTGACCTTCATAAAAATGAATCAGTCTTGGATCACCACCAGCTACCAAGCACCTGATGCTGATGTAACCGAATAATTTTTTTTGAAATCTCAGATCCCTTCAAAGACTGCCTATGCTGATGCTGAGTGACTATCCCTGAGTAATTATCCTCTTCCTCCTCAATCATCACGCTGATAGCTTGTAAGAACGTTTTTGGTTCTGGGCGCCACCACCAGTGCCTAAGGCACAATTTTTCAGCCCCTGTTTAACAGGGGCGTGTAATTAAAATTTTTGATGTAATACTTTGCAGCAGGGCTCGTTCCTGCATTCCAACTAGAGTGTCTGTGAGGGGTTGCAGTGTTGTGGCACCAGCACCAGTGCCTAAGGCCCAATTTTTCTGCCCCTAACAGGGGCATGTAATTACAATTCTTGATCTAATATTTCACAGCAGGGCCCTGTGAGGGCTTACAGTGTTGTGGCCACAGCAACACCTAAGGCCCAAATTTCTGCTGAGTATATAGGGCAGGACCCTACTTTCAAACATCTAACTTACAAACGACTCCTACTTGCAAACGGAAGGAGACAACAGGAAGTGAGATGAAATCTACCCCTAGGAAGGGAAATTCTCTCCTGTAAGAGTTAATATGGGAAAAAAAATTCTCCTTTCCACTGATGCTTTCCAATCCTTGTTCCACAAAAAAACCCAAATTTTCAAAAAACATTTTTCATTGGGACAAAAAGTGAGGTGAAATCTTCTGAAGAGGAGGAAAGACAGCAAAACAAATGTCACAGGGGTGATAACCCTTCCCTATGTTTTCCAAAAAGCTTAAAAAAGATTTTTTGGCTGGAGCTAAACACGTTAAAAATGTACCCGTTCAAAATTACAAAGAGATTCTACTTAACAACAAACCTACAGTCCCTGTCTTGTTTGCACCGCCTATATACTGCTGTTCAGAGTATATAGGGCCTGGTGGCCCCACACCTTTCCTTATTTTAATTTGGGTTCGGGGTTCCCCTTAATATCCATACAAGACCCAAAGGGCCTGGTAATGGACTGGGGGGTACCCATGCCGTTTGTCTCACCGATTTTCATCCATATTGCCATGACCCGACATTACATTAAACCCGCAAGCAGTTTTAAATGAGATTTTTTCCTTTAAAAATGACATTTGGTGCAGGGACTGTTCTAAACACGGGAAACACGCGTCACTTTACAGGCATACTATAGACACCCCCCAGGTACGATATTTAAAGGAATATTTCACTATTTTTTTTTTTACTTTAAGCATCATTAAAATCACTGCTCCCGAAAAAACGGCCGTTTTTAAAAGTTTTTTTTGCATTGATACATGTCCCCTGGGGTAGGACCCGGGTCCCCAAACCCTTTTTAGGACAATACCATGCAAATTAGCCTTTAAAATGAGCACTTTTGATTTCGAACGTTCGAGTCCCATAGACGTCAATGGGGTTCTAACGTTCGTGCAAACTTTCGGTCCGTTCGCAGGTTCTGGTGCGAACCGAACCGGGGGGTGTTCGGCTCATCCCTACTAGGGACAAGTTTAAGTCAATTCCTGTTTGCAGAAAGGCAAGGACCCTCCCAATTGTATACCAGGGTACCATCTTTTTTTCTCACACCATGAGATGTACAACTTCCAGACTCTATGGTAAATTTTTCTAGACACTGGCTTTCTAGCATTTATCAAAGTAGACAGAACAGAACCTCTGATACCACGGCCCTTTAGCACTAGCGACCGTAAAGAAGGATGGTATATGGGACCTTGAGACAGCAGGTCTGGGCGGAATAGAAGACACCATGGGTCCCCTACCGCCATCCTCACAATCTGTGAGTACCAAGACCTCCTTGGCCATCGTGGAGCCACCAGAATAACTAATTTCCGTTCCTCCTGTATCCTGCGTAACAGGTGTGGCAGCATCTGTATCGGAGGAAAAGCGCAAATTAGAGAGTACTGATCCCAGGGAACCACCAATGCATCCGTCCCCACGGCAAGTGGATCCCTGGTCCTGGACACGAAGCTGTCCACCTTGGCATTGAACCTGGATGCCAGGAGATCCACCTCCGGCATCCCCCAACGCTGGCATATTTGAAGGAAAACCTCAGGGTGAAGGGACCATTCCCCCGGTATCAATTGCTGACGACTTAGGTAGTCTGCCTGCCAATTGTCCACCCCCGGAATATAGACCGCTGACAAAACTCGCACGTGTCTCTCTGCCCCAGTCAGTATATGATTTACTTCTCTTTGGGCTGCCCAACTCCGGGTACCCCCTTGGTGGTTGATGTATGCCACCACTGTGGAATTGTCGGACTGGACTCTGACCGGAGACCCCCACAACCTGGCCGTCCAGAATATGAGAGCCAAGCGAGCTGCTCAAATTTCCAGCAGATTGATAGGCAAGGTCTTCTCTATCTGGGACTTCTCTATCTGTACAGAGGCCTCTTCCAACACCGCTCCCCCAGCCAAGATGGCTGGCGTCTGTAGTTACCACCTTCCAGGTTACCGGCAGAAAGGACTTCCCGTTTTTTAAGTTGCTGGTCTTTGCCCACCAAGAGAGGTCCTGCTTTACCCTTGGGGATAGAGACATTGGATGATCCAAGGCCAGAACAGACTTGTTCCAAGCCTCCAGGATAGTTTTCTGGAACAACCTGGAGTGAAACTGCGCATAAGGAACTGCGCTGAAAGATGACACCATCTTGCCCAGCAGTCTCATGCACAATCGAATTGAGGGTCTTTCCACCCTTTTGACTTTCCTGACCAGCTCCATTATTGAGCTGACCTTTAAGGGGGGTAAAAACACCCTTTCCTGGTTCGTATCCAGGATCAGGCCTAGATATGTCAAGATCTGAACTGGATGAAAAGCCGATTTTTCCATATTCAGAATCCAGCCTAGGCATCTTAGGAAATGAACCGTAGTTGAAACGCTTTCTATCAGGGTGGAATAGGACTGGTCCTTCAACAGAAGGTCGTCTAGATATCCTATCACCAATATTTTTTGGGACCTTAGAGAAGCCAATACCGGAGCCAACATCTTTGTGAAGACACGAGGGGCCGTAGCCAGACCGAATGGAAGTGCTACAAACTGGAAATCACACCTCTCTACTGCGAAGCGTAGAAATCTTTGATGTTGAGCGAAAATCAGCACATGTAGGTACACATCCTTGATGTCTATGGATGCTAAAAAATCCCCTTTTCTTAAGGATGCGATTACTAAACAAACCGATTCCATACGGAAGGTTCGGACCTTTAGAAAGGAATTGAGGCACTTTAGGTCCAGAATGGGCCTTACCTCCCCATTCGGCTTCGGCACTGTAAATAGGTTTGAATAAAACCCTTTGAATTTTTCTTTGTGCGGAACCTCGATAATCACCCCTTGCCTTTTTAGCTGTTCCAAGGCCAGGAATAGGCTTTTCTTTTTCTCCGGGTCCAATGGGACTCTTGATACCAGAAACCGATTTGGGGGAAAATCCTGGAATTCTATTTTGTAACCTTGTGTTATAGTGGAAATGACCCACTTGTCCTGCACCAACCTTGCCCAAGCATCTGCGAACCGCCGCAGTCTGCCCCCCACCTGTAAGAGTGGGGGCACTCCTTCACAAGGAGGGCTTGGCATTGGCCTTGTTCGGCTTCTGAGTCCAAGGTCTTTTTTGACCTTGTGGTTTCTTAAAGGCAGGTGGCTGAGGACGTCGATACTTCTTGGGAGAAGAAGCGCCTGGCCCAGGAGCGTTAGGAATTTTAAAGGAGGGATGCTTATTCCTTCTTTTAACAGGAAGCAAGGAGCTCTTACCGCCTGAGATTTTTTGGATATATTTATCCAGATCTTCTCCAAATAAACGTTCCCCATGAAAGGGAAAAGCCGCAAGCAGCCTTTTGCATGGCATCTCGGCTGACCAGTTCTTTAGCCACAAGACTCTGCGCATATGTATAGAGAATAGCGCAAAGCGGGACATCTGCTGAATTGAGTCCTTTAGTGCGCCTACGGCAAAACATAAAGCGCAAGGAAGTTCTGACAATTCATCAGAATATTCCTCCTGAACAGGCAGGTTCCTGACCAACTTTTTAAAACAGTCCTTCAGGGATTGGCAGATCCCAATAGCCGCAACAGCTTGTTGTACTGCTGACCCAGCCACCGCAAAGGAGGCCTTTAGTAAGGATTCCAGCTTTTTATCCACTGAATCTTTAAACCCTTGGGCATTATCCACTGGACAGGTTAAGCTTTTATTTACTGAAGAAATAGCAGTATCCACTAAAGGCATATCCCACCTTTTTTTGAATTTTTCCTCCATAGGGTACAAAAAAGAAAACCTTTTTGGAGGTAAGTATATTCTGTCTGGGTGGTCCCAATCAGCGTAAATTAGCTGCTCCAATAATGGATGCACAGGAAACGCCCGGGAACCTTGCTGAGGTCGCAAGGATCCCAATGTAGAACAGGAAAGTTCTGGCCCTTGTACCGGGGGTTTACTTAAATCCTGCTCTCACCATTTCAGCTAAACACTGGATAAACAATTTTTGGGATTGCGAAGCCGACAATGGGTCTTCAGAACCTGAGTCTCCCGCTGAGGACTCTTCAGCCTCTGCCTCTTTATCCCCTATGGCCACCTCCTCAAAATCCTCTGCCAATTCTGGATCCAAATCACAAGGACCCAATTGGCTAAGGGAGTCCTGGTGCTCAAGTGACTCAGCACTGGGACCAGGCTCAGGAGAGGGAGATCTATGTCGTTTTTTCCCTCCCTGTGTTATTGAGGCAATCATACCCGCTATTTTGCCTTCAAGGCCAGCGAGAGCTGACGTTAAGTCATCCTTAGTAACATAAGCCGACGCAGGGATATTGGTGGTGGCCACAACGCCTGACAAATGCAATGGCTCAGCCAGGCCAAATGCCACAGGTCTTTCAGGGGAGATCGGTGCTGCAGTAGCCTGAGGTTGATCTTCTATTTTTAAAGGAGTCATTTTAACCCCTGGACTAGCCCTGTTCCCCATGCCTCGTTTTCTAGAAGACGTTACTTACAAGGTTTTGAGGAAAACTCACTGTGCTATATGGCTGTATCAGCAAGCCCAAACTATAGCCTCCTTTAAAGAGTTTGCAAATGCCCGACTCATGTGCCCAGCTCTGTGTCCCACTGCAACAGGCTCCCGGCTCACCTGAGCCAATCTGACAAGCATTGACACACGCAGGCGCCCGACTTCCCTTTATTTTGGGCGCCGCCATCCCGCACACGTTATAGGGCATACACACGGTCGGACTTTGTTCGGACATTCCGACAACAAAATCCTAGGATTTTTTCAGACGGATGTTGGCTCAAACTTGTTTTGTCTACACACGGTCGCACAAAGTTGTCGGAAAATCCGATCGTTCTAAACGCGATGACGTAAAACACGTACGTCGGGACTATAAACAGGGCAGTGGCCAATAGCTTTCATCTCTTTATTTATTCTGAGCATGCGTGGCACTTTGTCCGTCGGATTTGTGTACACACGATCGGAATTTCCGACAACGGATTTTGTTGTCGGAAAATTTTATCTCCTGCTCTCCAACTTAGTGTGTCGGAAAATCCGATGGAAAATGTCCGATGGAGCCCACACATGGTCAGAATTTCCGACAACACGCTCCGATCGGACATTTTCCATCGGAAAATCTGACCGTGTGTACGGGGCATTAGAGTGCGCACAGGTGCGCTTCCCAATGCACGCGCATGCTTCTTCGCCTGCGCGCGCGCACGACCAGTCCGCACCGCCCCCGTGTGGGAACCCACCTGAGTGCATCTCGCGGCCTGTCTGGAACCATCATAGAGGGCACAAAGACACGGTAATCTGGCAATAAACATTACTTTAGTATTAATGCAATAATGTAATAAAATGGGGCCTCCCAAAGGAAGCACTCACCGATCCTCGCAGCAGGGCCTGAGATAGGTAGGCCCAATCCTCCCCCATCACTGCGGGTAGCGTCACTGAGGACCTTCAGGGACCGGGTCCCCTTTTGTTTAGGGTCCACACCCCTGGACCTGTAAAGCACCCTTTAGGTTTCCTTGGGCAAATAAAAGACCAGGAATACCATATCACAAGGGTCCAGCTCCATAAGGACACGTTACAGGCAAAACCCTGTTCTTGAACCAGGGCTCGGGTACCATCCACTTTAGCATGATATGCCATCCGAATGGATCCGATTATAACATCCTCACTGGGACATTATTTGAAGAAATTTGAAGAGCTTTCACAGCCGTGACCATCACCTTCAAGACACTGACAAAAAACTAAAGGTACTTCCTGTATGGGAGGAGTTATATGGGAGGAACCTTCTTACTATTGGTTGCCAGTGTCCAATCACCTAAAGGTAGCATATAAACCCAGATAGTCATTACTATGGTGCTCTGTGTCCTGTGATGTACGATAAAGAAAGATATGTTTTAGCAAACAGTGAGGATTGATAACTGGTTGCACATAATACCAATTATTATACATGAGGCAATGTGATTAGAGTATAAATTAAAGTACTAGTGAAACGTCATTTAGGTTGAAGGCACTTAAAACACACATGAGAGCCTAGCATATATTGGGCATGTTCAACCAGCCCCCTGGATCCAGCTCTGATGATGTAGATGCCAGTTCTAACCAGCGATCCCAAATTTTATAGTATTTTGAAGGGCAGTTTCTGTGCGTGTATATCATCTTTTTATATGGTAGGGACTGGTTGACGGTCGCCATCCATTCCTGAAGCATCGGTACAGCAGCCCGAAGCCATTTTCTAGCTATCAACAGCCTAGCCGTGTATACTGTTTCCTGCATGAAAATGTGTAGGGGTCTATTTTGTTCTTGTTCGGGGAGTACCCCTAACAGGCATTGTTTGGGGCAAAGGGTTAATAGGGGGCCCATTTCATCATGTAGGAATTTGATAACTTGTTCCCAGTAGTCCTGAACGGCTGCGCAAGACCAAATCAGGTGGTAGAAGGAACTGTTATGTTTGCCACACTTAGGGCAGGAAGAATCCCATAGAGGTTCGTATCTTGCTAATTGAGTTGGTGTCAGGTAAGATCTGTGTAATGTATATAACTGTGTGAGCCTGTCGGAGAGTTTTGGGGAAACCAATTTGCATGTTAATACATCCGACCATTCATCATCCTCCAGCTCCCCCACGTCCGTCTCCCATCTAGTTTTCAGCCTGAAGGCCAAGTCTGACGCTGCAGGTGACAGAAGATTGGTGTAGCAAATAGATGTCAGTTTTTTTGGGTCCTCTCCTAGGAGGACATCTAATGAATATAGAGAGCTTAAGTCTGGAATAGTATCCCCAAATTGGGAGTGTAGCGAGTGACGAAGCTGGAGGAAGCGGAAAAACATGGAATTAGCTAAGTCAAAAGTTTATTTGAGTTCCTGAAATTACCTAACTCCAGTGCTGCTCATTACTTGATAGAGATATATAACCGCTTGATCGATCCAGAGGTCGACGTCAGGCAGAGTGAGCAATTCTGGGAGATTTGAATTCCCCCATAATGGCGTGTGGGTGTGAATGGGGGGGGGGGGGGGGGCTCTCAGTCTACACCTTGCCAATTTCCAAATCTTGCAGTGATGGTAAACCATACCCCTGTGTCCATCCATTTTGCTGAAATTCTGTGTGTCGCTAAGTAGGATCTGAAAAGGGTGTGCAATTCCACTAGGGGCTCTTGAGCATGCCAAAGTAAGATACCTGATTTTATCCTCCTTATCAAAGTAAAAAAGTTGGACAATTGAGCGGCTAGGTAGTAAACGTTGATCGGCGAGGGCAGTACCACCCTGGTCTGCGGGGTTCTTCAAGGCACGCCATGATAGCTTGTGGCGAGAATTACCCCAAACAAATGAATTGAGGATGGAGTCCATAGTTTTAAATACACAGAGTGGGAAATAGGTTGGGGAATGCCAAAAAATATATAGAGGTTTGTGTAGTAGAATCATCTTTACCAGATTTATGCGACCCATAACCCCCGAAGGGTAAGCGTCTGAGTTTTAGCTTTGAGTAGCATGAAAAGGGGTTCTACATTCAATCTGGTATATTCTTCAGGGGCCCAGGTGACTTGAATTCCTAAGTACTTAATCTGGCTTGCTCGTAGCAATGGGAGATGGGCTTGGTCAACATTCGGGTCACCCAAGTCTAAGGGAAGAATCTGAGACTTATCCCGGTTAATTTGGAGACTGGAGAATACCCCCAAAGCACTCAATGAGATGTAGAGCTGCAGATAACAAGGGATCCGCATTCTCCAGGTACAACAGCATATCGTCTGCATAAAGACTAATGGTTTCAATCAGGGGTCCTGATCTTACGCCTCCAATTTCTGGGTGTTCTCTGATGGCTATTGCCAATGGTTCCACAGCCAGAGCATAAAGCAACAGGGAGAGCGGACATCCCTGGCGTGTACCTCTACTCAGAGGGAAAGGGTCAGAAATCTTACCGTTTACCTGAATTCTGGCTTGGTATAATAGTTAGATCCAAGTTAGGAATTTAAGGCCAAACCCATATCTACGAAGGCACTCCCATAGGTACTCCCATTCGACTGAGTCTAACGCCTTAGCGGCGTCCAGGCTAACCACCACTTGGGAACCAACCGATTCATGGGTAGCCTGTAAGTTTAAAAAGAGATGTCTTAAATTGAACGCAGTATTTTTATTGGGTATGAAACCTATTTGGTCAGGATGGACTAGATCACTTTGTTTAACCGGGTCGCTAATACTTTAGCTAGGATTTTGATGTCAAGCTGTAAGAGAGAAATGGGGCGGTATGATTCGGGGAGGGAGGGGTCCTTTGCGTAAGGTATCAAGACTATCAGGGCTTCCCTCCTGGATATGGGGAGAATAGAAGAGTCAAAAATATGTTCAAATAGTTCTTGGAGTTTTGGCACCAATATCATTCTGAACTGAGAGTAGAACTGCAATTGGAGTCCGTCTGTGCCAGGAGCTTTGGCTGTAGCTAAGTGTGCAATGGTTTCATCAATATCATCCGCAGTGATGGGGGTTTCCAGTTGATTCATTTGAGACTGGGTCAGTGAGGGAAAACGTACAGGTTGCAAAAAAGAGACCAATTCATCTTCAGTATAAAGTAAAGGGCAGCGAAGAAAGTATGGAACTCCTTAGCCACTAGATCAGGGTTAGTTATCTGATGCCCAGAAGAATCTGTGAAGGATACCACCACTGGAGGTTTATGGTCCAAATGTGCAATGCTAGCAGTTTGCCCGCTCGTTCCCCATGCTCAAAAATTTGCTGCTTACAGAAAAAGATCTGTTGTTTAGCTTTTTCAAAATGCAGAAGGTTTACAAGGCGAGATTGTACCTTCATTGACAAAGCTGTGGTTGGAGAGGGGGTCTAGTTGGAAGGCCTGTTCTAGGGCTATGTAAAGGAAAGTTGTTATTATCAATAATTGTTTGTATAGCTGTGTAATGTCCTATGTAATGTCCTCTAATGTAAATATTATATAGAAGGTTATCATTTTAAAATGGCAAGAACCTATAGTTTCATAAAGATGCAATTTGAGCAAAATCTCCACCCATAGGACCATAAAATATAGAAGAGTAAGGTAAGGGTTATACATCAGAGGTAGGCCCAAACCCTTTAACTTTAGACCTCAGATCAACCCGATAACATTCCCCTTTATACACTACTTCAGATCAGCCCCATAACCTTCACCTTTAGACCTGAGACCAGGCCCAAACCCTTCACCTTTAGACCTCAGATCAACCCCATAACTTTCACCTTTATACAGTACTTCAGATCAACCCCATAACCTTCACGTTTAGACCTGAGATCAGGCCCAAACCCTTCACCTTTAGACCTCATATCAACCCCATAACTTTCACCTTTATACAGTACTTCAGATCAACCCCATAACCTTCACGTTTAGACCTGAGATCAGGCCCAAACCCTTTACATTTTTAACTCTGTTTCCCCATCACACTTTCCTGCAATTACAGTTGCTGTGTAAAAACAGCAGACAGCAGCAGTAGAAGAACAACCGTCTGAAACAATGTTAATAAACACTGTTCAGATGGGAGATACAAAGGAACATTTTTTTTTTACTCTGCCTTTTTCATCTGTGGATTAAAGCTATGAGCTTCGATCTGTATATAATATCATTTAAAACAACCTGACAAGTAAAAATACTTTTTAATACAATTTGTTATCATTATTTCCTTATTAATATTTAGTTTACCCAATCATTTCTATTAAACTCCTACTTTCCCTTCCAATTAATTATTATTTTGCTGCTGACTCATAATTTTAGCATAAGTTAAAACAGGTCAAATGTTTTAAAATTTTGTTTTTATAGATTGCATAAAATATATATATACAGGCGGTCCCCTAGTTACAAACATCTGACTTACGAACGACTCCTACTTACAAACGGAGGGAGACAACAGGAAGTGAGAGGAAATCTACCCCTAGGAAGGGAAATTCACTCCTGTTATGCCCTGTATACACGATAGGATTTTCCGATGGAAAATGTGTGATCGGACCTTGTTGTCGGAAATTCTGACCGTGTGTGGGCTCCATCGCACATTTTCCATAGGAATTTCCGACACACAAAGTTTGAGAGCAGGCTATAAAATTTTCTGACAGCAAAATCTGATAAAATCTGATCTAGGTAAATTCCGATCGTGTGTACACAAATCCGACGTACAAAGTGCCACGCATGCTCAGAATAAATTAAGAGACAAAAGCTATTGGCTACTGCCCCGTTTAGAGTCCTGATGTATGTGTTTTACGTCACCGCGTTCAGAACGATCGGATTTTCCGACAACTTTGTGTGACCGTGTGTATGCAAGACAAGTTTGAGCCAACATCCGTCTCAAAAAATCCATGGATTTTGTTGTCGGAATGTCCGAGCAATGTCCGACCGTGTTTACAGGGCATAAGAGTTATCATGGGAAAAAGTTGTCTCCACTGAAGCTTTATCACCAAGGCTTGTTTCCACAACAACCCAAAATTTTCAAAATACAATTGTCATTGGGACAGAAAGTGAGGTGAAATCTTCTGAACAGGGACACAGACAGCAAAACAAATGTTACAGGGTGTGTACCCTTCCCTATGTTATCCAAAAAGCTTAAAAATAGTTTTTTTGGCTGGAGTTACATTTAAAAAATGTACCTGTTCTGACATACAAACAGATTCAACTTAAGAACAAACCTACAGACCCAATATTGTTAGTAACCCGGGGACCGCCTGTATACATACTGTATATATATATATATATATTTTTATTTTTTTTTTCAAAATGGAAAAAAATCCACCTATGCAGTGATTTATGCACAGCAAGGGTTAAATGCTTCTTATGTCTAGGGGGTTAAAGCACAGGCAATTTTACTAACCTTACACTGCCACCTTGGCCACCTCCAGCATTCTCCTCCTTCACCTGAAGCTCCGGTCTGTGGGTGGAGTTTTGGCATCATCACATAAAATTCAGTGATGTTAATCCTTTATTGTATGCTGAGGAGGCTGGAGTGCAACTGGAACAAGGAGTAACATAAGTATTTACTCTTGAGTCCTTTGCCCCTAGACTAAGCAAGTAATTAACATTTGCATTGCAGTGGGTGCCCACCGCAAGAGTGGATTTTTGAATTTTCATGGAGTTGGGCTTTAGGAATGTATTAGAAAGACTGGAGAAACCATATGTTTTAGAGAAGGAAAAGGGGGGGATAGGTGACTTGAAGGCGAGAGTGAAAGAAGTCACCAGAATAGAAGAGATACGGTTGTACGCAGGATAAAGAGGGTTTTAACCTGTTTTGTATTATTTTTCTTGTACATGCTATTGAAATATCTGCTGTATCCAGAAGGTTTTATATAAGTCTATATTTACTTTGATTGTAGGAGGTTGATCTGGAACCTGTGAATGGTGATATCACAAAGGACGTTTATGAGCCTCAGCTTGTAAATGCACAAGAAATAGCAGCAGAAGCTTTGGATATGGAGTCCAATTTAGAACCTGGTGATAGTGATGGAAAATCTCTCACTACTCTGGTTTCGGTTAACATGGACTTGGAAAAATCATTTGAAGACTCATTTCCAGACCAGGTAGCTAGAATCAATGTGTAATTTACAATCCAATTTATGAAAGATATTTTTACTGTATATGACTACTAAGACTTCAAAAACATAAAAGCAAGGACACTTGTAAGAAAGCAGGAGCTGTAATACGAGGGTTCTTCAAAAAGTTTCCGCACTTTTTTTAAACTCTTTTTATTAAGAATTTCAAAAACAAATTATATCACTTTTCTACATAGTCACCTTCCTTTGCCATGCAAATAATTGCCTGTAAGTAAATGGTAATTCTGTAGCTGAATGAAGTTAGAGTGATATAAAGATTTTATTTGTCTTTGTACCCATTTTTGCTTTGAGCACTTTTGAAGGTTTGGATTAGGACTAAATGAGCCCAATGCAAGATAACAGCTTTGGATCTCTATCTTCTCCACTGACATAACTGAATACTACAAGAATTACCACATGCCACAAGTTATTCTTGAAAAAGAAATTGATCAGTTCATCTTTCAAAAAAGGAATAGAATTTGATAACATGTATTGCTTTAGGGGCTTTTGGGTCATGTAATGAAAGATTATACGTAGACCTGTTGTAAGAAAGATATAGCGTGGACTGAGAATGAGATGCCATATCAATTGAATGGAAGAGAGAAAGGGCACAGGTAAAAGGTGTGGGAGTTTATATATGCCTTTGAGAACACATCACACAATGCATATAGGTTTAAAAGGTTCTTTATTAAGTTTATACAGATAAAAGCTGTCTAATAGCATACAACAATGCAGTTAATACTATACAGTATAGAGTACATATTGTGAGAGCACAGATATATATATTTAATGAGAGCTTGGTCTAGTCTACGTGTTTTGCGGAACTCCCGCTTCTTCAGGACCATTCAAGCATGTATAATATGTAACTCCTAACTTTAATGAGAATATGTAGCTCCGGAGTCCCGCCCCTTATGATGTCACCACCCATCATGCCTCGGATGGTGACGTCATAAGGGGTGGGCCTCCCATGCCAATATAAGTAGTAGCACACCATGCACCCAGCATTAGAGTGGGAGAGAGTGTTGAGTCAACATCGGAAGAAGAACAGAGGGAGAAGGCAGCGGAGAAGACAGTGGAGAAGACCCAGCAAAAGACCCAGCAAAAGAGCGAGCAAAAGAGCGAGAGGATAGCGTGAAGATAGCAGAGAAGACCTGGCAGAAGACAGTGGACAGAGGAAGAAGAATCGGAGGGGGCTAGAAGACATCAGCGGAGGAGGCAGAAGAGCTGGAGAGGGGAGAAGAAGTCGGAAGAGACCCCGGAGCTGCCTAATAAATTACTTTAAAAACATGTTTACTGTGTTTTATTTTTGAAATTTTTTTAGGTGAATGGGTAGGGGTACCATGTACCCAATATATATTCACATAGGGTGGGGGGCAGGGATCTGGGGGTCCCCTTGTTTAAGGGGGCTTCCAGATTCCGATAAGCCCCCCACCCGCAGACCCCGACAACCAATGGCTAGGGTTGTCGGGAAGAGGCCATGTCCTCATCAATATGGGGACAAGGTGCTTTGGGGTGGGGGTGCAGACCCCCCCTGCCCCAAAGCACCCACCCCCCTATTTTGAGAGCATGCGGCCTGGTACGGTTCAGGGGGGAATGCTCGCTCGCCCCCACCCCCTTTCCTGACCTGCCGGGCTGTGTGCTCGAAAAGGGTCTGGTATGAATTTGGGGGGGCGCCGCGCCGTTTTTTCGGTGTGGGGGTTTGCCTTAAAATCCATGCCAGACCGAAGGATCTGGTATGTTCTTGGAGGGGAAATCCATGCCGTTTTTTTTTTTTTAAATTTGGCGTGGAGTTCCCCCTAAAGAGTCATACCAGACAGTGTCTGGTATTGTTACGGATCCAAGTCGGATCCCTATTCATTGAAGTCGGACTTCAAGTTGCAGGGCAAAGTCAGATCCACAGTCGTACGACTGTCTTGTCAAAATCGCGGCCGTAAAATTGCGCGACTTTGAAGTCGCACAAGTGTGAAAGGGGCCCAAGGGTAAATTTATATATGTGTCTAAATCGCCCTTGCCTCTGAAGCTCAAGGCTACCCTCCAGAGGCTACTGACAGATGGTTAGGAAGCGATGCAATGCCTCCTCACCACCTGTTTTTATCCCATTTTTTCCGACAAATGCGCCGCAACTGCATGCCGCCCCCTTCCCAAACGTAAGTCTAACTTGTTCACGCAAGGCATACCACTACAGGGCCGTGTTTAGCTGCAGAGGGATGCACAGGTGTTCCATGCTATCCCATACAGGCAGTCCCATTCATGTCAATTGAGATGCAGCAGCTGCAAGGACACAGCCACTGCTCCCAACTTGACATCCGTGTGGGTGCATGTCCCTGAACTCACACTGTCGGCTTTTGGATCCATGCACATACACCCACATGGATGTCAGATCTGTACTTTCAGCTGCTGTGTCCCATTTGACATGAATAGGACTGCCTTCACAGGGATGCACAGATTACCTGTGTATCCCCGTGCAGGTAAACACAGCTCACCATGGGGGTACACTTTAGCACAACCCACTGAATGAAGCCTTAGTAGGAATTTAGCAGGGATTACGTACGTTATATTGTGTTTATGTGTGCAAATAAGGATTTTAGTGGTTTTTTTTTGTGAAAATAGTGATTTGATAAACATTTGCGCAAAAATTGCAGGGCCTTAAAAATAAGTAGCATCTTCTTTTTATTCTACTGGTCATGTTGGGGGGGGGGGGGGGGGTCTTTCACAAATCTTAAATGCTCTAAGGAAAAAATGAAAACCTTCAGATTTTTAGAGAGATTTGGATATTTACATTTTTGCATACGTTCAATTTTAACCATTTTGCAAAAAGGCGCAATGTAAAAATTACAAATATTTGTTATTTATTAAGTCCATACGAGTTAAGCTTTTATATTTTGTTGGCATTTAGCAGGAATTTTGTAAAATTAGCTGTGTTTTTATCTGCTAATAATGGTTTTAGTGTATTTTTAGCAAAAAAATATTGTTTTAATAAACATTTGCGCAAATACTGCAGGGCCTAAAAAAATCAGTAGCTCCTTCTTTCTATTCCAAAGGTCATATGCTTTCAGAAAATATATGGTTTGAGGGGTCCTTTAGAAACTCTGAAAGCTGTATGTGAAAAATGAAAACCTCCAGATTTTTGGAGAAATTTTTTGGTATGTTCGATTTTTCACCATTTTGCAAAAATGCGCAATTTAAAAGTTACAAATATTTGTTATTTATTAACTCAACACAGGATCAGCTTTTATATTTAGCAGGAATTTTGTCAAATTGTGTGTTTTTATCTGCTAATAATGGTTTTAATGTATTTTTAACATCAATATTGTTTTGATAAACATTTGCGCAAATACCGCAGGGCCTAAAAAATCTATTCCACCTTCTTTTTATTCTAGAGGTCGTATGCTTTCAGAAAATATATGGTTTTGGTGGTCTTTCACAAATTCTTAAAGCTGTAAGGGAAAAATGAAAACCTTCAGATTTTTTGAGAAATATGGATATTAAAATTTTTTGCGTACGTTCGATTTTCACCATTATGCAAAAAGGCGCAATTTAAAAATTAAATTTTTTTGTTATTTATTAACTCCATACAGGTTAAGCTTTTATATTTAGTAGGGATTTAGTGAGTTTTTTGCAAATATATTATTTTGATAAACGTTTGCGCAAATTCCGCAGGGTCTAAAAAAAATCAGTAGCACCTTCTTTTTATTCTAGAGGTCATATGCTTTCTGAAAATATATGGTTTTGGGGGTCTTTCACAAATTCTGAAAGCTGTAAGGGAAAAATGAAAACCTTCATATTTTTAGAGAAATGTGGATATTTACATATTTTGCGTACGTTCGATTTTCACCATTTCTCAAAAAGGCGCAATTTAAAAGTTACAAATATTGTTTTGATAAACATTTGCGCAGATATCGTGGGACCTTAAAAATCAGTAGCACCTCCTTTGTATTCTACTGGTCATGTGCTTTCAGAAAATATATGGTTTGGGGGGTCTTTTACAGATTCTGGAAGCTATAAGTGAAAAATAAAAAAGCAAAGGAAAAATTGCAAAAATGGTCTGGCCACCTGAGTGTAAAAATGGAGCACAGGGCCTGGCAGCAAAAGGGTTAAAGGGTAATTTGACTTTCATGGGAAAAAGTTAGCTAATAAGAAAAGAAATATGTTATAGCATATACAATTGCGACACAAGTCATATTGTAATTGAATGTTATTAAAAATGACCTTTCCTTTTCAATCTGCAGCGCTGTAATTTTCTGTAAAATGCAATATGACTACCTGGAGGCATTCTGTACACAGATGGTGTACAGGACACCCCCTGTACACCATCTTATTTTCTGCTTGTGTGATTGGCTTACAGATTTTCCCAGAAGTCTGCACTAAGATACAAGTCAGATTTTGAGCATCACCTGCAACAAAAATTGAATTTTTGGTGAGATATTTTCAAAGGGAAATTACACCTAAAGGGATAAGAATGTGGCGCTTACTAAATCACACATTAATTAAAAAATAAATAAAAAAGTGCATCAAATATCAATCAATGTGCAAATATGCAAATCCACAAATTAATAACGTGATTCTAAATATAATGTGATAAAAATAGTAATTCTCACATATAAAGTGCATCAACTGTGCAAATATGCAATTTCAAATTACTAAAAATTGTACAATATGAGCAGTAAAATCATTATTGTGCAAATAACAATCTGATGTTTCCACAAAAATGTGCAAAAAATAGTCCCATATAAAGCAAATAAGTCCAGCCTATATAGTGACATATAAACGCATCCAATAGTGCAACAAAAATTAGTCCAAAGAAAGTGCAAGTGCCAAATATCCAGGAAGATTTCACCATCCAGGGTGTGCAAATGGTTTGCCCAGCCTCTCGCCTCAAACAAATTGATAACTGCGCATTTCTGCTAAATGATGGTTCCACAGCAAGCGATCGATTTCCAAAGTATCCAGGAACACATAGCACTCTCAAAGACATATATCGATCAGCTCATTCACATGTAAAGGAAGAGGGGGGCTCCATAGTGTAATATGTCATGAAAAGGTTTAATAATAAAAACGTAGTGACTTACAATTGAAGATCAAAACAAACAGCGTTATACTCGTGAAGAACTTCTGGTCGCGGTATCTTTGATAAAGTCACATGAACAGTGACGCAACGTGTCAGGGAAAGAGCCGGGTGTCGTTGCAGCCGGGAGCGGAAGTTCTTCACGAGTATAACTCTGTTTATTTTGATCTTCAATTTATTAAGCACTACATTCCTATAGCTTTTAAAATTGCACCTAAAGGGATGTAGACCCTGCAATTTTCTTCAGTAGAGCCCTGCAGGTGCAGCAGCTGATTGATAATTATAAAACCATTCCCATACAGATTCACTCAGCACATGGACACAGACAAACAAACAGCTATTCCTTCAGAATAACAAAATGTAGGAATCTGCAACAAAGTTTGTTAAAATCCCCACAATGTATATAGATCACCCGGAGGGGAATGTTTTTTTTCAACAATATTGGAGTTATTCTTTAACCACTTGGCGCCCGCGCTATAGCCGAAAGACGGCTGCAGCGCGGACGCTATCTGCCGGGCGGCCGTCCCTGGACGTCCTGGTGTTTACTTCTGCGTTGCGCGCTCCCGCGGGCGCGCATCGGGGAAGTTCTGTGCTGGCCGTGTCCCTCGGACACAGCCAGTCACAGATCGCTGAAAACGGCCAATGATAGCGGCCGTTTTCAGCGCGATCGGCTGTGCCAATGAGGGACGATCTCATATGTTTACATATGAGATCATCTCTCATCGCCGGTGTTCTGCGGCTCTCCCTCCTCACACAGACAGCGTGTGAGGAGGGAGAACGAACCGCTGCGGCGGTAAGTTAAAAAAAAAAACTTAATTAAAGTTTTAAACTGCCATCTGTCCCTGCCATCTGTCCCAACTATCATGCCCATTCCATCTATCCCCAGTGCCATCTGTCCCTGTCACTGTCATCAGTGCCACATAGTGCCATCTGTCATCAGTGCCATCTGTCATCAGTGCCACATACTGCCATCTGTCATCAGTGCCATCTGTCATCAGTGCCACATAGTGCCATCTGTCATCAGTGCCACCTGTCAGTGTCACGTGCCATCTGTCATCAGTGCCACGTATCAGTGCCATCTGTCATCAGTGCCATCTGTCATCAGTGCCATCTGTGCCACGTATTAGTGCCATCTATCAGTGCCACGTATTAGTGCCATCTGTCATCAGTGCCACGTATTAGTGCCATCTGTCATCAGTGCCACGTGTCATCAGTGCCACCTGTCATCAGTGCCACGTATTAGTGCCACCTGTCATCAGTGCCACTTGTCATTAGTGCCACCTGTCATCAGTGCCACATATTAGTGCCATCTGTCATCAGTGTCACGTGTCATCAGTGCCACGTATTAGTGCCATCTGTCATCAGTGCCACGTATTAGTGCCATCTGTCATCAGTGCCACGTATTAGTGCCATCTGTCATCAGTGCCACGTATTAGTGCCATCTGTCATCAGTGCCACATCAGTGTCAGTGCCACGTATCAGTGCCATCTGTCATCAGTGTAAAGCACCAGTCTGCTGATTCTGTTGGGGTAACATGGAGGAGGTCTTCACTGTATTGCTGGCCTTTTTAAACAGCAGACACTTTGCTTGCTGTCAGTTTTTACCACTGATGACAGCAGCACTTGTCTCTGATGTTCTCTACTCTTGTACTGCTGGTAATATACTTTGTGAAGCAGAAACCTCTGACTGTCTCTCACTGCTAAATTTGATTAGTTTAGTCTAAAACAGGGGTGTCCAACCTATGAGGCTGGGTTCACACAATCTGCGACCGCAGGGCACAGCAGGGAGTCCGGTGCGTCCACGTTCACTGTTTCAGGTCTGAATTAGGTCCGAATTTTTTGCCTGAATTCGGACCTGAAACAGAGCCAAAGACGCACAGGACCCTTCTGCTCTGCACTACGCGGCCGCCCTGGAGATGTGTGAGCCAGATCCATTGAGAGCCGGTCACAGTCTCTTGTCAAGTGTGAACCCAGCCTTAGATTTTCCTGGGCCACGTTGGAAGAACAGGAATTGTATTGGCCCACACATAAAATACACTAACAATAAGGATAACTGATGAGCAGAAAAAGTCAGGCAGATCACAAGGTAAAGACCAATGATATAGATAATGCGCCTATCTTAGTAATAAAATTTAATTTCTTGTAATATTTAGTATTATAAAAGTAAAAGAGAGCGACATAAAACTAGCACGATATTTAACACTGTTTTTGATAAACTAGCGCATCAATATCTGGTTCGATGGATGTAGTAGCAATTCTCAATTAATTCTCAAGGTGCTCATCAGATATTTTGGTTCTATATTTTCCCTTTGTGTTCTTCATCCTTGAAAATAGTTGCTCACAAATAAAGGTGCTGCCAAAAACTGAGGAGATATATTTGGTGTGATTGTAAAGAGTGTGAAATTTTTCTTTGGGAAGATAAAACTTATAAAAGTCCAGTAAAGAGACACTGTCAAATTATTTTTCGTCCACATTTGTTCGATAAGTGTAAATGCATTTTTATGAAAAATTCCCCCAAAAATCAACATTTTTAAGTAGGTGTGCAATTTTGTGTTGGGCCGCTCTTATATCCGTCCTGGGCCACAGTCGGCCCTTGGACATTCCTGGTTTAAAACAAATGGCTTTTGCCATCTCCTTTTAAGCTTATCTTATTGAACTGCTGAACACCATGTGTATTTAGCTGCACCTTTTCCACTGCTCTCACCTTTTCTTGTAGTCTCTATTTAGGGATGATCACGAATCACTGTCTCTAGTAACAAGGACTGCGCAGTCTTGCCAAAAGATAGTATGTGTCACTACTGTATCTTACCCATATATGCAGAACAGCAGTCAGAGGCACATATACATTATACAAAATTTGTGTAAAAAGTGTACTAAAGCGCTGATATGAACTAGTAAATAAATAAATAAGTGACAAATACTAGAAGATGAGAAGACAAGGGGAAGGGGACACCTTGAGTTCATCAGGAGTAGGTTCAGGGGTGTATGGAGGGGGTTCAGTCACCGGCCAAAGTTTGCCTACCTTAATTGTTATACCCCTGATGTCACAAATACCATTTGCTGATTGATCCGACGATACTTGGTCAACAATCAAACAAATGGTTGTTCAATGGACCATATGACATATATATGGGAGAGGAAAATGGGGGCAAAAGGGATTCCCCAAAGAAAGATGGTCCGCTCAAGAACAATTATTGTGAACCTAAATAACTTTATTGTGTCATATTAAATACAGAAACAACTATCCACAAACCATGTATTAAAAAATAGGATTTGGTCCTATTGTGTGCAGGTGGCCACCATAGACAATCCACATACATCTATCACTCATGCACTCGCACTCATAAAAATCATTAAAGAAAAGACCCGGGTCTGTGCAGTTTCCACAAAGTTCCTAAATAGGATAAATTATATAGGTGGTAAGCCTTCGGTCTTTATTCAGTAAAGTGCAGCTGCTAGTGATGAATGAAAGTCCATTCAGATGTAATCCCGATAGCTAAATAGGAATGCATGTATGAAAACAACACCACCATAAAGAACTGAGAAGTCCCAATTAGGTCAATTAAGTTGCAGCAAATCAAAGGGCTTAATTCACATCTTGTACATGAAAAAACAGGCGGTGAATGACCATAAACAGCGTGCCTCCTAGTACTGGAGTACAGTTTAGCTCACCATTTGACGTTTTCAGTGAAGGAATGGTGGAGCCCGAGAAGATTGCTGATAACCGCGCTGATGTATTGACGGGGATCGTTCATGCGGTGTGTTTGTTTGTTGCAGATATGCGCTTTCGTTTCCGGATCTTCCCCGGGGGGAGGTACGGTGAGTCGCAGGGTTCAGACATTCAGGTGTTCTGCCCTTGGTCTGTCAGATGGTTAGAAAGAGCACTTAGTCTCAGTGTCCACCGCAAGACTCAAACCAATATCTAAGATCCGATCGGGATGTTAACATCCAAGTGAAAGGGGGTTTCTTCATTGATGTGTGGAGGTCTCTGTCCCACCTGTACATGGGTCAGACGCTTATGCGTTTCGCTTGTTTCCAAGCTTCTTCAGAGCTAAATTGGTGCCAGTAGTTGAGTGTTTAAATAGCATTACAGCCAGTATTCAATATCCTGTCATTATAGCCAACACCTGGACACCAAGGTCTAACCATCATTCACCAATTAGTGCAGACACACTCATGCATACACCTGTGTTGCAAGTTCAAAATAGACCATTGATAGTAGTGAGTACATAAGGATTCAATCGAATCGGTTTATGTATGTAGTTAAATTTTAATATTGCGTTACTGTTGCTTTTGTAAAGAGTGGTAAAATAGTTAGTTTTGCAGTTGCTATTGGTATACACAGCCAATAATCAGGGAGTATTACGGTATCAAGCTGATCGGCTAATGTATGGCCATATGATGGACACAAAAAAAGGGGGAAAGTGATAAAGTTGGAGAGGGAGAGAACAAACTGTCATTTCATTTAGATTGTCTTCCACACATTGGATCTTGTCATATATGTGAGGGACAGAGATATTACTTGCAAATTAAATTTACATACGATCTGTCATCCACATAGGGTGATCACAGTCGGGAGAAGATGTGGACCCTCAACTACAGATTTTTTAGCCACCGGATGAACTCAACTAGGTTGTTTACTGTTAAATTATTGTTCCAAAAAAGGGGACAAATTAAATTCATTGTTCAATCCGGAAGGCTGCATGCTGTTTAAATAGAAGATCCACATCTTCTCCTTTTGATACAAAATCCTATCGAAATCTCCACGTCTATGGGGCAAACTGAGTTTATATATGCCTTTAACCTTAAGGCCATCTGGTTTACCCTCGTGCTTTTCAAGGAAATGTAAGGACAAAGGCCGATCGTCATCCTTATTGAGGATACTCTGGATGTGCTCGCCAGTCCTGATTTTAAGTTCTCTTTTTGTCTTACCGACATAAATAAGACCACACGGGCAACTCAAAAAACTCAAAAAATCCTTAAGTCCACTAAACAAGAAAAATTCAAACAGAATCTTCTTGACTGGGAGAAGGGAGATATTTTTGACCCTACAGTACCTCGAGGGAGGAGTAGATCACGTAAGGGTAGGAGAAATCGTTCAGGTGTATCTAGATCCAGACACGCATCCACAGATAGTGACCCTGAACAGCCTGAAAAAACTGTGGCTTTTTTAGATCAGGAAGGGGACGTCGTCCCCAGGACAGGTACCCAACCAACCACATCTATGATCAAAACCCAGGCCCAAGCCAACAGAGGAAACAGGGGAAAAGGAAGAGAAGGAAGAGAAAATCAAAGGGAACTCAGGTCAGGGTCACGCAAGTTCTAGATAGGCAACTGAATTTACCTAGTCAACGTCTAGTCACAAGCACGAGGGTAAACCAGATGGCCTTAAGGTTAAAGGCATATATAAACTCAGTTTGCCCCATAGACGTGGAGATTTCGATAGGATTTTGTATCAAAAGGAGAAGATGTGGATCTTCTATTTAAACAGCATGCAGCCGCTGGGGTTCTCACCCCAGATTAGTTTTACGTTATGTTATTTTACTTTTACTTTTTATACATTTGGCATTTATCTGCTCCAGATTGTACAATCAGTGCTCTACTCAAGGCAAGACATGCAGTGTTAATCTGCTAATACTAGAGAGGGAGGGTTATTCGGCTCACTGTATTATCACAAATGTGTATCTCACTAAGAGTATTATGTTGTCATGTGGGCTCTGTATGGAGCGTATGCTGTACCAATCCTGTGGCACATGTATCAGGGCACCAGAATGAATCTCCTTAATGTTATGTCCTGGAATGTACGGGGCCTAAATTCTAAGATAAAACGCTCCTTGGTTTTTACTTACATAAAAAAATACAACCCCCATATCTGCTATTTGCAGGAGACTCACTTAACGGGGAGCAGGACGCTGGCTCTAAAAAAGCCCTGGGTGGGTTCATATTATCATTCTACATACTCTACCTATTCTAGAGGAGTCAGCGTCCTGGTCCATAAATCACTGCCCTTTACACTGCTTGATCTCCACCTAGATCCCGAGGGGAAGTATGTAGTCGTGCATGCCATGTGCGACAGGATTGAGATGGTAATAGTGGGCTTATATATTCCACCCCCAGCCTCCATGGCGATTTTACATAAACTGACCCCTATATTGGCTCAATACCCGGCTGCAGCCATTCTTCTGGCTGGAGACTTTAATATGCCACCGGACCCCAGTATGGATAGGCTGGGTGACGATGGAGCTTCTGACTCCCCACTGAAGAGATGGGCGGAGGGATACGGCCTTAGTGATGTGTGGAGATGGCGTCACCCCAGGGATAGGCAATATACTTGTCACTCTGCCACGTATGCCTCCTTCTCAAGAATTGATCTGTTCTATGCTGGGGGACCCATTCTCTCCCGTGTCCAGGAGGTTAAGATTCTGCCACGTGGCATTTCTGACCACGCTCCCCTCCTACTACAACTAAACACGGACTCGCCAACGGGCTCCGGCCTATGGCGGGTCTCGGGTTTTTGGATAACGGATGAGAGTGTTGTCCCTGAGATAGAGGGAGAGATGAATACATTTTGGTTACAAAATAAAGCAACGGCCTCCCCTGCAATGGTGTGGGATGCCTTTAAGGCATATACACGAGGTCAGTACCGCATGGTTATAAATAAAGTTAGGAAACTCAATAGGCTCGCATTGGAGGAGGCTGAGGGACGGGCCCAGAGTTTGGAATCCAGCTATGTGACCACCAAAGATACGGGAACTTATACCACACTTCAAGCTCTCCACCGTGAGATTGCGTTGTTGCGAGCAACTGCGACCCGCAAGCTACTGCTCTCATAGTCCCAGAGAATATTCGAACAAGGTGAGAGATCGGGGAGGCTGCTGGCGTGGCTGGCCAAGGAGCGCTCCACCATAGCACACATTGCCAACATTAAAGATGACATGGGGAACCTTTTGGCGGATCCCGCTAAGATCAATGCCAGATTCGCACAATTTTATGAACACATATATACATCCAAAACTGACTACACCCTAGATACCTTGCAACACTTCCTAGGTCAAATAGAGTTCCCAGTCCTCTCGGAGGAAAATAAAACTAAATTAGATGCACCCATTACCCTCAAAGAAGTGCAGACGGCAATCTCTTCACTGCAATCTGCAAAGTCCCCAGGCCCAGACGGTTTACCGGCCGAGTTTTATAAAACTAATAGTGAGTCATTGGCCCCTCAGTTTCATGAACTTCTTCTGTCTATGCTGGAGGGTCAAAGCCTTCCTCCATCAATGTCAGAGGCGGTGATTGTTGTAATACCTAAGCCCCGTAAGGACCCCGAGCTATGTGAGTCATACCGGCCTATTTCGCTATTAAACGTCGACGCTAAGATCATCACAAAAGTTCTAGCGAATCGGCTTAATACTGTTATCCTTTCTCTGGTTCATGGAGACCAGACGGGTTTCATGCCAGTTAAGGGAACAGACATCAATTTGCGACGATTATATACAAATATATCCCATGCCCTTGCCAGAGGTACCCCCGGAGTAGTGGCCTCCCTAGACGCCGAAAAGGCGTTCGACTCGGTCGAATGGGAGTATCTTTGGCATGTCTTGGGAAAATGTAATATTGGGCCTAAGTTTATCTCTTGGATAAAACGGATGTATGCTAACCCCACTGCCAGAGTCAGAACCAATGGGTCCCTCTCACCCCCCTTCAAATTACAAAGGGGTACTAGACAGGGATGTCCGTTATCCCCGGGTTTGTTCGCCCTAGCTGTTGAACCTCTTGCTATCCTTATTAGGTCCTCCGTGGCTGCAGGGGGGATGGAGGTGGGCCCTCTATGGGAACAGATCTCCCTCTACGTGGATGACGCTCTTCTTTATCTCCCAGATGCTTCCCACTCCCTCGAGGAGACCCTAAGGATCATAGACTTATTTGGCTCCTTCTCAGGTATACGCATAAACTGGAACAAATCCATGCTTTTCCTGATCTCCCAGCCGCCCCTACTCCCTCCCCACCATATACCCCTGCAAACGGTCACTAAGTTTCTGTATCTGGGCATTGAAATACAAAGGGATCTCTCTTGTTATCTGACAGATAATGTATACCCCATTCTACAGCAACTAATAAGACGCTGCTTAACATGGAAGTCCCTTCCCCTGACACCGGTGGGTAGGATAAACCTCCTCAAAATGATATTCCTCCCCAAATTCCTGTATGTATTTAGAAACACTCCAGTACCTATCCCTGAATCATTTTTTAAGCAACTAGATCGGGTGATTACTAATTTCATTTGGGCGGGACAGACCCCCAGGGTTGCCAAAACAGGCCTGCAGCTTCCCCTATCTGCGGGTGGGCTGGCATTGCCGTGCTTCAGGAAATATTATTGGGCAGCGGTGCTGGTGACGGTACGCTGGTGGTTTGTTCAGTCACGACATAACCCAGCGGTTAATTTAGAAGCAGCCATATTGGGGTCGTATTCAGCATTGAGCAACCTGGTATTCAGGGGTCCAAAAGCACAAGACAATATGACCATCCCCATGCGCACGACCGCCAAAATATGGGAACAGCTGACAGCTAAGCTCAACCCACCACAAACTTATTCACCCTATACACCACTCTGGGGTAACCCTAAACTACCACATCTGTTAATGATCCCAGACCCAGCAGTCTGGGCTAAATATGAAATTAAAATCTTACAGCATATTATGCCAGAGGGTAAACTCCTTACATTTGACGAATTGCGTAATACCTTCCAACTCCCTACTAAAATGTTTTTCCGCTATTTGCAACTGAGACACGCAATTCAGGCTCAATTCCCTTCAGAAATTCAACTACAATCACATATGGTGGAGCGCTTCCTTATTTCCAAGCATGTGGACCGTGTCCTTTCCTCTTTGTATCTCCGGGTGTCCCTGGGAACTGATAACCAGGGGACTAGGCTATTTAACAAATGGAAGCTGACTGTGCCCTCCCTGACGGATGACGATTGGGAAGAGGGAGTCCAACAATATATTCCTTTGATGATATCCGCCAGGGACAAGTACATCCAGTTAAAATTCCTTCACCAGGCATACTACACACCCCAACGGCTTGCTAAAATATATCCCTCTCACTCTGATAGGTGCCCAAAATGCAATACGGATATAGGTACTTTCTTACATGTGGTGTGGTCGTGCCCCCTTCTTCAACAGTTCTGGGGGGAGGTGGTGCAGTACATCAATTTAATTGGGAACCTGACACTTACACTGGATCCCCGGGTCCTTCTCCTGGGGATCTGTGATACCCTTATCGCAAACACCCATAAGAGGCTATTCGTTTTCTACGCTCTATTCTATGCAAGGAAAACCATTTTATTTAAATGGAAACAGACAGACCCCCCAACAGTGGGACAGTGGAAAACACTCATTGATAAGACCCTCCCTCTATATAAGCTCACATTTATGAGCCGGAAATGTCCCAAAAAGTTTGAAAAAATTTGGGGTGCATGGGTTTCTAAGTAAATGGCCACTGATGCGGATCCCCCCCGGGAGAACTCGCTGAACTTATACACCACTAGATCGATTAAGAAATATTTAGAATACACTTAAAATTACCACTAAAATATACCCCCCCCCCCCCTTTTTTTTTTTTTTTTGCTTTGAGGAGGAGGTATTGCTCCTAAAATACAACTTTGCAGTGATATGAATACCTGCAACTAAGATGTGAACTGATGTGCCTTGCTTTTTGATGTAATACTTGAGACTATTTATCCTAGATTGTCACTTTCCTTCTGGAAATGGTTCTTCTTTGCCTTTTTTATGTAATCCTATCTTATTGTGCCCTTTTATATTTTTATGTATATGTATAGGTATATGTACATTTATATATATATTTGTGAATGTACTTCTTTTTTATCTTTGTACTGAAACTTTTCTCCTTTGGAGATGAATAAAAACGTAACTGTTAAAAAAAAAACAGCATGCAGCCTTCCGGATTGAACAATGAATTTAATTTGTCCCCTTTTTTGGAACAATAATTTAACAGTAAACAACCTAGTTGAGTTCATCCAGTGGCTAAAAAATCTGTGGTTGAGGGTCCACATCTTCTCCCGACTGTGATCACCCTATGTGGATGACAGATCGTATGTAAATTTAATTTGCAAGTAATATCTCTGTCCCTCACATATATGACAAGATCCAATGTGTGGAAGACAATCTAAATGAAATGACAGTTTGTTCCCTCCCTCTCCAACTTTATCACTTTCCCCCTTTTTTTGTGTCCATCATATGGCCATACATTAGCCGATCAGCTTGATACCGTAATACTCCCTGATTATTGGCTGTGTATACCAATAGCAACTGCAAAACTAACTATTTTACCACTCTTTACAAAAGCAACAGTAACGCAATATTAAAATTTAACTACATACATAAACCGATTCGATTGAATCCTTATGTATTCACTACTATCAATGGTCTATTTTGAACTTGCAACACAGGTGTATGCATGAGTGTGTCTGCACTAATTGGTGAATGATGGTTAGACCTTGGTGTCCAGGTGTTGGCTATAATGACAGGATATTGAATACTGGCTGTAATGCTATTTAAACACTCAACTACTGGCACCAATTTAGCTCTGAAGAAGCTTGGAAACAAGCGAAACGCGTAAGCGTCTGACCCATGTACAGGTGGGACAGAGACCTCCACACATCAATGAAGAAACCCCCTTTCACTTGGATGTGAATATCCCGATCGGATCTTAGATATTGGTTTGAGTCTTGCGGTGGACACTGAGACTAAGTGCTCTTTCTAACCATCTGACAGACCAAGGGCAGAACACCTGAATGTCTGAACCCTGCGACTAACCATACCTCCCCCCGGGGAAGATCCGGAAAGGAAAGCGCATATCTGCAACAAACAAACACACCGCATGAACGATCCCCGTCAATACATCAGCGCGGTTATCAGCAATCTTCTCGGGCTCCACCATCCCTTCACTGAAAACGTCAAATGGTGAGCTAAACTGTACTCCAGTACTAGGAGGCACGCTGTTTATGGTCATTCACCGCCTGTTTTTTCATGTACAAGATGTGAATTAAGCCCTTTGATTTGCTGCAACTTAATTGACCTAATCGGGACTTCTCAGTTCTTTATGGTGGTGTTGTTTTGATACATGCATTCCTATTTAGCTATCGGGATTACATCTGAATGGACTTTCATTCATCACTAGCAGCTGCACTTTACTGAATAAAGACCGAAGGCTTACCACTTATATAATTTATCCTATTTAGGAACTTTGTGGAAACTGCACAGACCCGGGTCTTTTCTTTAATGATTTTTATGAGTGCGAGTGCATGAGTGATAGATGTATGTGGATTGTCTATGGTGGCCACCTGCACACAATAGGACCAAATCCTATTTTTTAATACATGGTTTGTGGATAGTTGTTTCTGTATTTAATATGACACAATAAAGTTATTTAGGTTCACAATAATTGTTCTTGAGCGGACCATCTTTCTTTGGGGAATCCCTTTCGCCCCCATTTTCCTCTCCCAAATACTAGAAGATGACCAAATAATATAGCTGCAATTATTGTGTATGTGAACTGATATCACACAAATTACTCATTGAAACCTGTCTATATTCATCAAATCACCAAAGACGTTATATTTTTTCACAGCAATATGCTGTCCTATTGAGATACCTGTGCACTGTGGTTCATCACATTAATATATCTCATTTTTATTTTTCTCTTTTTAATTGTGTTCAATAATTTATTATCACATTGATATTTAGTTATAGGATTTTGTTATGGTGAAGGATGTTATGTTATTTATAATAGGCTCCATTTGATTATTTTGCACATGATTCACTGATTAATCATTAAGAGATCACACCATGTTATGTTGGGAGGTTAATATTAGCGCATTATTCATTCTGAATATATTATACAAAATTTAGCATGGGTTGTAAATCCCACCTAATCTCATTAGGTTGGCCCAGGCCACCATGTCGGTAATCCATCTTTTTAAATTATGGACCAGCAGATTGGGTACAGGGAAGAAGAGGGAGATTATGACAACTTTTGCAGAGTTCTTTAAAAGAAATCACTTGTGACTTCTACCATTTTCATTTATTTAATTGTCCACAGGTCCTTAATCCAGAAGATCTGGAGACTACAACACATGAAAATGTAATAACTGCAATAGAACAGACAGAAATACAAGAACAGGCATTTAAAGAGAGAATGGTAGAGAAACCAAGTGAATCATGTGTAGCAGGAACAAATGAGGACTTGACAGGCAATGGTCTACCTGGATACACAGAAAGCAATTCTGCAGAAGAGTGTGCTACATCAGATGATGCTTTGACCCTAGAGACTGCCTCTATAGAAGAAACAACAATCAATGTCACAGCAGATACTCTTCTCCGACAAGGCCCTCTGCTGGTGGTGGAACTACAGGATGTGGCTTTACAGCAGCAGTCTGATGGACAGAGAAGTGTTTGTGGAGACCAGTCTGAAGGGTCTGTGGAGACAGATCAGTCTGTGCGGAAATCTGTGGAGAGAGGTGGGGATAGCAGCTCAGAGGAAGTGGAAACAGAGATTCCTGTTATAGACAGAAGAGGAGGATTACGCAGGAAGGCCAGGGCATACAAAGGACCTGCTAAAAGAAGAGCCAAGCTGTCAGCTTAAGTGAGGGCAGCCTATAACCTTCATGTTAACCACACAGTATTTGTAAATCAGGATAATTTAGCATTTTTTTAAAGTTCTATAAGGTTGTGCAACATAGATTTCAGACATTTGTAACTGTTCAATTTTAAAGTTTTCTGGTTGGTGTTACTTTTTTCTATTTGTGTTTTTTGTGTGTTTTACTGAGTTTAACAACTTTTCTTACTTCCTACACATACATACTGTAGAGTCTGTTAACATAGAAAAAAGCACAAATGTTATTTCACCCCGGTCTGGAAGAAATATTAATTGAAACGTTTTTAAGTTTTAAGAACAAGTAAAGCCGCTTTTGGTTATATTTCATAGCTTGTGTATTATTCAGGCAACATTATATTCTATAAGGAACTGTCTCTTCGAGAGTATGCTCTTCTGATGAGGAGGTTTAACATGGAGTGCTGCATGGTCTCCGTATTATTGAATTTGATATAGTATGTGAACAAGTGCCTCCTACACTAGATCCTGTCAGTTTAGGAACTGCACAGTACAATAAGGCTAAGTTTAGACATGGGCAGCCCTTGCAGGGGATCTCTTTTCAGAGCTGTGTGACAGGCAGTGAGGAGGTGATATGTTGCCTTTTCACTGCCTGTTTTAACCCTGTAAATGCCACACCAATGTGTGTATTGCATGCAATTGCAGGGCTGGTGTAGTGCCTTATACACTAGAATAGGTCGCATTCAGTGGCAGTACTGCTCTCTATATATGACAGGGGGTATCATTTTTTCCATGGCTGCAAAGTGAGGCATTACATGCGCTGCATGTGTACAACCCTGTATGGCTGCCTTTGCAGGGGTGCAGTCGGGGGGTGGTAAAAAGGCAGTTCAAGTATCTGTTCTTGCTGCCCCCAACTGCAAACAAGCCCTTAATGTCACAACTGGCTGATATACTACACTATTTTTTACCAGTTTTCCTGTATTTGAGTGTAAACGTGTGCTTTCCCACCATTCAGCCTAGAGGAAACATCATCCCGCTGCTGCTCCTAAAGCACTGGTCTCCAATCCACTTCCACTGCTCATCAACAGAGCCTCCTTCAGCTCTGTTGGGGAATTGGTGGTGAAGCCTCGCTCATGTTCACTGTAGACTTTCTGTCTGTGCCCAGTTACTGGAGCACTCTACCCGCAGAAGCTCTAAGCATGGTCAGGCACCAGCTCTGACAGTGTCTGTCACTGGCCCCCTTCAGCCCACAAATCAACCCAGGCCTGCAACTCCTGTTGTCATTACTTTTTTACGATTCAGAGTCCCAGCAGTCTGTCTTGGGAGAGGCTGGTTTTGGGTCACAACAGTCTCCTGCAGTTGACCAGGATTTGAAGGGGGTTATTTCTAACCTTACTGATCCAGTGTGTGTTACTCTGCATATGGAAAATCAGCCTGCCAACCCTTGGGTTTTAGAGCACCTGCACCTGCAAAGACCTATCCGCTACATCCAGTTTTTTAAATAATTTCTCTATGCGTCCTGAAAGGCCCAGGGCCCCAACTGATGGCATGCCCTTTTAACAAAAGCCTGATCATTTCCCTTTTAACAAAAGCTTTGTAAACTGATGGTCCACAGTAACAGAAACACTACTATTGGGACTTCACTGAAAGACAATTGAATTTGCTCCCAAGATCCCAGTTTGAATGAACTGGTTTGCAACTCTGCCCTGTGTTGGCAGTAACCCTGATTTATTACAGAATGCTTAGAATCCCTTAAAGTGGATCACTCCACTGTGGGGAGAAGCCATAGTTTTTTTAGTTGTGGTGGCCTACTACAAGCCTCAAAACTTGTTATTCGCATAGGACTGATGTCTGTGCAAATGCATAAGACACTCTGGTAATCTGCTGAGACATCTAAGCAACATTTGACTTGCTTATCCTTTGAATGATGTTGTCTCTTCAGGCCTGGTCGTGACACCATCATGAAAAATGCCAGTTGTGGCTGGAGTGTGCTCCTGCCTCAATGCACCAGATCTGTGGAAGAGCAGAAATATCCCACTCTCATAACTCCCATTCAGGTCATTGGGCCCAGGACCAGAGGTCTGCTAACCCTACGGATAGGTCTTCTACATGAAGGTGTGCCCCTGCTTCTATAAGTGGCGAGCTGTGTTTACATCTAGACAGCTTCTCAGGTAGTTTGTTTCCCTGGGATTTGAGTGCTCAAAGCACCCCTTTTAACTTGTTGGTTAACTCCTTGTATGTGGCATTTAGCTCTCCCTCATCCTTCTACTTGCACTACTGCATTCACCAATGTGTCTTTCCAGGCATTCCTTGGTTTGCTTTATCTTGAGACCCCCTATTGCTGTGTGGGAAGTTGGTATTGGAAGTTGTTTAATATTTGGGAATACTCTCGATTGTTCAGGAGTATAGTACATCCTCGGATATTCATGTTCTTTAGAGGAAGCCCTGATCTACAGTGTAGATTGAAACCAGTTCCTATTCCTTTTCTTAACAAGGACTTGATCCCACAGTTTCCTTTGGAAGCATATGCTACTTCTCGTAGTTCTAGACCTTTTTTCCATCCTAGTTTCTTCTCCTAGCATTCCCATAGCTTAGATCAGGGATCTTCAAACTACGGCCCTCCAGCTGTTGTAGAACTACACATCCCATGAGGCATTGTAAAGCCCTGACATTCACAGACATGACAGGGCATGATGGGAATTGTAGTTCCTGAACAACTGGAGGGCCATAGTGAAGAACAAAAGAAATGGGTAATGGGACTTTAAATGAGGCATGAATATGTCTTTGAGATAGTCTAGGATACCTTAAATTAAATTAAGTGTCATCGTCCCGAGGGGGAAACTGTATAGCCATAAAGAATTGCTGACCAATCCAATGCATAAAAATCAATTCATGAATAACAGATATATAATGTATCATAATATACAATACATGGATCATGCACATTGAAGCATAATAAAAAATAGTAGTAATCATGTTGATATAAATGCTGTTTATATTAATAGACATAATTGGTACACGCAATCACAATTATAAAATTGAATGGCTATACAAACAAAGTGAACATGGTGATCCTAATATATAAAGGACATTTGATAAAATTCATAGATGAAGCAAACTTGAACTGGCATAGATGAAGCAAACTTGAACTGACATCTAAAAGAAATAGAAAAAGAAAGGAATAATGAAGTGTTCACTTCATTATTCCTTTCTTTTTCTATTTCTTTTAGAATTCGATCTGTGGCCCATATCTGTATACCTCACACTCTGGCAATGTGCTGTGGCTGTCTGTTTCTCTCCTTGGCTGCTGTTTCCCCGCCACCCCTTCTCCGGCTCTCCGTCCCTCATGGAGAGTCTCAATTTAGGGGTTAGCCATGTGTGTCTCCGCCTCAACCCCGGGGGAGACAGCTCATTAGGGCCACCCTCCCATTCCCTCTAGTGGACTGTTGGGTTATCCATTTGGGCGCTACCAAAGGTAATGTGTGTTTATATATCCCAAAACCTGCTCTCTCTCTTGAAAGCATGAGTTTATTTGAGACTCCATTGATCTATTTATTCCATTTATTTCTTCTTTTTAGCCATTTTTGATGCATCTCACTCCTGATGATTGGCTGTAAACGCCATGAAACGCGTAGAGTCTACACTCAGGGATGCCAGTTCAAGTTTGCTTCATCTATGAATTTTATCAAATGTCCTTTATATATTAGGATCACCATGTTCACTTTGTATATCCATTCAATTTTATAATTGTGATTGCGTGTACCAATTATGTCTATTTATATAAACAGCATTTATATCAACATGATTACTACTATTTTTTATTATGCTTCAATGTGCATGATCCATGTATTGTATACTATGATACATTATATATCTGTTATTCATGAATTGATTTTTATGCATTGGATTGGTCAGCAATTCTTTATGGCTATACAGTTTCCCCCCTCAGGACGATGACACTTAATTTAATTTAAGGTATCCTAGACTATCTCAAAGACATATTCATGCCTCATTTAAAGTCACATTACCCATTTCTTTTGTTCTTCACTAATTATAGGGATGGAGACATGTTTATGTAATCTTGGGGCCCAATCAGGTCAGTTGTTTTATGAACTGGAGGGCCATAGTTTGAAGACCCCTGGCTTAGATGAACTTCCTTAAAGAGGATTACCTTTATGGATCCTTGTAGTCAGAACACTTGTGAGGGGCCTAAAACTTGCAAGCTTTGTCCTAGGGGTTGTCCAGTGTTGGAAATTATTGGTCACCGATGAGCAAAACTGTCCAACTCAAATCCTTGCTAAACTAATCTACACCCTGTGGGTCAGTGGATCCCTTCTTAGCTGTAGGGACATACCCCCTTCCTCAGAGACTCTTTTTGCAGACCAGTCTTTCAGGGGGAATGGGGTAGTCTTGTCTCCCCATTCCCAGGGGGCTTCCCCTGCAATGATGTCCAAACTTGGAGCTTTGGTCTGGTCCCCTAAAACCATTTATTATTGTCTCTTTAAAGAACCTCACTACAAGTCATTCTCCTAACCTGGGCTCCATTAGAGCTGGTGTTCTCCAGTCTGGGACTATAGTATACCTTTGTACTGGTCTAACCTTTTAGGGGTACTTTTCATGTACTCTACCTCCCTTGTTCGACTTCAAGATTTGTACTCCTGGGCGTTACCAGTTTCTGGTAAGGTCCTTGCCTTTATTGGATCCTCCGTGTGAGATGGTTTGCCTGGGTCAGTGAGAGTGTGTGTGGCTTGGTTGCAGACTGCCTGGACTCTTGTTGTGGACTTTTTTTGTGAGTTTTTTTTGTCCATGGATCCCTCCAGGGACCTGTTCCCGTGAATTTGCCTCAGCGTTCCTTTCGTTGACCATTGCATATTGTTGGTCTGTTTGTTCCTTCTTGAGTAGTTGTTTTTATCACCTCTTTTGGTAATGTTTTAGGTGACAAAACACTGTTAGTGTAGACTCCTTCGGGTGCAGTCTTTCCCCTTGGCGTTGATCTTTTCTGCCCTGTTCTGAGCAGAAATGACCTCCTATAGTCGTTAGCAGATTACCCTATCTTGCAGGGGACATCCCTCATCTGGTCCCTCTGGTAGTCCTGGGTTACAGGTGATCCTAAACCCTTTTTTGGTTCTGTAAATGGCTTTTGCCCTTCGTCCATTGACAATGGGGAAAATCTGATTTTGTGTTCATTGAGAGGCACATGTTCAGCCCTCTTGTGGTTTTGTGCTGGCTTGTGTATTGCTTTCCCACATAACTAAAGCATGTTGAGTAGAGGATGGGCAGCAACTGGCTTACGACTTTTTTGCAAGCGTCCTAGCCTCCTGTAGCTGTATAACCTGTCTGCTTCTACATTCCTGTATCTCTCAATGGATTTAAAGAAAAAAACTTTTTACGGGAAGTACAAAAATTACAATTATGGCAAAATTATTTAGGCAGCACTCTCCACAATTTGGATTCCCCTGTAATTAGTTTACTGTAATTCTATGCAGCATTTCTCAACCCTATTTCAGTTGCGGCACTCTTTAGTTTGCATTCACACCTGAGCGTCTGAGTGTTTTTCTGGTGTTTTTTATGCATTTTTATGCACAATTTTTGTGCATTTTTATGCTTTGGCATTTTTTTTATTAGCCAAAAGAAAAAACTATCATCTGTTGCATCATTTGTTGCTAGGTATTTCAGCTTTTTTTAATTTTTCCATTAACTTTTATTTCTTTTTCTATTATTCATTTTATTTTTGTTAGGGTAAGGGGTTAGAGTTAAGGATAGGTATGGGTTAGGTTTGGGGTGTCACGTACTTTTTCACGTACTTTGGTTGGAGGCTGAGTTGACGAGAGGCCTTCTCTTGCGACTCTGGTCCGAGCACCCCTGAATGTGGTGAAGGGATCACCGCTCCAGGTGGATGTGTGGAAATGGCACTCTCCTCAAGGGGGAAGCATCAGGTGCAGGCTAAGCATATAGCAATTAGATGAGGGAAGGTCTGGACAGCCGCACTCCAATAAAAACGCATTTATTGTGCAAAATAACAAAAGTACAAACCACAGCAGGGTACAGGATAAAAAACTGACGCGTTTCACACTCTCAACAGTGCTTAGTCATAGCTGAATGTGGTGACAGAGGTACAAGGCTCAAAGAAGCATGGGTGCCAGTAGCTTGATAGCAGGTGACTGCCACAGTCAGGCACCACCAAGGTGAGCCAGAGTCATACACGGTAAGACAGTAGGTAGGTCAGGGGGCACCTACATGTCAGTGCACACTGGATATTAGCCTGAGCTCGACTGTGTTCTGGTACATGTGCACGAACATTAGCTGTATGGGAATGAGCAGTAGAAGAATTTGCATTAGCTGTATCTGAATTAGTATTAGCTGAACTAGCTTCCTGACATAGGATTATTTATTTAAAAACTATTTGTTAGGGTGTTAATACTACTACTACTACTACTACTACTACTACTACTAATAATAATAATAATAATAATAAGAAGAAGAATAAATGAATAAATAGATGTAATACACAAATAAATAAAAATAATCTTAAATAAATAATAAATACATTTAATAAATGGATACTAAGTAATATTAAATACATAATTAACCCCTAACCTTAACCCCTAACCCTTAAAAAAAAATGAAATAATAATAAATAACTAAAAACACTAACACAAAATAAATAAATTATTATTATTATTATTATTATTATTAATAATAATAATTTTTTTTGTTTTGTTGGGGTTTGGGTGTTTATTATTAATAATAGAGAATGTAAGATTTTTTAAGGTTGGGGTTAATTATTATTTATGTATTATTACATATTATCAATTTATTTTATTTATTTATGATGCGTTTTAGCTGTTTTTGTATTTAGCTTACATTTATTTATTCATATATTATTAAATTTTATTTTTTTTATTTTTTCACTTGAGCAGAAAAGCGCGTGACAAAACACACAGAAAAACATGCGAATACTACGTTTCTAAAGAATAAAAACACTCAAATCTGCCCGATTCAAGCTACAAAAAAAAAAGCTCCAGAACTTTTTTGAGCTTCAGGCAACTTGGAGTGGAGTGGAACTGTCTCCATAGAGCATAGTTGACTTTTTCTTCTCCAGCATTTTGGAGCTTCGAGAAAACAGATTTGATTTTTGTCATAGTTTTTGTCAGTGGACAAAAATGTGGTGTACTTTTCGTTTTTGTCACTGTAAATCTGCTGCTGATGAAATTAACACTATTGATCAGAGCATAGCAGGTGGAAGACAGGTCTGTGAGCACTCAGTTTCTGCAGAGCGGACACAGACAGAGCCCACTCTGCTCTACGGGTTACCGGATGTAAACAGACCCAGCTGTCCATTTACCCCCAGCCACCTCCAATCTGCCTACATGGAAGAAGAATGGATCCCCTTTCATTTGTTTTTAGCAGACCGACTCAGAGGTAGGGGGGTGTAAACAGACACAAGTCTGTCTACACCTGCTGGTCCATAGGTATATAAAAAAAAAGCAGTACATCTCTGCAATACATGCATATTTGTGAAAAAAAGAAGAAAAAGGAGAATACAGCGCTGTGTAAAATAGGAATGTAAATAGCAGCCAACACAGCTATAGACTAAAAGCAGTTTTTCTAAGTGTAAAAGTGTAGCGCTATTATACCATATATAAATATTTAGTGTCACCATGAAAGGTAATATAAAGTGCTGAAAGCTACCACACTATGCAAAAGGGTACATAGGCCATACAGGCTTAAAAGTCAGCTGGCTTGATGGATACACCGGGCTGAACTGGCACGACAGATCCTGGTTCAGACCAACACCTTGGCACAGACGTTTTCAGACATCAACTTAGAGATAGTATTCCAATAAGAGCCAGAGGCTCGGTGTTCACAAACCATGCAGAAATAGATTTTAAAATTTTCATAGCGTGATACCGTTTAGAATAGGATTTATTAAAAGAAAAGATGTAAACTCGCATGTTAGAGGATCATCATATAGGCTTCATATAAACACAGGAACAAGAGCAGTTACCGCGGTGTATGTTGATCCTCTAACATGTGAGTTTACATCTTTTCTTTTAATAAATCCTATTCCAAACGGTATCACGCTATGCAAATTTTTAAATCTATTTCTGCATGAATTGTGGACACCGAGCCTCTGGCTCTTATTGGAATACTATCTCTAAGTTGATGTCTGAAAACGTCTGTGCCAAGCTGTTGGTCTGATTCATGATCTGTCGTGCCAGTTCAGCCCGGTGTATCCATCAAGTCAGCTGACTTATAAGCCTGTATGACTTGGTGGGCGTAAGCCTCTCCAGGTCATCGACATCTGGTAAGCCTCCTTTTGTTCATTGGTGGTGGCCCACTTGTTATCACAATTTCTTTGGAGTGTCAGCGTCGTGCGAATATCTGCCCAAGTGTGTTTTGGATCATCCTTGGACTTGTTAAACCTAATACGTACTTGCCAACTTAAAAACATACTTGCCGGCTATTTCTGGACTTTGCCTTTCACATAACATTTTTATGTTTAAGTACTGATTTTTGTCACTATTGGCACTTTACCCACATTATAATTGTTATTTTTTGTGGTATGATCACTTTATTCACATATTCAGTCACTTTTTATTGACTTTATTCATGATATTTTTATAGTAGGTCATTCACGGATTATTTTACGTATCATGTTGTTTATTTAGCATGAGTCACTTTTTTCACTAAGGTAGACCTTTTATGTACCTTCATATGTACCCTTTTGCATAGTGGGGTAGTTTTCAGCACTTTATATTACCTTTCATGGTCACACTAAATATTTATATATGGTATAATAGCGCTACACTTTTACAAATACATGCATATTCCCCCATGCTGTATCCCCTTAAAGACCAAGCAAGTATAGAAAAAAAAACTTGTTAATCTTCCGGAAATGCACTCAGCTCCCAAGTCCTGTGGCAGGCTGACAACATACAGAGTGGTGTTAGTCCTGCCCAGCTGTTGCTTGCTAAATGTAATCAAACCATTCCAACCTCCTTTATGAATGGTGTGGCCGGATGATATTATCACGCTAACAGGAATCGGAAGTTGGCCATCTTGGATAGGTATCTGAAGTCAAAGTCTAACCTTAAGGGGGAAATACTTGTTTAGAGACGCAATGGTTCCTTTGTGCACTGGATGAAGTACACTTAGTTTTTAAGATTTTAACCCTTTGTTTAATAAATTGATCTGGTAAGCCAACATATTACAATGAGGTTCTTTTTGTTTCTTTGAGCTACTTTTTGGAGGAAAGGTATTCATATGTGGAGAGAGACACAGATGAAAGTTTGCATGGAGACAAAATCTGAGGTAAGCAGCCTGTTTGAAAGGTGGAAGAAGCAATTATATATATATATATACACACACACACACACACTTTTATTTCTATATACAGTGCCTTGAAAAAGTATTCATACCCTTTGAAATTTTCCACATTTTGTCATGTTAAAACCAAAATTGTAAATGTATTTCTTTCTCGAACATCACGGGACACAGAGCCTCAGTAATTACTGATGGGTTATATACTATAGGTATCACTGGTGATTGGACACTAGCACACCCTAACCAGGAAGTTCAATCCCCTATATAATCCCTCCCCTTGCAGGGATACCTCAGTTTTTACGCCAGTGTCTTAGGTGATGGACGTGTAAAGATGTCCTGTGCTGAGCTCCAAAGGGAATATCCGATATCCTAAACTGGGGCAGGCCAGGCGAACCGGATCCATTCCAAAGTGTCTTTTCTAGGCCGAATTGGATGGTACCCGGGCCTCGTGTCCGAAGAAACAAGGTTTTACCTGTAACGCTTTTCTTTTTAGAGAGCTGGACCCCGCATATTAGAAAATGTTTTTTCTAGCCTAATTTCTAGCCGGGTGCTTTACAGGGCCAGAACTGTGGATCCCCCTATCCGTAGGGGGCCCCAGTCTCTGACGTTTTTTTCAAACGGAGCCCACCGTGAGAGGCGAAGATTGGGTCGGCTAGCGCGGGAAGCGCTCGTTTTTTCGAAAGACGGAGGGGGGGGGCACGGTAGAGGGGGGGGGGGGCATCAGCACAGCGTGCTCAGACGCTCACAGGACCGGCTGTAGGCTATTAAAGGCACTGATTACAGGTGCACTAAGCCTTCTGGAGGGACACAGAGCTGGCGGTCGCATGTAAGGTGGGACACAGGCATTCTCCTAGGCAGCATTTACTAAAGTAACACCAAACTGGGCATTTGGTAGCAAGGCTTTTAGCCAGACTACAGCGCTCAGCAGTCAGTGTTCATTTTGTGATACCTCCACCTTGTTGCTTTGCACTATGGATAGAAGAGGTTCAAGCACCCCAAGAACCAGATACTCTAGGGGATCTCGTTCAGGTTCTGAGGGCCCCCTGTCTGCAGCATCCTCCCCCCCGTGGGGCCAGAGACGGCTAACCAGGGAGAGCCGTTGGGGTCAGGGGCTACACCTGCTTCTGGCACTTCAACCCCTGTATACATTACACAGGAGGTTTTTTCCTCAACCTTCCTGAGGGTCTTGTTCCTCAAGACCCTCAGGAAGAGGAGCTCTGGGATAAAGGAGAGGAATCCCTTTCAGAGGATCGGAATGGGACGGATGATTCCTCTTCGTAGGAATCAGGTGGAGAGGGACCCTCTGCGACTTCCCAAGAGGAGAAATTCTTAGTGCAGATCCTTACTGGATTGGTCCGCTCCACATTTAAGTTGCCCATATCTGAATCAGTTAAAGAACCCTCTTTTTCTTTAGGGTCACTGAAACCTCCTCAAACAGCACAGGCTTTTCCTGTTCATAATTTACTTGAAAAGCTCCTATATGCTGAGTGGGATCACCCAGATAAACTTTTTTTTCAGCCGAAAAAGTTTTCAACACTTTATCCTATGGAAGAAAGGTTTATTAAAATGTGGGGAGTACCGGCCATTGATGCCGCCATTTCCTCCATAAATAATAGTCCGACTTGTCCTGTAGACAATGCTCAGATGCTCAGCGATCCTGTAGATAAAAAGATGGAATCCCTATTGAAGGATGTTTTCTCCTTAGCAGGTTTAGTGGCCCAACCTGCAGTAACAGCGATTGGAGTCTGTCAATACTTAAGAGACCATGTTAAACAGGTCATCAAAGTTTTACTTGAACAGCAGGCCCAGGGGTTGGCTAACCTTCCAGCGGCCTTATGTTATGTTGTTGACGCCATCAGAGATTCTATCATGCAAACCTCTCGTCTATCGCTGGGGTTAGTGCATATACGTAGAATCCTATGGTTGAAAAATTGGTCAGCCGAAGCACCATGTAAGAAGCTCCTGGCTGGGTTTCCATTTTGTGGTGAAAGGTTATTTGGAGAAGACTTGGATAACTATATCAAGAGAATCTCTTGTGGGAAAAGCACTATCTTACCGGTTAGGAAGAAGAGTAAGCGTCCCTCTTTCAAACGGACTCTTTCCCCAGCGCCGGGAGCTTCAGCCTCCAGGCAGTCTCGGCGGCCTCCTCCATCTGGGTCCAGAGACAAGAGTCAACCCCAGGAACAAAAGAAGTCCTGGGGGAAGAAGCCTACTAGGCAAAACACTAAGACCTCTGCATGAGGGGGCGCCCCCGCTCGCTCGAGTGGGGGGAAGACTGCGACAGTTCTCAGGGCTCTGGCAGGAGGATTTCCAGGACAGATGGGTAATCTCCACGGTAACCTTAGGGTACAAGCTGGAGTTTCAGGAATTTCCCTCTCCTCGTTTCCTCAGGTCAAGTGTCCCCAGAGATCCAGAGAAAAAGCAGTCGCTCCTTCTAGCGTTAGAGCGACTTTTGTCGCAGGAGGTCATTATGGTAGTTCCTGCGAAGGGTCAATGATTGGGCTTCTATTCCAACCTTTTTACGGTCCAAAAACCAAATGGGGATATCAGACCCATTCTGGATTTAAGGGATCTGAACCGATTCCTAAGGATTCAATCCTTCCGCATGGAATCAATTCGGACAGTAGTCTCCACCTTGCAGGGAGGAGAATTTCTGGCATCGATAGACATCAGAGATGCATATCTGCAGGTGCCCATTTTTCCCGCTCATCAGAAGATTCTGCGCTTCGAGATAGGAGGGCATCATTTCCAGTTTGTGGCTCTACCTTTTGGGATAGCCACTGCACCTCGGGTGTTCACAAAGGTCTTGGCTCAGGGTATAGCTGTCATAGCATACCTAGACGACCTGCTCCTGATAGACCGGTCGGTAGCCTCCTTGAACGGGAACTTGAGGACCACAGTCAGGTATCTGGAACACCTAGGTTGGATCCTCACCTTGGAAAAATCTTTCCTAAAACCAGTAAGAAGACTAGAGTATTTGGGTCTGATCATAGATACAAGCCAGGAGAAAGTATTTCTACCTCAGGCAAAGATCACTGCCTTAAGGGAGCTGATTCTGGCAGTCAGGGCCAAGAAGGGTCCTTCTGTCCGCCTTTGTATGAGGCTGCTAGGAAAGATGGTGTCTTCATTCGAAGCAGTTCCCTATGCTCAGTTCCATTCAAGACTACTGCAACACAGTATTCTGTCGGCCTGGAACAAGAAGGTTCAGGCATTAGACTTTCCAATGCACCTATCTCATGCGGTGCGTCAGAGCCTCAATTGGTGGCTCATACCCGAAAACCTACAGAAGGGGAAATCCTTTCTACCAGTTACTTGGACGGTGGTAACAACAGATGCCAGTCTGTGGGGTTGGGGAGCAGTTCTGGAACAGTCTGCGGTCCAGGGGGTATGGTCCAAAACCGAGAGAACCTTACTCATCAATATTCTGGAGATCCGTGCGGTATATCTAGCCCTAAAGGCCCGGACTATCAGGCTACAGGGTTGCCCGGTCAGGATCCAGTCCGACAATGCCACAGCAGTGGCTTATGTCAATCATCAGGCAGGCACCAGGAGCCGAGCTGCTCAAAAAGAGGTGAACCAGATCTTAGTCTGGACAGAGAGGCATGTGCCATGCATATCGGCAGTTTTCATTCCAGGGATAGAGAACTGGCAGGCGGACTATTTAAGTCGCCAGCGGTTACTTCCAGGGGAACGGTCTCTGCATCCCGACGTCTTTTGGGCCATATGCCAAAGATGGGGGGTTCCAGATGTAGATCTCTTTGCATCCTGATTCAACAAAAAGATAGACAGATTTGTGGCAAGGACAAAAGATCCTCTTGCATGCGGGACGGATGCGTTGGTGATTCCGTGGCATCGGTTCTCATTGATTTATGCATTCCCGCCTATCCTGCTGCTGCCACAACTCCTTCGCAGGATCAGGCCGGAAAGGAAGTCAGTACTTCTGGTGGCCCCCGCTTGGCCCAGAAGGACGTGGTATGCGGAAATAGTAAGGATGATGATGGGTTCCTCGTGGACCCTACCGGTACGCCCAGACCTGTTATCTCAAGGTCCAGTGTTCCATCCTGCCTTACAAACGCTAAATTTGACGGTTTGGCTATTGAGACCCACGCTCTGAAGAGTAGTGGGCTTTCAGGTCCTGTGATATCTACCTTTATCAATGCAAGGAAGCCAGCTTCCAGAATGATTTATCATAGAGTTTGGAAAGCTTATGTATCCTGGTGTGCATCCAGGGGTTGGCATCCCAGAAAATATGTGATAGGTAGAATTCTTGATTTTCTACAATTGGGATTAGAGATGAAGCTGGCCTTGAGTACCATCAAGGGCCAGGTCTCGGCCTTATCAGTATTATTCCAATGGCCACTTGCTTCGCATTCGTTGGTCCGAAACTTTATGCAGGGGGTGATGCGTCTTAATCCTCCGGTTAAGGCGCCCCTAAACCCCTGGGACTTGAACTTGGTTCTGTCTGTTTTACAGAAACAGCCCTTTGAACCAATAAGTCAGATTCCTTTGGTTTTGCTGACAAGGAAGTTAATTTTTCTGGTAGCCATCTCTTCTGCTAGAAGAGTATCAGAATTAGCAGCTCTTTCCTGTAAAGAGCCTTATTTGATTGTACACAAGGATAGAGTGGTACTGCGCCCTCATCCTAGATTTTTACCGAAGGTGGTTTCAGATTTTCATCTAAACCAAGACATTGTCCTACCTTCCTTTTTTCCAGATCCCTGTTCTCCGGAAGAAAGATCACTACATTCTTTGGATGTAGTAAGAGCAGTTAAGGCCTATCTGGAAGCGACTGCTCAGATTCGCAAAACGGATGTTTTGTTTGTGCTGCCAGAGGGTCCCAGTAGAGGACAGGCAGCATCAAAAGCTACCATTTCTAAATGGATTCGACAATTGATCATTCAGGCTTACGGTTTGAAACAGAAGATTCCTCCGTTTCAGATCAGGGCACATTCCACAAGGGCTATTGGTGCTTCTTGGGCAGTGCATCAACGGGCCTCTATGGCTCAGATCTGCAAGGCCGCAACCTGGTCTTCAGTCCATTTGCTCACCAGATTCTATCAGGTGGATGTGAGAAGGCATGAGGATATCGCCTTTGGGCGTAGTGTGCTGCAGGTAGCGGTACAGGGTCCTCAGGTCTGATTGCACCCACCCTACTTGGTTGTGGTTCCCCCCCCCCCTCAGATAGCATTGCTCTGGGACATCCCATCAGTAATTACTGAGGCTCTGTGTCCCGTGATGTTCGAGAAAGAAAATAGGATTTTTTAAAACAGCTTACCTGTAAAATCCTTTTCTTTTGATGGACATCAGGGCACACAGAGGTCCCGCCCCTCTTCTAATACACTATATTGCGTGGCTACAAAACTGAGGTATCCCTGCAAGGGGAGGGATTATATAGGGGGTTGAACTTCCTGGTTAGGGTGTGCCAGTGTCCAATCACCAGTCATACCTATATAACCCATCAGTAATTACTGAGGCTCTGTGTCCCGTGATGTCCATCAAGAAAAGGATTTTACAGGTAAGCTGTTTTAAAAAATCCTATTTTTATTGGGATTTTATGTGATAGACCAACACAAAGTGGAACATAATTGTGAAGTGAAAGGAAAATGATAACCTACGGTAGACTTACCGGTAACGGTATTTCTACGAACCTTCCAGGACGGCACATCTGAGATGAGGGCTCCTCCCCACAGGAAACACAATCAATTGACAGCTTGTTATAAGTCCCCACCCTTCCCCTTGATCCCCAATTTGTAATAAAGTAATCCTGAACAGGTTCACAAGGAGAATCACTCCACATAGGTACTTACCACCTAGTGTTCAACTCATTTTCCCTCCCCCAAAGGACGGGAAGTAGGCCTGCCGTCCTGGAAGGTTAGTAGAAATACCTGTACAAGTAAGTCTAACGTAGGTTTTCTCCTATCACCTTCCAGGACGGCACACCTGAGAGGATAATCAAGTAAACACAGGCCTATCTTCAGGGTGGGACCACAGCTTGTAGGACCTTGCCGCCGAAGGCCAAGTCTTGCTGTAACGCTTCCACACGGTAGTGCTTCAGGGACGTATCCTGACTGGACCAGGTGGCCGCACTGTGAATATGTTCCCAGGAGGCCCCTGCTTTCTCAGCCCAGGAAGATGCTAGTGACCTGGTTGAATGGGCCTTAACCTTTGCTGGTGCTGGGACCCCAGAACTCTCATAAGCCAAGGAGATAGCTCCCCTGATTCACCTTGAGACTGAGGCTTTAGAAGCCTGAAGTCCCTTCCTTGGCCCAGGGTATAAAACTAGTAGGTGATTGGACCTCCTAAACTCTTTTGTTCTTTGTAAATAGGTAAGAAGACACCTTCTTACATCCAGGGACTGACATTTAATTTCTTTCTCATTTTTTGGTTTATCACAAAAGGACGGCAATGTTATATTTTGCGTCCTATGAAATAAAGAAGCTACCTTTGGTAGATACAAAGGGTCTGGCCTGAGAGTGACTCTATCTGGCTGTATCAATAGGAAGGGTTCTTTCTTGGACAACCCTTGTAGATCTCCAACCCTCCTGGCCATGGTAATTGCTAACAAAAATTATAGTTTAAAGGTTAGAAACTTAAAAGGAACCTCCTCTATAGGTTCAAATGGGTGTTTAGATAACGCCTCTAATACCCTTGTCGGGTCCCATGGTGGGAAACTGCCTTTGGAGACCAGGGAAACCCATTCCCTGACCACCAGGAGTCACTTAATGAGATCTTCCTTTGCTAGTCTTATATCAAGGTAGACCAAGAGCGCTGCAATCTGTACACGAAGTCTGCCAACCGCTAGCCCCTTTTCTTCATCCTGGAGAAACTCCAAGATAACAGGAGCAGTGGTGGAAGTCATCTGTTTTACTATACCCCAGGAACAGAAAGTCTTCCAAATTTTTGGAGTAGATTTTCTTAGGTCCTGGTTTTCTGCTCATAAGGAGGGTACCTATCACGCTCTCTGAGCAGCCCTTACGCTTTAAGATCTGGCGCTCACTAGCCAGGCCATCAGCTGGAAAAATTCTGGCCTTGTGTGTAGTACTGGCCCCGCCTGAGAAGATCTGGCCTGTTTGGGAGCTTCCACGGCTCTGCCACCACCATGGATCTTAAGCTTGCAAACCAAGCTCTCCTTGGCCACCAGAGCGCTATTTAGGAGGAGCTGGCCTGGGAACAGGTTGAGCTTCTGAGGGACCCTCGGAATCAGTGCTAGGGGTGGGAAGGCGTATGCCAGCCTGTACTGCCAAGTCTGAGACAGGGCATCTACTCCTTTTGACTCCATCTCTTGGGAAATCAAGGAATATTTCTTCACCTTTCTGTTCTGTCGGTTGGTGAACAAAACTATTTCTGGATTTCCGAAGCGCTGCACCAGGGTTTGAAACACTTTGGGGTTCAGTTCCCATTCCCCCTGCCTTATCGGCTGATGGCTGAGGAAGTCCGCCTCGATGTTGCTTGTCCCTTTAATGTGGACAGCTGATATTAAGAGAGGACCTTCCCTTCGGCCCAGTCCAAGATCTTCTTGGATATTTCTAGGAGGGGTCTGGACCTGGTGCCCCCCTGGTGATTCAGGTATGCTGCAACAGTGGCGATGTCGGAGCTGACCTGAATTTCCCTGTTCAGGATGCTTTCTTGAAAGGTTTTCAGGGCTTCTCCCACCGCTTCGAGGTCCCTGTAGTTGGATGACATCTGACCGAGTGAGCTGTTCCATTGACCTTGGGCTTTCACCTTTCCTAGATGGGCTCCCCACCCCCAGGTGCTGGCATCGGTGGTCACCTTTACTGGATTCCACTGAGCCCATGGTCTGCCCCCTTTTAGGTTGTCGGGCACTGTCTACCACTCTAGGGAGAATAGGACCTGAGGTGTGAGCACTATCGCCTGGTCTAGGGACTCCCTCTTCTTGTCCCAGGACAGGAGGAAGAAGTGGAGGACTCTTGAGTGGAGCTGTGCCAAAACGATGGCCGGTATACTTGCCGACATCAGGCTCAGGGTTCTTAGCACCTCTTCTGGAGTGTGATGGGGTTTTTATCAGGTCCCCACTGATGAAGCTAGTTTTGCCACCTTGTCCTTTGGCAAAAAGAGCTGCTGTAATTTGGAGTCTACTAGATAGCCTAGGGAGGTCTTGACCTGTTCTGGTTCGAGGGAGGATTTTTTCGTGCCGATTATCCAGCCCAGGGTTTCCAGGACCGACATTACCTTGTTGGTGTCTGATCTGACTTGGGCAACTGACAGTCCAGAGACCAGTAGGTCGTCCAGGTAGGGAGTCAGAGGTATATCCTGGAGATGCAGAAAGGCTATTGCTTCTGCTAGGATTTTGGTAAAAATCCTTGAGCTGGCTGTTAAACTGAATGAAGGGGCTCTGAACTGCCAGTGAAAAATCTACCCTCCATTGACTACTGTATACCTCAAGAATGCTTGATGATCCAAGTGAATTGGAACATGCAGGTAGGCATCCTTGAGGTCCAGTGTCGTCATGATGGCCTCCTTAATGAGGTTTTTGCGTACGGAGTAGATACTCTCCATTGAAATTTTTGTGTATTCCAAGAACTTGTTCAGGTTTCTTAGCTTTACTATAAGCCGATACTTTCCTGACGGCGTGCAAACAACAAATACCTGGAAGTAGAATCCTTGGTATTGTTGTTCTTTTGGTACGGGTACCACCATCTGTTGTTCTACTAATTCCTGGATACCATCCAGAAGGGCTGATCTTTTCAGGGCATCCCTGGAGGGGATGTGTGAGGGTGATCATAGAGGGGGGGATTTGCTGAAAATTCCAGGCGATAACCTTCTTGCAGGATCTGGCAAATGTAGGCATTGTCTGATATCTTTTCCCACTGCATGACAAAATGAGACAGCCGGCCCCCCAACCCGATCTTGGTGACGCTTATGCCACGTACAAACGGTCGGACTTTTCGGCTACAAAAGTCCGACAGACTTTCGGCAGACTTTCTTACGAACGGACTTGCCTACATACGATCACACAAAAGTCAGACGGATTCGTACGTGATGACGTACACCGGACTAAAATAAGGACATTGATAGCCAGTAGCCAATAGCTGCCCTAGCGTGGGTTTTTGTCCGTCGGACTAGCACACAGACGAGCGGATTTCTGGGTCCAGCGTAGTTACGACGTAAAGATTTGAAGCATGTTTCGAATCTAAAGTCCGTCAGATTTGCGGCTGAAAAAGTCCGCTGAAAGTCCGGGGAAGCCCACACACGATCGGATTGTCAGCCAGCTTTAGTCCGTCGGCCTTTTGTAGACGAAAAGTCCGACCGTGTGTACGCGGCATTAGTTTCTTTGGCGCCAAACCTGTGGGAGGAAAACAGTAAGTTGCTCGTTTGCCTTCCCCTACCGCTACCCCACCTGCTGTTGGGCTCTTTTTTGGCTCTATGACCAGGCCATTTTTTGCGATACGGCACTGCGTCACTTTAACTGACAATTGTGCGGTCCTGAGACTTTGTACCCAAACAAAATTGACATCCATTTTTTTCCCAAAAACAGAGTTTTCTTTTGGTGGTATTTGATCATCTCTGCGGTTTTTATTTTTTGCGCTATAAACAAAAAAAAAAAAAAAAAAAAAAAAAAAAAAAAAAAAATCACAATATTTTGTACTTTTTACTATAATAAATATGCCCAATTTTTTTTCCCTCAGTTTAGGCCGATATGTATTTTTCTACATATTTTTGGTAATAAAAAAAATCGCAATAAGCATATATTGATAGGTTTGCGCAAAAGTTATAGCATCTACAAAATAAGGGAAAGATTTATGGCATTTTTATTTTTTTAATAGTAATGGCGGTGATCAGAGATTTTTATTGTGACTGCGACATTATGGCGGACAGAGCGAACATGTTTGGGACCATTGGCATTTATACAGCGATCAGTGCTATAAAAATGCACTGATTACTGTATAAATGTCACTGGCAAGGAAGGGGTTAATATTAGGGGGCAATCAAGGGGTTAACTGTGTTCCCTAGGGAGTGATTCTAACTGTGGGGGGAGGGGACTGACTGGGTGAGGAGAGCAATTCGTTGTTCATGCTTAGTATGAACAATAGATCGCTCTCCTCACCCCTGACAGCACAGAGATCTATGTTTACATTGACAGAACTCCATTCTGTCTTTGTGTGGAGCGATCGCGAGTGCTCGGCGATCATCACGACCGTCGGATACGCGCATCGGCTCTGATGACGTGCGCGCCCCCTAGTGGTCAAAAGACGAACCGACGTACAGCTACGTCAGTTCGCCCAGGGGAGCCAACCTGCCGCAATACAACTGCGGCGGCTGGTCGGGAAGGGGTTGACAAGATGCTGAGCATACATGTAACTAAAGACCCCATACACATTATTAGATTTTTGACTTCAGATTTACCAAAACCATATGAGGTCGAACCTTAAGAGTTAAATTTGTATGCAATCAGGCAGGCCCTTGCACTACATTGTTTTGGTAAATCTGAAGAAAAAAATCTGCAGAAAATAGAATAGTGTGTATGGGGCTTTACTCTGTCCTCCCCCTAAATGCGGGCATGTGCTAGGAGGGGGGAGGGCAACGTAATTAGCGAGGCCCAGCCTGGCTGGCCCAGGGATTCTCACCCCCCCCCCCCCCCCCAAGGGTTTTTTTTTTTTACTCACCGGGCCCAACCTGGATCTACCCACAGTTGTAGTCGCCATCCCTTCCTCCTGTTCCATGAGGAGGTTGGTCCGGTCCTGGGCTGCTGGTACCGCTGAGGGCTTAATACAGCGAGCTGCTCGCTGCCTTGCTCTGTCTCTCGCTCTCTATGCTGTTCCCACAGCGTTTTAGAGGTAATTTCGGGTCGCGCTGCTCCTCTGGCACCACCCCCTTACTGTGAGGTGGCAGTAACCTTATCCAGAGCGAGGCTTGGAGCGCAGCACTTCTCCAATGCAAGATGGCTTTTCCGCAGGATCCTTATAAGGAAAAGAGCAGCTAGCTGGCGGCGTTTTTTGGACTTACAGCGATGGCGTGCACTCCCTGCAGCCAGAGCGCTATTGCAGCCTTAAGGGTGACCTGTGAGAAGGACAAGCTTGCAGGTTAGTTCAGCCCTTCCCGCCTTCCCTAAAACCTGTCTCAACAGGGGACCATCCGACCCTTCCTGGTCAATTGGTCTCAAACAAAACAAACATGCTGCTGTGTTCGGGAGAAACACAATCAATACTGGGAATCAAGGGGAAGGGTGGGGACTTATAACAAGATGTCAATTGATTGTGTCTCCTGTAGGGAGGAGCCCTCAGGTGTGCCATTCTGAAAGGCGATAGGAGAAAAATGGTTTTCAACATTTTTGACAAAAAAAAAAGTGAAGTGTGGCGTGCATTTGTATCCAGCCCCCTTTACTTCGATACCCCCAACTAAAATCTAGTGGAACTAATATCCTTCAGAAGTCACCTAATACGTAAATAGAATCCACCTGTGTGTAATTCAATCTCAGTATAAATACAGCTGTTTTGTGTAGCCCTCAGGTTTGTTAGAGAACCTTAGTGGACAAACAGCATCATGAAGGCCAAGGAACACACCAGACAGGTCAGGGATAAAGTTGTGAAGAAGTTTAAAGCAGGGTTAGGTTATAAAGAAAAAAAAAATAATACCCCAAGCTTTCAACACCTCACGGAGCACTGTTCAATCCATCATCCGAAAATGGAAAGAGCATGGCACAACTGCAAACCTACCAAGACATGGCCATCCACCTAAACTGACAGGGCAGACAAGGAAAGCATTAAATTAGAGAAACATTCAAGAGGCCCATGGTAACTCTGGAGGAGCTGCAGAGATGCACAGCTCAGGTGGGAGTATCTATCCACAGGACAATTTTTAGTCGTGCACTCCACAAATCTGGCCTTTTATGGAAGAGTGGCAAGAAGAAGGCCAATGTTGATAGAAAGACATAAAAAAATCCCATTTGCAGTTTGCTAGAAGCCATGTGGAAGAAGGTCAGATGAAACCAAAATTGAACTTTTTGGCCTAAAAGCAAAATGCTATGTCTGGCAGAAAACTAACACTGCACATTACCCTGAAGACACCACCCCCTCCATGAAACATAGTGGTGGTAGCATTATATTTTGGGGATACTTTTCTTCAGCAGGGACAGGGAATCTGGTCAGAGTTGATGGGAAGATGGATGGAGCCAAATACAGGGCAATCTTAAAAGAAAACCGGTTAGTCTGCAAAAGACATGAGACTGGGGCAGAGGTTCACCTTCCAGCAGGACAACGACCCTAAACATACAGAATGGTTTAGATCAAAGAATGTTCATGTGTTTGACTGGTCCATTCTAAGTCCAGACCTAAATCCTATTGTGAATCTGTGGCAAAAAAAAAAAATTGCTGTTCACAGACACTCTCCATCCAATCTTACAAGAGCTTGAACTATTTTGCAAAGAGGAATGGGCAAAAATGTCACTCTAGATGTGCAAAGATGGTAGAGACATCCCCAAAAAAGACTTGCAGCTGTAATTATAGCGAAAAGCGGTTCTAAAAAGTATTGACTCAGGGGGGCTGATTACAAATGCATACCACACTTTTCACATATTTCTCAAGGCACTGTATATATTTTCTCAAAGCACTGTATATATTTTTTCACTAATCTTTATCATTTGCATGTATAAGTGGATGTTACACTGTATTTTGGACTTGCAGATATTCAGATAATATTTTTTTTTTGCCACACGGATTATTTAGGCATTTAAATAACAGTTCATAGTTTGGGTTTACATACAATGTCCTGTACCCAAGTTTGTATTAAAGTGTATCTACAGTTGTATATTATGCAGTATTCATGACCATGTTCAGTGTTTTTGTCTAGAACATATTTTTTCAATAAATTATTTTTTATTTATGTCAATTTCTTTGGTAGTGCCCTTAAAGTCCCATTCCTAGTTTTTTTTTTCTTTTTAATACAAACTTGGTGCATTTATTTTTAATTAGCTTATGTATATAAAAAGTTCAGTCAATTACTAGTAAGTGCTCCCCATGGCAACAAATTTGTACATGCAGGTAATTATACCATCTAGGTCCTCCCTGAAAGCTTTTCAGAGTGACAGATTTATTTTCTCCCCCATCAGTTGCTTATCCGTTCTCTAGGGCACTATAATTATTATAATATACCATTACCAGTATTGTACAACAGAGCTCCAATCAGTACTGCTACGCTGAAACTTTGATCCCAATCATAATGGTGTCCATTAGAAGTTGAATATGCAGTACAATGTAAGGATTGTACTGGTAGCCATTAAACCCATGTGCAGTATAGTGTTTCATACAAATGGGATTACACTAATCGCCTTGAGTCTGAGCAGGGAGCAAAATGTAAGGCTACAACTGTAAAAAATGGCTCTGGCACACGCCTGATTACTTTTTCACAATAGTTCAACTATGAATTTTGTAAAGTTTTGTTCAATCATAGCTGAAAATTATTTAAGTTATTTAACAATTTTTAGGAATGTGACAAAACTCAGACTAATCATAACATATGTGGTACACCTTTTACCTGGATTTGCATAATTAAGTCCTAGAAAACAGTCAAACAGAAGTAGAAGTTAATTTTATTGTTCATACCAGATGTTTCTGTAGTCAACATAAAAATATAACAAAAGCCATTCTCCCAATATGGGTAATTTTTATTTGTTGCAAATTCAAGTCTCTTATACTGGTCATCAAAATTTTACATTATACAAGCAAAACAGCGTTGATACATCCATCATTTTCTGGATTGTTTGTGACCTGTGCATATTTTCCTGTGAGAAGAAAAGAGTGGAAGAACTTAGTATACAGGGTGTCTTATTGGTGGTGCACTATAAATTTCACACAAACTTTTTTTTTTTTTTAATAAAAACAAAACAAAAAACAACTTACCCCAGATAACTTTGCCGCCTTGCGTGACAAGACCCAGCTCACTGACATTCACCTCAATCACTGTGCCTTTTGTGATGACACCTAAGCTTGTATAAAGTGGAGAGGAAGGATTCTTCTTTACTCCAAGGATAGGGAGACAAAATGTGGCTTTTAATTCTGGATGGGTCACGTGTGCCTTTTTAAAACGCAAGCCCTGTAAAACAACACAAACTTGAAGGTATACTCATAAAAATTATGATTGGCCTAACTGGACAATCAGCTAATGGTTGGGTAGACGTCAGACTACCCAACCACCTTCGATCCCCCTATATGGTACAGTTGAAATGTGAAAACGTACATCACTGTGATTTCATGTCTAATTATCAATACTTGCAGGTTGGATTCACACCTATGCATTTTATCCCACATACACTTCCCCTGAAAAAAAAGATAATGTAATGCAAAGTGCATTGCAGCACTCATCTTCATCCATTTTTTTTGTCTTTATATTAATGAAAATTGCATATGCCTTAAAAAAGAGAAGTACAACCAAAGCTCGTTTAGCGCTACTTCTCCTGTGGATCACAGGAGTGCTGTTCGTTCTGCTCTCCTGTGGCCCGTTTTCAGCTGACAGTGGGCTTCACCGATGTCAGCTGACGTCACAGAGCCGATCAAGGCTGGGAAAAGATCGCGACCATATGGTCGGGATCCAGCCACATGCCTGGACCATTACCCAGCTCAGCCTCTTAGCGAGCTGCTAAAAGCCTGAGCCAGCCACTCCCGCCCCTCTCACAGCAGTGTTTGATCACTTGGTTCTCAGTCTTAGAGCCGGCGGGGACCGATGTTGCCTCCATCTAGGCAAGTACAATTCTTTAAAAAAAAAAATAAATAATTCAAACTTCTCTTTTAAAATAGAGAGGTGTGAACCCAGACTTATTGCCACCCCATCACTAGGGTAAAGAAATAAAATTAAAAAGGCACCTTGTAAAAGAACATGTTGAACATGCCTATCTATCAAGAATAATGTACAAGTGAATGTGAGAGATGACATCACTAAGGGAGCTAGGGAGGAGGTGGAATCCTTATGGATAGAGCTCCAAAAGGGATGAAGCTAAGGGGAAAATACTGGGAGTATGCTATAGGCCCCCTAACCTGAGGGAGGAAGGGGAGACAGATCTCCAATCACAATTTGAATTAGCAGCAAGGATGGGAAGTGATATCATAATGGGGGATTTTAACTATCCAGACATAGACTGGGCGGAGGAAACCACGCATTCATCTAAGGCTCGCCAGTTCCTAAATGTCTTGCAGGACAATTTTATGGGTCAGATGGTAGACGCACCAACTGGAAATAAAGCGTTACTGGATCTACTGATTACCAACAATACAAACCTGATCACAGATGTAGAAATATGGGGCAATTTAGGTAACAGCGATCACAGGTCAATTGGCTTCAGTATAAATCACACAAATAGGAAACATAAGGGGAATACAAAGACACTGAATTTCAAAAGAGCCAACTTCCCTAAACTTCGAACCTTGCTAGAAGGCACAAATTGGGATAAAATCTTAGGAACAAAGAACACAGAGAAGAGATGGCTTTGCTTTAAGAGCATATTAAATAAGGGCATTAGCCGATGCATCCCATTGGGTAATACATTTAAACAAAAGTCCTGGATGGCTTAAATCCAATGTAAAAATGCATATAAAATGCAAAGGAGAAGGCCTTCAAAAAAAAATACAAGGTTGAGGGATCATCATCAGCATTTAAACTCAATAAAGAATGCAACATGAAATGTAAGGGTGCAATAAGGGCGGCTAAGATAGAACATGAAAGACACATAGCGGAGGAGAGCAAAAAAAAATCCCAAGAAATTCTTTAAGTATGTAAACAGTAAAAAAGGGAGGACAGACCATATTGGGCCCATAAACAATGAAGAAGGACATCTGGTTACAAAGGATGGGGAGATGGCGAAGGTATTGAATTGATTCTTCTCCTCAGTCTTCACGAGGGAATCGGGGGGCCTTCAGTAACCAAAACTGCAGTGTTTATCCTCATGACACATCGCAGGAAGCACCTCCATGGTTAACAGAGGACAGAATTGAAACTAGACTTGGGAAACTTAACATGAATAAATCACAGGGACCAGATGGCTTGCACCCGAGAGTACTTCGGGAACTCAGTCAAGTAATTGCCAGACCATTGTTCCTAATTTTTACTGACAGTCTGACTGGAATGGTACCAGCTGATTGGAGAAAAGCCATGTAGAACCAATATTTAAAAAAGGGCCAAAAATACATCCCCGGAATTACAGACCAGTTAGCCTAACATCAATAGTATGTAAACTCTTGGAGGGGATGATATAGGGACTATATACAAGATTTTAGGAACGAGAACGGTATCATTAGCAGTAATCAGCATGGATTCATGAAGAATTGTTCTTGCCAAACATATATTATATATATATATATATATATATATATAATTATATTATATTATATTATATTATATTATATTATATTATATTATATTATATTATATTATATTATATATATATATATATATATATATATATATAAACACACACACACATAATGCTGAGCAAATTGTCAACGTAAACATGACAACTAGAGAGGGTGAATCTCCCTAATAGGGGGACTGACAGCAATTGGGGTTTGTCTTCAATTATACTTTGACATGTATTTTTTGTTACGTTTTATATTTACTCTCAAAGTAATTACTGTGGGGAAATACCAGAAACCCCAAAAGTCTTTGCTTTTATTTTTTTCTAGTAGCTTAAATCATAATCTACAGGAATCAAAACCCCTGGCGAAAACAATATTAAAGTGGTTCTAAAGCCTATTTCTTGCATTAAGTTAAAAAAATGTTTAGGCATAGGTGTCACCCCCCCCCCCAACTATCCAATTTTACTTGCATGTCTGCAATGCTTCTCTCCCGTCATTTCCTGGTCTCACTGGCTTTACTGGGGCAGTTGGGAGCCATTGGCCCCCGCTGTGGTCAAAGCTAGTGGTGAGGGAGGAGGACTTGGGGGCTGAGTCCCACTGTCTGTGCCAATAGACGCAGAGAGACTCAGGAGTGAGCCCGCATGAGTGTCACCATCAGCCTCCTACGGGGCTATGGGAGCACTTGCCAGGAAGGGAGCGGCCAGGAGAGCCGGCGGGTGACCCAAAAAGAGGCGGCGTGAGGCTGCTCTGTGCAATTCCATTGCACAGAGCAGGTAAGTATAAACAAATTAAAAAGGTTTTCATTTACAATCCCCTTAATGCTCGAGTGAGAAAATATGCCTTGATGGATTTCTTAACATTCATACAGCTCACAAATATATGAGAAAATAACATGGAAATATTGTTCCTTCAAGGAGCTTCTTTCTCTGAACACCTTTCTGGGAAGGAAACTAGGACGATTTGAGGTAACCAGCAGTCACCCAGACCTAGAATAGTTATAATTAGAGATAGCTTACATAGCTTGTGATCTTTATGAAATAAAAAGAAAAATTCAGGAGTTCAGCTTTACCATGACTGGTTTTGTTTTAAACCCACCATTAGAAAGAAAGGGTATCCATACATTTCAACCTAGTGTACTACTTTCTGCACTAGAACTGTAACACACTCACCATCGGTCTAATAAATCTTTCATATTTCGGTGGTTTTCGGGTGAACCCATCTCCAACAAAACAGACTTTGGTGACCAGTCTCTTCCAGGCCTTCTTCTTCCTCTTTCCAGTGCGGATAACTTTAAGCACTTCAGTTTCTCCCTGAGCACGCACTTTGGGCAAAGGAACTTCCCACTTGCCCTAAGGAGGAAAGCACACATTCTGAAAACACTGGACTGTTTACATAAGTGTATAAAGCATCTTAAAGCTGAATTCAGCCACTTTGCAAAAAGTGAAGGCAGACCATGAGTTAAGTCCAAGGAAGTGCATGCCACTTTATCTCTATTATTTATATCTGACAGGTTTATGGCTTTGCCAGAGCCTATACTGAGGACACTCATGGCTGTGAGAGAGGAGAGCAGCAATGTCCACCCCTGCCCTCGGCTGCCCATTCACAGAAGCCTTTGCATTTTGTGAACAAGTTCACAAAACACAAAGGCTTCTGTAATTGGGCAAGAGGAAGGGCGGGGTGGGCATAGCAGCTGCAGCGACTATATTGTTGAAGATGTCAGAGACCAGAAAGTCCAGCATCAGGCTCCCACAACTAAAGCGTTAGCTGTTTTCCCAAAGTACAACAAAACTTGTCATATGTAAATAACAGAGAGAAGTCCAAGAGATGTCATGCATCTCATTGAACTTAACTCATAGTGTGTCTTCATTTTTTACAGAGGAGCTGAATTTCTTGAGTTCAGCTTTAACAGCAAAAGTTTACTTACTGCTTTTTCTTTTCGCTTTTGTTTGATCATATTGGAGAGAACTTTGGCTCGGCTTTGCCCCTCTCTGTCCAGTAGGTAAGCTGGAACAGCTCCTTCTGGTGTCTTCTCATCATTCTTCTGTTTGCTGTTCCTCTTCTCATGCATCCGAATACTGAACACCAATAAGAGGAAGCAAAGACACAAATTAATCTCTGTATTCAATAATATATTTCTAAATGTATATTTTTAAATGAAAGCAGTGCAACTACTAAATTTGATCTGGTATCACCATTTTGCAGTCTCTGTAATCAGACTGGATGAGGAAGAAGCAACACAAGGAGCCAATCAGTTGTACTGCAGTATTCATGTGTTAACATATAACAAGCTGATAAGAGGAAGAATGACAAAAAGGATAAACGTTTCCATCTTTTGCTTCTCCATTCACAGGCTAGGGTAGAGACAAGACCTGGAAGGTGCAACTGAATCACAGTATGGAAAAATCAGATCTTTTGCCCTTCCAGGCAGGGCTGTATGGTGTGGCAGAGCTGTGTAAATTTCAGGCCTGAATTGACAGACGTATGAATCCTTTGGCAAGTAAAACAGCTCCTATATACAGTATTTCACAAAAGTGAGTACACCCCTCACATTTTTGTAAATAATTTTATTATACCTTTTCATATGACAACACTGAAGAAATGACACTTTGCTACAATGTAAAGTAGTAAGTGTACAGCTTGTATAACAGTGTAAATTTGCTATCCCCTCAAAATAACAACACACGGCCATTAATGTCTAAACTGCTGGCAACAAAAGTGAGTACACCCCTAAGTGAAAATGTCCAAATTGGGCCCAAAGTGTCAATATTTTGTGTGGCCACCATTATTTTCCAGCACTGCCTTAACCTTCTTGGGCATGGAGTTCACCAGAGCTTCACAGGTTGACACTGGAGTCCTCTTCCACTCCTCCATGGCGACATCACAGAGCTGGTGGATGTTAGAGACCTTGCGCTCCTCCACCTTCCGTTTGAGGATGCCCCACAGATGCTCAATAGGGTTTAGGTCTGGAGACATGCTTGGTCAGACCATCACCTTTACCCTCAGCTTCTTTAGCAAGGCAGTGGTCATCTTGGAAGTGTGTTTGTGGACATTCTTATGTTGGAATACTGCCCTACAGCCTAGTCTCCGAAGGGAGGGGGATCATTCTCTGCTTCAGTATGTCACAGTACATGTTGACATTCATGGTTCCCTCAAAGAACTGTTGCTCCCCAGTGCCAGCAGTACTCATGCGGCCCTAGACCATGACACTCCCACCACCATGTTTGACTGTAGGCAAGACACACTTGTACTGGTCTCTGTACTCCTAACCTGGTTGCTGCCACACACACTTGACACCATCTGAACCAAATAAGTTTATCTTGTTCTCATTGGACCACAGGACATGGTTCCAGTAATCAATTTCCTTAGCCTGCTTGTCTTCAGCAAACTGTTTGCAGGATTTCTTGTGCATCATCTTTAGAAGAGGCTTCCTTCTGGGACAACAGCCATGCAGATCAATTTGATGCAGTATGCGGTGTATGGTCTGAGCACTGACAGGCTGACACCCCACCCCCCTTCAACCTGTGCAGCAATGCTGGCAGCACTCATATGTCTATTTCCCAAAGACAACCTCTGGATATGACACCGAGCATGTGCACCCAACTTCTTTGGTCAACCGTGGCGAGGCCTGTTATGAGTGGAACCTGTTCTGGTAAACCGCTGTATGGTTTTGGCCACCCTGCTGCAGCTCAGTTTCAGGATCTTGGCAATCTTCTTATAGCCTAGGTCATCTTTATGTATAGCAAAAATTATTTTTTTTCAGATCCTCATTGCCATGTTGAACTTCCAGTGACCAGTATGAGACAGTGAGAGCGATAACACCAAATTTAACACACCTGCTCCCCATTCACACCTGAGACCTTGTAACACTAACGAGTCACATGACACCGGGGAGGGAAAATGGCTAATTGGGTCCAATTTATACATTTTCACTTAGGGGTGTACTCACTTTATTGCCAGCGGTTTAGACATTAATGGCTGTGTGTTGAGTTATTTTGAGCGGACAGCAAATTTACACTGTTATACAAGCTGTACACTCACTACTTTACATTGTAGCAAAGTGTCATTTCTTCAGTGTTGTCACATGAAAAGATATAATAAAATATTTACAAAAATGTGAGGGGTGTACTTACTTTTGTGAGATACTGTATATATTTCATTTGTGCATTTAGCCGTTTGCCTGGAGTTCAGATTTAAACACTGCTTGTAACCTTCTATACAGAAAGGAGTTACTACAATGCCCGTTACAAAGACAGCACTACTTTAAAAATTGTAATCACTGTCAAGGAGGAGAAATCAACAGAAATTCCTAGCACGGAAGCTTTTCCAAAGGAAAACATTAGCAACTAGCTATGGAAAAGCCACCCAGCCAATGAGCTCTGCCCCCTTAGAAGGCTCAGACATGGACTATATGTTAAGGACAAGTAGTATAAAAGGAATAAAGAGCAGCGCAATCTTGTAATGTAAAGCCAAATCTAGTGACCCACTAGTATACCTAAATCGCAAAAATGTATGTGTAAACTGTGCAGTGCACACATCATTACTAATTCAACATAATGAAAGTGTCAAACTGTAACACCTCAGTATAAACCATACTTAATTACCAATAAAACGATCAATAAATGTGCAAATAATCTGTGCTATAAAAAGTGCTTAGTGTAGGTAATCAAACTATATGTCCATAAAGTGCTGAAAAGTGTGTATATATATATATATATATATATATATATATATATATATATATATATATATATATATATATATATATATATATATATATATATATATATATATATATATATATATATATATATATATATATATATATATATATACACACAATTCATCGTTTATCACCGTTTGGATATATACGGTATTTTATGTATTTTTTTACATGGACTTTTTTTGATCATATATGGATTCACTTTTCAGCACTTTATGGACATATAGTTGATGTTGACCTCTGTACTAAGCACTTTTTATAGCACAGGTTATTTGCAGATTTTTGATCATTTTATTGCCAATTAATTATGATTTATATGGAGGCGTTTCATCTTGAGACACTTTCATTATGTTGATTTAGTAATGATGTATGCACTGCACAGTTTACACAGAAATTTTTGCGATTGGGTATACTAGTGGGTCATTAGATTTGGTTGCGACATTACAAGATTCGCTCTTCCTTTGTAGTATAATTTTCGTTTTTTCACGGATTAGCTAGCAGCTGCATTCTTATTCAATCCCGCAACATTTCTGGTGTTGCATTGCCTTGTATTTTTTTCCTCAGGACAAGTAGTGCCTACAAATGTGAACCTTCGACAATAGAGTCAGCAGTCAGGAAGGGTGAATATATCCTGATTCCCATAGGCAGCACATGCCTTGCAGCATTAGATACAAGCAATTAGACAGGCCCAGGCTAAGTTGTAAATCCCTCTGAGTACGATCCCACTTGTGCCAAAAACTTCCTGTCCTCCAAATAATTTAAAATGGCTGTAAAGGCTTTTTTTTTCCTTAAAACAAGTTATACTTACCTACTGAAATGGTATTGTATAGAGTGACCCCCAAACCTCCATTTCAGAGGTCCCCCACTGGTGCTGTCCACTTCTCTTCTGTGTCTGCCCCCTTAGCAAACCCTTTGCTAAGGGGGAAGATGTGCGGGTTCACTCTCGAGCTGGGCTGTGTGCGTCCATAGACGCATACATCGCTCTGCCCCCTTTCACAGGATTTGAATATATATGGTAAACGTTCCGCGCTACCCCCAACTGTGATAAACCAATGTGAAATTTAAATTAGTGAAAATCTATTTTAAAAGTGCATAAAAAACACACAAAATCGCAAATATATGAAACAAATAATCCTGAGTGCTGCAACTAAAAAACCTTGAACATGAGGTTTTATACAGTATAAAGAAAAAAAGTTCAGTGCGCTACTCAAATAATAATGTGAATATAAAGAAATGAAAAAATTATAGTTCATATGGAAAAGGATGGTATCATAAACCGGAGGTGTAATTTCCTCTCCCAGTCGATGCCTGTTTAGGAGAAACGTACGTTGGTTGGAGCCAAAGGACCTGACGTCACCACACTCTCAGCTGATCAGCTTCGGCATTTGCTGTGTTTTTTAAATGCTACGGTGTTTCACCCTGCCAATGCTTTGATGTCAGTTGTCCATTCATGGATTAAAGCATTTTAAACTACTGCACAATGAAGCGCCTCTTTTTCTTTTAAAATATACTATTTCCTGCTACGAGTGGTCTTGCTGGAGCAGCTAACGGAGGAGAGCGTTCCTGATTGCCGCCTCTGAAATTTCAACTACCAGGCGTGAAGGGAAGTCTGTCTCTACTCAAAGACCAGCTGTTCCTGACCCCGAGAGGAGTTTGTTCAGGCTCATATGATCTCTGTGGTGGGGATCCATCAAATCTGGTAAGCATCCCCCTTTTCCTATTTCTGCACTGTCTTAGAAGATTTACTGAAGATTTAAAGAGGAATTACACCTCCGGTTTAGGATACCATCATTTTCCATATGAACTATAATTTTTTCATTTCTTTATATTCACATTATTATTTGAGTAGCGCGCTGAACTTTTTTCTTTACACAGGATTTGATTGACAGCAGCAGGAGCCACTGACTCCTGCTGCTGCCTCTCACCTGTGAGGAGAGGAACAGAGACCAGCACCACTGCAGATGGGCACAGAGATGGATTGAGATAAGACTAAGGTAAGTATATAGGTGGGCAAGGAGGCGATACAAATGCTGGGACATTTTATACCTTAATGCAAGGAATGCATGAAGGTAAAAATTGTTCTGCCTTTAGAACCACTTTCAGCTGTTAAACTCAGGCACTTACGTTTTCTTCATCTGTATTTTCTCGGCATGGCGCTGCTTGTGGTACAATTTGGCCTTCAGTCCGATGAGTTTCTTTGCTTTCTGTGACCTCTCGTGAGCCTCACGGCTCTCCTTCTTCCTCTTCTTTTCATGGTAGTCCAAGCGATAACCATACCGCTTGCGGTGCAATTCAATGTATTCGTTCTGAGGCTATTAAAAAAAAAAAAAAAAAAATTCAAAATGTTTGTCACATAAGCAACTATAGTCCAAAGCAGTGGTTCTTAAACTTTGAGTCACAGACCCCTTTAAGAATCTGATGAAAGTATGCATAAACCTATTGCGAGCATTTCACGTGGGGAATGCACCCCAATTACTCATATTTTTATGGTAGCGAGGCAAACAACAGCGTGGTCATGGAAAACGCCACTTCTAGGTTTTGAAGAGGTTAAAAATCGAGTCCACAGAATGCTCATAAATGAAAGATTGACCGTGATCCTGGGAGATTCGTACAACAAATTTCAGCAGATCTAGCAACCCTGGTTAGACCACTTCCCTCCTTCTCAAGATTCCTCCCGCTTCCTTGAACTATGATGGCCCTATGCAACACAGCCTAGAACCCCTGGGGTACCCGTTTCCCTCCCCCCCTTTTCTTTCTCCCTTTCTTACATTTTTTTTCTTGCACAGATCCCCCCCCCCCCCTTTTTAGGGCCTTTATAGGTTCCAGATGAGCAATAGAGGCCTTGGCCATTTATTGCCCCCAACCTTCCCTAAAAGGGGGTTGGGATTTTATTTTATTTTTTCTTTCCTCCCTCGGCCCCTTGTTCAAATATTTTATGTGGGTTACAGAATCACTAGGATGCTAGCAAATTGGTAGGCATGATACTGACCCAATTGCCCTGAAGTAGTCTCCTTAGCATCTTCTGCGAATGTTCGCCTTTAACATTTCAAATTGTTACTTACCTCTCATTAATGGACTCCTCATAAGCTTTGCTCTAATACAGTTTTACTGTGTTACATATTTTTTTCTGTCATAGCCCTAAGTTTAGGGAAGATTATCTGTTCAATGTGTATTGATAGGGATATCTCATCACCATTTTGACAATGTAATGTTTCTACCTTTTCTACTATTGAAAATTCCAATACATTTTAGTAAAAGAAGAATCTGATGAAAGCTATGGACCCCCTCCCCAGAAATATTCACATAAACACAACTTTGCATGCAATAAATACATGTACTTTGTGTTTTTGAAATTTGACGGCCTCATACATATCTGACTTACACAAAGTTTTAAAAAAGTAAATAATCTTCACACTCCCTCCTCTTCATGCAAATTAATGGCCACTCATTACAAAAATTGAATACAATCAACTTGTGCAAATTAAACAAATCAATTTTGCTGAAATCTTCTACTAATACTAAAAAAAAAAAAATGAGAATCAGCACTTGCCTTTCGGTCTCTTCTGTCACAAGTGCTTCTCCCTATCTGGCAGTGTTAACCACTTAAGGACCGGGCCTATTTTTCAGACTTGGTATTTATAAGTTAAAATATTTTTTTTTTTTGCTAGAAAATGACTTAGAATTCCCAAACATTATATATATATTTTTTTCAGACACCCTAGAGAATAAAATGGTGGTCGTTGCAATACTTTGTCACACCGTATTTGCGCTGCGATCTTACAAGCGCAATTTGTTAGGAAAAAATACACCTTTTTTAATTAAAAATAAGACAACAGTAAAGTTAGCCCATTTTTTTTATATTGTGAAAGATAATGTTATGCTAAGTAAATGGATACCCAACATGTCCGCTTCAAAAAATTATTGCTCTTGCTCTACCGATCATAGCGATACCTCACATGTGTGGTTTGAACACCATTTTTTCATATGCGGCGGATCCACCGCAGAGACCACTTTTATCTTGAAGCGGACCGCCAGCCGAACAAGACGATACCAGGGTTATGGCAGCTAGTTACTGCCATAACAACGATATCCCCCTTCAAAATCTCCATAGGTGACGTTTAAAAATTTCTACAGGTTACCAGTTTTGAGTTAAAGAAAGAAGTCTTTTACTAGAAATATTGCTCTCGCTCCAACGATCGTGACGATACCTCACATGTGGGGTCTGAACAACATTTTCATATGCGGGCACGGCTTACGTAAGCGTTCACTTGCGCGCAAGCGCGGCGGGACGGTGCGCTTTAAATATTTTTTTATTTTTCTTATTTAACTTTTTTTTATTTTGACACTGGGTCAATTTGGGTCACTTTTATTCCTATTACAAGGAATGAAAACATCCCTTGTAATAGAAAAAAAAAACATGACAGGACCTCTTAAATGTGAGATTTGGGGTCAAAAAGACCTCAGATATAACATTTACATTAAAAAGCAATAATAATAAAAAAAAATTTCCCCTTTAAGACCTTTGGATGGAAGGCGGGGGCCATTATTCCCTCACTCAGCACCCAGCCTGTGAGGGGAGAGGACCCAATCGTCTCCGCCGCTACCAATGGCTCCGATAAGCAGCGGAGACCACCAGAGTGCGGCGGGAGGGGGCCCTCTCCCGTCCCGATAAAGGTGATCTTGCGGCGAATCCACTGCTGAGACCACTTTTATCTGAAAGTGGACTGCCCGCTCATGAAGATGATACCGGTAGCTAGCTGCTGCCATAACAATGAAATTCCTCTTCAAACAGCCAACGTACAACTGCGGCGGGCAATCCTTAAGTAGTTAAAGTACAAATTTAGCCACGTATGTGCAGCTCAGTGTACATTTCTGGCACTAATCTGTGCTGGGATGTAATGTTATCATGGTCTGGCCAAACAGTCTGAGCTTTAAAGGAAGACACTGAGAAGAAGGTCTATGACCAGTGGGAGTGCTGACAGCGCAGTGCTGGAGGGGATAGTTTTACAGGTCTGATATAACGTGAAGGCAAGATCGGAGACTCCATACCCATGCAGGAACCTCTCACATGCACAGGTGTGCCACAGGGCCTTGCGTCATGTCTGCACACAGACAATCCTGGTGGCAGGAACATCATTCTCTCTTAGGCAATGGTGTACAGGTGGATTAATGCATACAGCCCGTGTTCTTTGTACATGTCAGGGCTTGACGAATCCCAGGCGACTAGAAATTGCATCCTGGCAACTGGGCTTTTGTGAGCCCATTGACTGTTGCAGGGATGCACAATTTCTATTGCCCGATGCATGTAGTTCCGGGCGCCAGGCAAGTAGTTTGTTTTCTACATTCATCCCTGCTGCGGGCAAGCAGCAATGCTCACTTGTCAGGTATAAGCAAACCTGTGCTGCCGCCCGATTGCTTCCACACATGCGGGTAAAGTGCCCCTATGCTATGTATCCGCTTGCCCATATGTGGACCCGGGACCAGGATATCGGGCACCGCAGGGTAGAGGGAGGAGAGCGGCCACATGTCCGCTCTCCTCCCCATCTTGTTCCTGACCCAGAAGCGACGTGTATGGTGTCACCTCCGGGTCCCGGCGATCTGCACTGCATTACCTTCAGTGCAACAAAGGGGAGACTCCGCAGGTCTCATTTTTTTTTTAATAGTAAAAAAATTTAACACACCCCAAGCACATAAAATCTCTCCTCCCCCTCCACATATATACGCATGCACAAATGTAAACACACGTGATCTGGCGTCCTTGGAACCATTTCATGTACACTGACGCCCATCTTCAAGGGATGGCACAACCGCAATGACCTCATGGATTCCACTTCAATCAGTGGGCGAGAGGCCCTCCCTGCATTCCCCCCCTTTCCTACCCGCTTTGGGGATACTCAATCCCATAATCACTTCCCCTTCTGGCTGCCTTCCATCCTCCTGACTCAGTAATGGATTCTGTTGTTCTATCATAATGTATATCCCTGTCTATATTTCACCTTTTACGTTATCCCATTACTGGGCAAGACAGGCCCTGGGGAAGCATTATTCCCTGTTATGTTAAAAAGATTATAACCCAAGTTACCTCACTCTATTGTATCTGTAGCATTCAAATATACAGGTTTTGGGTCTGTCATACAATTGTTTGTTGGGCTCCCCAGTGCGATGCACTAACCACTATCCATACATCTGTAATAGCTTTACATGACCATCCATAACGTTCTACACTGGGCATGATGTTCCATTTTCCTGCTGATGGGACCCTGTGTGTGTTTTGGTTTTTTTTGACTGTGATAATTGTTGCGATTGCATACATTTACTATAACTTTCATTGATAATAAAGGAATTATAAAAAAAAAAAAAAAAAAAAATGTAAACATGTGTTGGAGGGCCTACGCGTGAGAGCACTGATTGCGATACACATTACATATCGCCGCATACGCTCACAAAATGTCTTCTAAATTTTATCTGGCTCCTCGATTCAAATCGAATTTGTCAGCCCTGGTGTATAGAGCGAGCTCACTTGGCGCCTCACACAGCGCAGTGTCCGCACTGTCCTCGTCCCCATTACATTCCAGAGCCAGTGAGGCTCCCAGTCACCGTTATCCCATGACTGGGAAGACCAGGTAACGCCTTCAGTGTTATGGAATTGGGGGTAATATAGATCAGCACTGCCTCTTGTAGTAGTGTATGTAATAGGGTGACTACACTAAAGAACAATTTAGGAGTGTAGTCACCCTATAACAGGAAGGTCCCTGGTGGCAGGAATTATAAACATGGATGAGGCAGGTAAGATGTGAAATGAGGCCTTGTCCAGCACACATCAGATGAAGCGTGTGTTCAGTCCTGGTTGTATCCATCACACACAGCCCTATGGAGGAGCCGCCATGTGTCCAGGCCCCGCACTCACCATGATGTCTGTATGTTGGGCTCCTCGCTCTCACTTCCTGCCTGTAGTCTCTGACTCGGCCTCCTCTCTCAGCAGATGGTAAATAAAAGCCCAGAGACCCACCGGGCCGCCGCCACCGACAGACGATGGGATCAGAAAAAGGAAAGCTCCGCCCACCCCGCAGCCATGACATCACTTCCCGTTCACCTCCAGGCCCCTCATTCCTTCGTAATACACCAAAACCACGCTCTTTTCTTATGGAGGGAAGAAATACCCCCTCCCTTTCTTCCTCAAACCATCTCGGTGAAAGTATTGGCCTTCTCCGCGATAACACGGGCGACTTAGGAACATTTCTATTTCGTACATGTTTCCGGTAGGAGTGTTTTTCCAGTTGCACCCCAGGCGATCTGCATTCTGGGAAGAAGGGCGGAAGTGTGTTACAGGGAATTGTCACGGGTGGTAATGGGTGGAGCCTGCTGTCATGGTGGAGGAGGAGGATGATGGTGCTGGAGGTCACATGTGGAGGCTGACATCCAGCGACATGGAGAGGCCAGTTATGGCATTGTATTCTTCTCTCTTCTCATAGTTTGCACTGGAAGACTGGGTACACTTCTCTGCTGCAGGTTGCTGATCTGTGAATGGTGTCTGCTGTGTGAGGAGGATGCTGGGTACATGAGGAGTAGTGAATACAGTGTAAGTGAGGTAATGGAAGATTTTATTAGAGTCATTAGACTCTTAGATTGTAAGCTCTCAGGAGCAGGGCTCCTCTACCCCTCTTGTTTTGAATTGTATTGTTGGTGTAATGTCCCCCTTTACATTGTAAAGCACTACACAAACTGTTGGCGCTATATCAATCCTGTATAGTAATAATAATTAGACTTGGGTTGTTTTGGTTGGATGCATGCCTTGGTATCACAAACTAAAGTATATGTCAACCCTTAAACTGGGAACTTCTGTCATTTAAAGCGGAACTAAAGTGCCAACATGACCGATTGTAAGCAGGCAGGCTTTTTATTGCTGAAAAAAAAAAAAAAAAAAGAGTCTGTTCTGCAATAAAATACGCCTACCTGTCTGCTCACAGTGCCCTACAACGGGTAGGCCCACCAATATCCACACAATGGTGCAGTTTATAATCTTGTATCCTTTTCAAAGAATACATGGTGTTCTGTGTCTGGATGTTCAAACACCCCTTGCCCAATCACATAATGCCTTGTTCTCTGAATGGAAGAACTGCACAGCAAGTGACTCTCTGATTGCAGTCCCCACTGTTGGCATACCTCCCTCACACCCCCTTAAATGTGAATTAACCAAAAAAAAGGTTCGTGAAATCCACAAGTGCTGTTTTTAACACTACTATTCCTTTATATTGGATTTTAAAATGTACAAATGCAGCAATTTAGAATTTGGATGAAATGTTTAGCACTGGGAATCACTTTTTGAAAGATAAAAAGTGCATTTTATATACAACTATATAGATAAGACCAAAATGAGGGACAAATGAGGAGGAAAGAGGGACAGAGGGACATTGCTCCAAATCAGGGACAGTCCCTCGAAATCAGGGACAGTTGGGAGCTATGCTGTTGGTTTCACTGCCAGAACTTTACTGGTGACATCACCATCAGTGGATACATGTACTAAAAATTTTCAGGAAAGAAGCTGCAGTCATGAGTGGGGCATACATCATTAGAGGTGCCTTATTGGTACCTAGCTAATGTCAAAGTAATGTTTTTGCCCATACTTCAAGGATAACTAAAGGAAAAACTTTTTTTTGTTTTTGTTTTGGCTAGAGTGGAGAGGAATTAGAACATCTGACAGGTTTTTATTGCTGTCTGTGTCCTTGCCCCTCATATGTTCTGTTTACTGTTATTGCTGAGAGAGGAATAGAGGGGAAATCTTTCAATGGGGACACTGGTGACAACCAGAGATTCCCTGACTTTTGAGGGATTTCCTTCCACTTTCTATTTTGGCTATGGGACAGGAAGTGAGGGAAATTTCCCCAATGGGACACAGATAAAAAAAAAAAAAAAAACCGACAGGAGCTGGTTTTTGAAAGAAAGAAAACACAAATCTAAAGAGGCGAAGAGGTGTAGGTGTTTGCACTAACTCTAAGGGTCGGTTCACACTGGGGCGACTTGGGATCCGACTTGTACGCCCTCAAGTCGCCCCAAGTCGCCCCAGAAATAGTTTTGATGGGAGTGAACGCTAGCGTCTTAATAGACGCTACTGAAGTCGCTCCGACTTCAGAGCGTACTCCCTGTACTACCTTGATCCGACTTGGTAGGCGACCTGTACCATAGAAATCAATGGAAGTCGCCTCCAAGTCGGATCTCTCTGTAAAGTCAAGCGACTTTGCAGGGAAAACCCCTCCCTCCCCCCTCCCTCCCAGAGAGCCGATTGCCCTGTGATTGGCCACAGGCGAAGTCGCCTGCATGGAGGCGACTTCAAGTCGCCTTGTAATTTGCTGAAGTCGCGCCGAAGTCGCGCTGAAGTCGCGGTACAAAGTCGCGCTAAAGTCGTGTTGCCCCAGTGTGAACCGACCCTAAGTGTAGACTAACTCTAGAGTGCAAAGTGTACTGACTAAAGGGGTTTATTTACTAAAACTGGAGAGTGCAAAATCTGGTGCGGTTCTACATAGAAACCAATCCGCTTCCAGGTTTCTTTGTCAAAGCTTAATTGAACAAGGTAAAGTTAGAATCTGGCTACCATGCACAGCTGCACCAGATTTTGCACTCTTCAGTTTTAGTAAATCAACCCCAAGGTGTCAAAAACAAGGTTCCTCACAAGCTTGTAGTTTGTAGGTGAAGGCAGCTTGGGTATTAGTGTGTGTGATTGGCCCAGTACAGTGACCGCTTCCCGCCAGGCTCACTGAGGTGGGGAGGTGGGTTCCAACTGGGTCCAGCACATGTCTGAGATAGAGATGCACGATTCTGGCCAAAATGAGAATCACGATTTTTTGGCTTAGAATAAAAAGATCACGATTCTCGCGACATAAAATCTTTCACATTATACAAAAAAAAGGGCTAACTTTACTGGTTAGTTTTTTTTTTTTTTTTTTAAATTAATTGAAGTAATTTTTTCCAAAAAAATTGCACTTGAAAGACTGCTGCGCAAATACAGTGTGACATAAAATATTGCAACAACCACCATTTTATTCTCTAGGGTGTCTACTAAAATATATATGTGTGGGGGTTCTAAGTAATTTTCTAGCAAAAAAAAATTATTTTAACTTGAAACCAACAAATGTTAGAAAAAGGTTTAGTGTTTAAATGGTTAAACTTTTTTCACTTACACAGGAAGTCTATTCCTTTGACAAATTGTTACAATGTTTATACTTAAGTTCAACTGATAAAGAATGTTTTGTTTCCTGGCAGACTGCCCAGTTTTTCTCTTCCTTTCTTTTGAGGGCTGTGGCTTCAGAAAAGCAGAGAGAATTCTTTGCATAGAAAGAATTGTGAAACACTTTAGTCAAGACCACGATAACGATTCTTGACGATTAAGCTCAGACTAGAGCTCATAACTATTGGACAGCTATGCCTCAAGCATTGTTCGGCCTCCTTCGTCTCTGCACCTTGATCCATGACATGTATGTATAGTTAAAACATTTTTTTTTAGTTATGGAATAAAGTAGAGAAGTTGAGCTAGTGATAAAGGGAGCTAAAACCTACTGGAACATCTTGGATGCAACAAGAAATAAGAATAAATCTCTACAAAATGAGTTGATTTCTCTTTTTAGACAGTTGTCACCAGAACAGTCATCCCCATTGGGTGATTTACTCTTGCCTCTTGTTCTGGTGACAACTGTAAAACTTTGCATTTCTATCATTTACTCTAGGTGACATTGCTCACTAGAACAAATCGAGAGGGTAAATTGACCTTTACCGAGGGTAAAGACAGCAATGAAAACTTCATAGGGGTTCTATTCCATCTTCACCCACCCCAACCCCTATGTTTATTAACCTGTATAAGCAAGATCTGTATACTTGCTTATTTTGAGACCACTCCAGTCTAATCGCGTGATCTCTCCTGTGTCAGCCAGCAGCAGCTGTAGGTGTGAGGAGAGTCTCTGTACCCTGCAAGGTTTTTGTTATTTAATTTTAATTTATTTTTTTTATCCGGAAAAAAGGCCTTGTACCCATCAGAGTATACAAATTTGTGCCAGTAGAACCACTTTATGAGGAATTTATACCAGAGGCCCCTCTCAGTGGCCACCAGGTTCTCCATCTCAATAATTTCAGTAACTCTTTTTAACCGCTTGAGTGACCGGAGCCGCGATGAGTGACGTCATCGCAGCTCCGGCCAATCACAGCATTGAAGCACGCGAACCTGGAAGAAACTGGGGAAGATGTCAGCCGTCTGTGGTGTGCGGGCGCCGCTGAAACAGCTTCGTTCTAATGTAAGTATTTCATAATGAGTTAGTATGCGATGCGCTCATTATGCCTTTGTCTTGCAGGTTGTTTTTTTTTTTTCTTTTTTTTTTTTCTTTTCCAGAGTTTACAACCTCTTTAATTTGTATTTACTTTAAAGAAACATTTTTGTAATATATATCATTTTTTTTTTTACGATGTAGGGTATTTTGAACCGTTTATAAAATTCGGAGAGCATAGCAGAATAAAGATGTGGGCAGTGCTGAAGCTTTTGCATGGGAAGTTCTCTGGTTCCCATTCTGTGTACAGAGAGGTGAGTCTTGATCTGCAGTCTGCATGGCCTTACGACCTACTGTTCAGTATGTGAAAATATGTCTTACTCATTGGTACATTTAAACAAATGTTAAGCCGGCCATACACAGTATAATTTTGTTTTAATTCATTGTAGTAAGAATGTTCGTTTTTGACGGCACCAATGAAAAAATTTAAAAGAGCAGAATGGAATAAATCTCTAACAGTGTATGTGGGTTTATTTTATTTATATTAAAATGTTAAAGGCAAATTAAATTTCTAAGCACTTTCAAACAGTGGTCCCAGCACTGGGGTCGGCTGTTTGAACCCCAACCAAGAGACTGTCTGCACAGAGTTTGCATGTTCTCCTTGTGCTTGCATTGGTTTTCCTCCGGGTACTCTGGTTTCCTCCCCCTCTGCAAAGACATGCTGGTAGGTTAATTGGCTTCTTTCTAAATTGGCCCTAGTATGTGTATGTATGATTATGAGTTAGGGACCTTGGATTGTAAGCTCCTTGAGGGCCGGGACTGATGTGAACATGCATTATGTAAAGCATTGCGAAAATTGATGGTACTATGTAAATACCTTTAGTAATATTTATTTATCGTTCCTCAGGTTATTGAATTTAGTCAGAATTTCCATATGAAAATCTACTAGTGTGTGATAGAACCCAACTTCATCTTTCTCCCTCTGATTTTTCTTCTTTAATCAATACACTTCTCTACATTTCTGCTAAAGCTTGTCTCCTAGATGTCGGCCATCCAGCATGCCAGTGATCAGCCTGGCTTTTGGAGTGCTGAGTCTGGACCCTGCTGGATTGGATGTTGCAAGGATAGCCTGGAAGAGACTTTTGGGTATTGGATTCCATGTACCAGTTAGCCGCAGAGTGTATTCCAGGTCTAGAACATTTGCCTCTGTGTTTGCCCTGTTTCTGAAATCCAGTATTTGTGAGTAGGCCAATTGGGTGTGTGCAGGAGGTGGTATCCAAGGGCTACCAACTAGAATTTCAACTCCTGCCACTTCCTCAGTTTCTCACCTCCAACTTTCCTGCCGACACAAAGTATACCAGAATTCCACTGAGTCCTTTTGGGTCTTTTGGACCAAGGTGTCATTGTCCCAGTTTCTGTGGCAGATTGATTTTAAGTATTTTACGCCAACCTGTTCAGCATTCCCACACCCAAAGACGCATCCATCCTCAAAGCTGTGCATATCTCCATTCAAGCCTAGATATTCTGCATGGAATCCACAAGGTCTGTCATTGCCTCCTTTTTACCAGGGAGACTTTCTTGCTTCTGTCTCCCCATCTTTGCAGTGGATCAGCATTTCCTACTTTTTGCTGTGGAGCCTCTATACTACCAGTTCATGGCCTTTCAGGAAGACTGATTCCTTTTTGGTAATCTTGTAAGGGTGCACCATTTCGAAACAGACCATCCTCCAAGCTTATCGTCCCAAGGATTACGTTTCACCCTTTCCTGCCCAGGCACATTTCCTATATTTTGAGCAATTCACAGGTTTTTTTCAGCATCGAACAACTTTGTTCAAGATTTGCTCATCTGCTGCCAGCCTTGGCAAAAAGGTCCTTTTAGGTGGCTCTTTGAGCTGCAGGCATTCATAGTTCTCTTTTGATTTTATGAGCCTGTTGGCATTTATTGCCGACCCCTCAGTTGGATGGCCCAAAGATTAAAGTCTTCCTGTGTTCCTAAATGGATGAGAAAGTAAACATAGGATTTTTGTACTCGCCATAAGGTCCTTTCCTTGGAGTCCATTGAGGACTGCTGCCCACAGAAGCATTGGACACTGACCAACATAAAAACAAACAAAACTGTAGGCCAGCTCAGAATAACCCTTCGCATTACCAGCATACCTATGTTTTGTAGCAAAGCAGTACTGATAACATGATCAAAAACAAAGAGGGGTGGGGCCTGTGTCCCTTAATGGAAACAATGTTTATAGTGAATGCAAAAATCTTGATTTTTTTTTTTTTTTTATATTCACCTTTAATCCATAGATTTCCCTTGAAGTACTTTTTTCTGCTGCCAGATGTCCTAGATGCCCACATCATTCATACTCATTTCCTCTGAGTCCGGGTTGTCGTGCACCCCCCCCCCCCCCCCATCCAGCCTGTGACTAGATAGTGGAAGGAGAAGTAGTACAATGCTGATCTCTTCACTCTGTCACTCTGCTTTCTCCTCCTGTCAGCAGACAGTTTTGTCAGCACATAAACCTGGCTTCTTGTACACTCCAGCCCTGCTGTACAGGGACTGTATGAGACTGGTGCCAGGTCAAATTCAGGTACTTACACTGCGTGCATTTAAAAATCTATATAATGATGCATTATGTGTGTCTGTTATATCTGCCTAGAGTTCAGCTGTAAAATATCTAATTGAGTCCCTTGTGTCTGCATCTGAATTGAAAATTGGCCCTCAATGGCTTAATAATCTAAGGTGCTTTTGTGCAATATGTATGAAATTATATAAAATGGTTTGTGACTCTTCTTGTCTCCTGCACAGTGTATATGGTGCTGCAAAAGACAACTCATCCTTCATGGACTAGGAAGAACTCTCAGTGTCGGAAACTACAGCATGCCAACAGGTATCATTTTACTATTATGACTTGTATTTATATTTACCCGATTGATTACACTGGCAGCAATTTATTCATATGACGCTTCTTTATTTATTAATTTATTTTACCATATGATCCATTTTGAATTGCTCAGGTTCTAAAAGGTTCACTGGCTGACTTCAAAATAAAAGTTGTCTGACCACTGTGCTGACCCCCTTATTTCAATACTTGGAGTCACTCATCTAGTACAAGTATACAGATCTGGAATGTCGGAGAAAAGGCAGAAGTCCTGATGTGAATATTTGTTCTAGGTCAGTGACTGTTAAAGCAAAGCAGTCAGCATGGCAGCTGCTACAGGTTTCCCTTATAATAAAGAAGTCCCATAAGTCAGCACTCCCCAACCTTTTTGGCACCATGGACCAGGTGCATGGAAGAAAATTGTGCTAAGGACTGGGGGTCACAAAGAGGGTAAAAGATTTTTTTGTGGGCAATGGCTGGTGTTAGCGCTTCAATCATCACAGGCACCATGCTTGATATGTTGTCAGGGTGATCGGAGCGCATTATTTATATTATTACATTGTACTAAAAAATGAAATAGTTCAACTCACCATAATTTAGAATCAGTGGGAGCCCAGAGCATGTCATTTGCCTCTGTCGCCTGCCACCAGATGCGGAATGTCACTTGCCACGCTGCCTGCCATCAGATGTGGATTGTCACTTGCCACCTGCCACCAGATGTGGAATGTCACTTGGCACGCCACTAGCCACGCTGCCTGCCACAAGATGTGGAATGTCACTTGCCACGCTGCCTGCCACAAGATGTGGAATGTCACTTGCCACGCTGCCTGTCACCAAATGTGGAATGTCACTTGACACGTTGCCTGTCACCAAATGTGGAATGTCACTTGACACGTTGCCTGTCACCAAATGTGGAATGTCACTTGCCACGTTGCCTGTCACCAAATGTGGAATGTCACTTGCCACGTTGCCTGTCACCAAATGTGGAATGTCACTTGCCACGTTGCCTGTCACCAAATGTGGAATGTCACTTGCCACGTTGCCTGTCACCAAATGTGGAATGTCACTTGCCATGTTGCCTGTCACCAGATGCGAAATGTCACTTGCCTCACCACCTGCCACGCTGCCTGTCACCAGATGCGGAATGTCACTTGCCACGTTACCTGCCACCACTGCATTGGTGGCAGCACTGGTCCATTTAGCACAGAGGCAGGCCTCTGTGCAATGGTGGGTTCTGAATGAAGGCAGGAGAGCAGTGATGCGGGGCGGGCAGTGAGAGATGATGTCATCTCTCTGCTCCCTGCCGCTCCTCCTACACTGAGGCTGACGAACACCGACTGTGAGTGCGGAAGAGGGGTGATGCGGTGGGCGGAGAGAGATGATGTCTTCTGTGCTTGCCCACCCGCTCGCTTCTTCCTTTTGCCCGGCTCTCAAATGCCGGCCGCTCGGCTGTCTCATGCTGCCTGCCCGGCTCTCTTATGCCGGCCGTCCGGCTCTTTCATGTCACCCGCCTAGGTGTCTCATGCCAGCTGCCCACACCTGCTGCCCAGCTCCAGAAAGGCCATGGCCCGGGGGTTGATTACCCCTGCTATAAATGAATAATAAAGGTGATTTTCCTTGTTTATCCTTATTGGGTATGTAATAGTTTGGAATATTTTGTTTATAAGATAATATTTTTTTCAGGTGACATCAAGTCTTTACGGAGCATCATCAGTCCTCCAACATCCAAGTGAGTCTTATTTGGGTATTATATGAGAATAGTATGCATTATTTTGTCCTTACAAAACTATCCTTAAATGTTTACATATTGCCAGTTAGCAATAGTACATACAGGTATAAAATAAAGAGATTATAAAATATGTAGTTGTGTTCCCATTGCTGTAAAAAAAAATAAAGATATATTAAAGTAAAAGAATATAACTATTAAAGCGTGTCTAAACTAAAAAACAGTGATATACAGTCATGGCCTATTATTTTGTCACCCCTGCATTTCTGTCAGATAATGCACCTGGTCTCCCAGAAAATTAATGCAATTATAAATGTTTAGGCATTCTCATATTTATTTCTTTTGTTTGTATTTATATGACAAAAAAAAAGTGGAGAAACAAAAAGCCAAATCTGACTCATTCCACGCAAAACTCCAAAAATGGACTGGACAAAATTATTGGCATCTTCTCAAAATTGTAAGAAATAATAGCATGGAGAAGAGAGAGCAGCAAAGAATTGTAGGAGGATTTGAGCACAAACATTGTGGAAAACCATAGACAAGCTCAAGCTTTCAAGTCCATCTCCAGAGATCTTAATGTTCCTGTGTCCACTGTGCGCAACATTGTCAAGAAGTTTACAACTCATGGTATTGTAGCAAATCTCCCCGGGTGTGGACACAAGAGAAAAAATGATCAAAGATTGGAACAAAGGATTGTTGGAATGGTGAATAAAGAACCTCAATCAACTTCCAAATTCAAGCTGACCTCCAGGTACAGTGTACAACTGCGTCAGTTCGCACTATACGTCACCATCTGAATGAAAAGGGACGCTATGGTGGGAGACCCAGGAGGATTCCACTGCTGAAACAGAAACATAAAATAAGCCAGATTGGAGTTTTCCTAAACTTACCCGAGGAAGCCAAAATCTTTTTGGAAGAATGTACCGTGAACAGACTAAACGATATGACAGCTTTTTGGTAAAACCAAATCATTCTCTTTTCAGAAAAAGAAATGAGGCCTTTAAAGAAAAGAATACAGTCCATACAGTTAAACATGGTGGAGATTCACTGATGTTTTGGGGTTGCTTTGCTGCTGCAGGCAATGGATGTCTTGACATGTGCATGACAATATGAAATATGAAGATTACCAAATAATTCTGGGGTGCAATGTAGTGCCCAGTGTGTTTTTTCCAAAGGGGCGTGCTAACAAAGATTAAATTGGGGGTGCCAATAATTGTGTCCAGTCCATTTTCGGGTGTTTTGCGTGGAATGTGTCAGATTTGGCTTTTTGTTTCTCCACTTTTTTGTGTCATACCACTACAAACAAAAGAAATAAACATGAGAATGCCTTAACCATAGGTGTGTGCAGCCTATTGCATTAGGGTGTGCGCCCCAAACAGGAGCTCAAAAATGTATGTATAATTTTCACACACACACACAGAACTCTGTGTACATAGGAATAGTGATCTGGTCCTTTTCTTGTCCCTGAAAAGCAGGGAGAAAAAACAGCCAGATTTCCTCTTACTTTTCTGAGGATAACCCAAAATGTAGGATTTTCTTTTACTTTCAATGATAATAGTAAACAGCACAAATAGAGAGGGTGAATCTCCATAACAGGGGCACAGACGGCTATAAAAACTGGCAAGCGCTCAAATCTCTCTGTACTCTATCCAAAACAAAAAAGAAGTTTTGCCTTTAGTTTATACATTAAGCTCTTAGAAAAAGTGACAAGGACACTACATTTATGGCAAAATCAATAGGTATATTCTGTACTTGTTGAAAATGTGCCTGTTACCAGGGCTGGGGGGGCACTCTGTTGATTTCTGCATTTTTCAGCCTATTCTATTTACTCTGAACGAGCCATGTGCCTCATTACCATCAATCTGTTGGTCGCCAATGCTAAAATCTGCTCAAAAGTGCCTGAGCCAGTGCAAGGTAAATTCTGGTGCATTTCCCTCATCCAGAAAGCCCAGGTGTTGAGCACATCCATAATAGCTGTGTGTGGCTGTACTCTTGTATCCTTCGGTGATTTGCTTTTTTTTTTTCTTTCCCCCTTGAGCTATACAAATGTTTACATGAGCCCCCATTCATGTCTATGGGCAGCTGTACACTGCGCCTGGGCTTTCTGGGCGGGGGGGATTTCCGATATATACTTTGCACAGGCTTTGGCACCCACGTGCAAGAAACCATAGATATCTGCTACACATGTTGTGGTGGTATACAAAACGTGTCCGATATTGGAACAAACAAATATCTGAAAAACCTATTACTAGATAAATGAAGCCCTATTTAATGAGAGCCTTATTTTAGACATGCATTTTTTATTCTTTGACACTGGAATTCCCTTGACTCGATTTCAAAACAGGAATGTGCAAATCACGTTAACTATACTCCCTAGAGTAGAACAATCTATATATGTTCATCGTTTTAAAATATGAGAACAATGATTGGATAGACTAGAAACACTGGACCTTGTTAGTTAGAATATGTTGGTGTTAAATAAAAGTATTGGCTATGATTTCCGATCAAAGCCAACACATGTGTAGGAAGTCAAGAGTGACACTTGTCTGATAATGTAATGCATCAGGTAGGTTCTTCTAGATTGCATTTTCAGTGTATGGGGAAATTGTTTGTTTGCATGCTCTATTGTATCCATATGGTCATCGTTCTTCAAAACTGTCCCAGACTAGCCTAATACAATTTGAATGTATGTATAATAGAAATCTCGTCAAAGGTTGATTTCAACCACTAAGACCCCTTTCACGCTGGGGCGCTTTGCAGGCGCTACATCGCTAAAAACAGCACCTGCAAAGCGCCCTGAAAGAGCCGCTGCTGTGTCTCCAGTGTGAAAGCCCCGAGGGCTGACAGTGCACTGGCAGGACGGTAAAAAAAAGTCCTGCTAGCAGCATCTTTGGAGTGGTGAAATCAATGGGGCAGCCCGGCTATACCGCTGGGGTAAAACCACCCCGTTAGCGGCCGAATACCACCGCTAAAACGACAGTAAAGAGGCACTAAAAATAGCGCAGTTTTACCGCCGACGCCGCCCCCCACCCCAGTGTGAAAGGGGCCTTAAGGACCGAGCCTCTTTTTTAGATGTGTTGTCTACATGTTAAAAACATTTTTTTTTTGCTAGAAAATTACCAAACATTATACATTTTTTTTTTTTTTTTAAACCCTAGAGAATAAAATGGCGGTCGTTGCAATACTTTTTGTCACACCGTATTTGCGCAGCAGTCTTACAAGCGCACTTTTTTTTTTGGAAAAGATGCACTTTTTTTAATTAAAAAATAAGACAGCAGTAAAGTTAGCCCAATTTTTTTTATATTGTGAAAAATAATGTTACGCCGAGTAATTTGATACCCAACATGTCACGCCTCAAAATTCCCGCTCGTGGAATGTTGACAAACTTTTACCCTTAGAAAACTCCATAGGCGACATTTAAAAAAATTCTACAGGTTGCATGTTTTGAGTTACAGAGGAGGTCTAGGGCTAGAATTGCTCTCGCTCTACCGATGGCGGCGATACCTCACATGTGTGGTTTGAACACCATTTTCATATGCGGCGAATCCGCTGCAGAGACCACTTTTATCTTGAAGCGGACTGCCGGCTGAGCAAGAGGATACCAGGGTTATGGCAGCTAGCTGCTGCCATAGCAACGATATCCCTCTTCAAAGTCAGGACGTATATCGGCATGCGGCGGTCCGGAAGTGGTTCAATTATACCTTTTTTATTTATTTTTTTATTTTTTTAAATTTTTAAAAAATGGTTTATTTTCATAAGATATTTATTGTTCAGGGATGACAGGTACACTTTATATTTTTAATCATTCCATTTATAGAATCAGAAACATTGGAATTATGGCTCATATTGATGCCGGAAAAACCACAACCACTGAGAGAATGTTGTATTATTCTGGATACATCCGGGCACTGGGAGGTGAGAGAAATTTATTGTCAGATGCTATAAATTGTTGATGCTTCAAATATAATAAATATAAATTTAATTTATATAAATGGACGAAAAGTGGATGGGACTAATTGCGTGGGGAAAATTAGGTTCAGGTCCACATCCCTTATACAACATGTAAAAGAAAAGTTCCTCAATGGGCAGGACTTTAAAGCACAATGAACACTTAGAGCAAAATATTTAGTAAAAAGTACAATTTTTATTCATTAACATCATATCATTAAACACTTGTGATATTGAAATACACATGAAGTTGCAACATAAAAAAAGAGAAGAAGCCCAAACCAACTGCCAACTAGACAGAAGCCAACACGTTTCGACATGTGAAGTGAGGGTCTTCTTCAGGGAAAAGGAGAGAGCTGAAAGGCTTCCATAAAAATACAAGCAATCTATAAAGTTGACACAAAATATGATAATTATATATACATGTAATGTCATACAAGTACATACAACAGTTCAATCGTTTATAGATCCATATAAATTATGTTATCAAAAACTGACCTAATTTGTTTAATGCTACAGTATATGCACTGGAGATCAATTACTCAAGGTAAGAAGATGGAGATGTCCACATAAAGAAACAGCAAGATGTTGGGTCATTGGGTGTGAATCTCCTCCCGTGCACTGCCAAAGTACCACCCAGAAAGGAGGATGGAGAGCCGCCAAGAGGACGGGTGGGTCAACCAGGCAATGGAGATCACATTGACTCGAGAACGGAGAGGATGGCCAGAAACTACTCCTTAGTGACTTGGCTTCTGTGGCCACACTATATACCTGTTCACAAAAATTAAATATAAAAAGGATTTAATGACTGATCAGAGTGATAAGCCAAAAAGAAATTGATAATATTATTGATATTTATTATCCCAAAAGGGAGATATAGACCATACAGTACAGTAAGTGACCTGCCTATTAGTGTTGTTTTTAGGATCACTTCTGATCACAAAAGAGCCCAAAAAAAATATACGGTGCAGTCAACCCCAAAGGGAAGTTTTTGTCCACAGGTTTCACAGGTGGAAAAAGGTCAAAGGCCAAAGGCCATAGATAGACAAAGAAACAAGACAAAAAGGCAACAATGCATGTATTTGATAATATAGGGGAATGAGGATAAACCTAGGTTGAAAAAAATTGAAATAATAAAAGGCTTAGATTGGAGTGTGTGAATAAAATATGAAACGCACATCAAGAAGTTAAGCAAAAATTTTACCCCATAACAAACACTGTCTGCCACCTATGTGGACATGTTAACTCCAGAGTGCATCAAAGCAAACGGAGGATAGCTGCTGTTAAATAGAGCCGGTCACATGACAGCGCCAGCGCCTCCGAACGGAGCAGGAGGACAACAAAGGCGCTGCCATGGAAACCCGGCCGAGGGCAGACACATGACACAGAGGCTAAGTCGCCCGCCCACTGACGCCAAATAGGGCATAGGGGTGCAGAAAACCCTGCGTCCCAACCTGAACCAACGCCGCCGTCCTCTAAAGGAGGGTGTTGGTTTGGGCTTCTTCCCTTTTTTTTATGTTGCAACTTCATGTGTATTTCAATGTCACTATGTGTTTAAAGCTATAATGTTAATGAACAAAAATTGTACTTTTTACTAAACATTTTGCTCTGAGTGTTCATGTTCCTTTAAAGTCCCACCCTTTGAGAAACTTTTCTTTTACATAATTTATATAAATATAATTTTGGCTTCAAATTCGTTCTGTCTTTTTTTTTTTTTTTTTACAAACTCTTATTTAGTAGTTTTGTTGAACGTTGGCTAGTAGGTTTATTCATTGGGCTGTGTTGTTGCAGATGTTGATGATGGCGATACGGTGACAGACTATATGGCACAGGAGAGAGAGCGTGGGATCACAATTCAATCAGCGGCTGTCACGTTTGACTGGAATGAACACAGGATCAATTTGATTGACACTCCAGGTAATCTCAAGGGAGTCTTACGGTTGGATTCATGCCATGTGCATTGTGTTTAGCATGTTGATGCTTGAGTTGGCGAGTGCCGACATGGTTTTTTTTCACTACGTTGTGTTGCATTGTATTTGTTTTTGTTTGTTTGTTTTTTTGTTTTTTGGTTTTTTTTTTACACAGCCAGAGCCAAAATACTCTGGACAAATTAGGCCCCTTTCACACGAGGCGGACTCCATTTCCACAGAGCCCGCCTCGGTCCGCCGGCTCAGCGGGAGATCTGTCCGTTGATCTCCGCTGAGCCGGCGGATGACATGTCCCTCTCTGCTCACTGAGCGGGGAGGGGCTTGTCAGGCGCCGCTGCCGCCTATGGAGGGATCGGATGAAAACGGACAGCATGTCCGCTTTCATCAGATCTCACCCGATCCGATCCGCCAGCGACGGACCTGGACGTAGAGCCATCCGTCTGCTTTTAGCGGATCGGACCGGGTCGGATGTCAGCGGACATGTCTCCGCTGACATCCGACGCTCCATAGACTAATATGGAGTGCCCGTTCAGGTCCGCCGTCAAAACTGATAGGCGGACCTGAACGGTCCGATCGTGTGAAAGGGGCCTTATACAAAAGACATTATATAAAAATGTTTTTTATTTGTATAAATAGAGTCTCCCAATACAGGAGAATACATACTAAAAAGACTTCATACTAGTGTTTTAGAATACAATTTAACAATACATGTGTGTCACTAATACTTGGTGTACTCCAATAGGGAGAACAGAGGTATAGTGGGTCCTCACAACCATGTATTCCTCAACATGTTTCGCAGAACTCCACCGCTTCATCAGGAGGTTAATATATGAAAGGGATTAATAGAATGTACATAGTAATCAAGGAAAACAAGCACAGAATGATATATACAATGTCGCAATCTTTACACAGGGGATCAAAGCACCGCCAGTGTTTCCCTATGGTGGACGTGGGAGACATATACACAAGTGGACGAGTAGTATTGCTATAGTGAAAGATATAATAATGCATGTAAGCGAAGAAGGGAGTAGGGGGAAACGCATCATTCATTCCCTGTTTCCTGTGAATGCATGAACTACAACTACCGTCAGTCATTGTGGCTGATGGCTTGCAGTTCTGAATGCACTGTGGGGTCGCTGATTGGCGGCCTCATAGTTCATTCACAAGCCCTGCAGCTTGTAAACAGTCTGGTGTATGGGCTGAAAGCTGAAGGCTTGTCTACCGGAGTCTGGCATTGCACCCCTGATCCACTAATCACGGGTGCAATGCTCTGCAGTGCAGGCTCCTTAGGGAAAAAAAAATAATGTGCGTTTTTATTATTTATTTTTTTACCAAAAGGTGAACTTTTCTTTTAAGCACTTTTTATCTCCCTTGTCTAAATATTTGCTTTGACTTCTTGCAGGTCATGTGGATTTCACTGTAGAGGTGGAACGTTCACTGAGAGTGCTGGACGGAGCTGTTGCTGTGTTTGATGCTTCAGCTGGTGTAGAGGTAACAGAAGTCACATACATCTTTGCGAAATGGTGCCGTTTGTGTCTGTTTTGAGCAGAAAGGGCCTGCAACTTGCAATCTTGAAATTGCAATTTTTCGTATCCACTACATTCATGACTACCTAGATTATTAAAATAATCCCCATAGCTATTAGGGCAAGTAGGACATAAAAGAGAAAGGGCTTCTCCTTACCCTATCTCCTTAATGTTTCTAGTCGGAGCAGAGGAAAGCTTGCCAGTGTAGACTTTTTTTTTTTTTTTTTTTTTTTTTTTTTTTTCTTGTTCACTTAGGCCTGGTTCACACATATGCATTTTGTTTTTTTTTGAGTTTTCAGTTTTTGAGTGAGTTTTCAGTTTTGCAGAAACACACTACAGTCCATTTAACATGGTTTCCTATGGGTCACGTTCACATCTGTGCATTTTATGGAAAGGGCCAGGGACTTTTTTTTTTGGTTTCATACTTCAATAGATCAAAAACATGTATTGAAAAACGCAAAATGCACCTGGAATATGCAAACTGCCACCTGCATAGGTGTGAACCAGGCCTTAGGTTTGATTTCCTGAAGATTGTAAGCCTTAATGTTTGGTTTCATGAATTCACCTTTAGACTAAGGTCTCCAATTTGAAGACAGACAATGTCTAAGATCAGATGTGCTGGAGATTAAAGTTTTTAAGGAGAAGAGAATTCTCTGGGACTGAAATTGTGTTAGGCCCCTTTCAGATGGAGTGGATCCATCCAAGCGGGGATCTCTCCGCTGATCAGGCAAATGACAGGTCCGTGTCCGCTATGCAGAGACGGGCACGGGCACAGCCCACTGAGACGTTTGGATGGAAATGGACTGCTTGTCCGTTTCCATCTGATTGTCATCAGTTTTTATCAGACTGGAACGGATGCTCGGCAGGTGTCAGCGGACACAGGACCGCTGACATCCGCTGCCCCATAGAGAACAATAGGTGGTCCGATCGGGTCCGCCTGAAAACCAAACAAGCGTGATAATCGATCCGCTGGCGTGAAAGGTGCCTTAGGTGAAAGGCTTTCCTGAGGCTGCAGAGGCCTCCATATTCCCTAGGTGTGGTGGTAAGGCGGCATGCGCAAGTGCAAATAGTGGCCATCCCTTTCCTAGTATCCCTGCTTCTGCTTCTTTTACAAGTATGGGATGAGCAAAATTGTGTTCCTTAATTGCATTAGTGCAAATTGAGGCCATCGACCTGGCTGTGTCGCCTAAATTGTAAGGCTAACTGGACAGAATTACAAATCCTTTGGCAAGAAATATAGTGTACACACAATATATAAACAATATATAAATTTTACAGTTCATTTAGCTGGTAAAATAGTTACAGGTAGCTACTCGGGTCAGGTCAGTGACTGATTTTGAGTGAAATTTTGAGTGTTAACACATGGTCACACCCCTTTAGCTATTGATGGGTTATATACAGTAATATGTGTTTTTAGCCATTTGGATTTGACCAAGGCTTTATCTTCTTTTTTTTGCTTAGTGCAGGTCAGTGACCAGACCTGAGTCTGCAGCTCTTTCAGCTGTGTCTATTTGCACCATATAAGCACTATATCCATTGAAGTAAGCTACAGGCAAGTAAATATTTTGTAAAGTACGGACTGGCCAGAGAGGGATTACTTTGATGCAGTTGGCCAGCTTGAACATGTATTGCAATGTATGTGAAAAATTCCCCGTTTTTATGCAAACTTTGCAAAAAAGGATGTATAGCACTTGTACAGAGGGCTCATTCAGAATTTATAGTGTTAACATGTGGTCACACCCCTTTAGCACCTGATGGGTTATGTATGTGTTCGCCATTTGGATTGGAGCACAAGCTTATCTTCTTTCTATTCCATTGATATATACAACCACAGTGGCAGATAGAACTTGTAGTCTTCCATTTATAGATCATGTTAAAAGATCTGTGAATGAATGATGCAGGTGTGTGGGCGGAACTATGCAGAGCCACACTGAATTAAAAAAAAACAAACATTACATGTACACTTAAAGTGTTGGTTAACCTAAAAAAAAATAAAAAAAACAGATCCTGTTCCATTAAAGCATGTTATACAGCACAGTGCGTGTGCTGTGTAATTTGGCCCCTTCTATCACCTACAAAACCTGTCTGAATCCTGCCTGGCTATATCCTCCACCCTGTAAACTGACCACAGCTTATCACAGTGGTCAGTTTACGTGCCTCCGTCATCCGCAGCTCTGCTCTTCTCTGTCCACCTCTCCCCCCCCCCCCCCAATTCCTGTCTGCTCTGTGTCAGTGCCCCTCCTTCCCTCCTCCCCCTATTATAACTAAAATAAAAGATCCCATACCCTCTGTAACATAAGAAATGTCCCTGTCCCTATGTTATATAAAAAAATATGCCGATCTCCACCTATATCAGAGCGGCTCCCGGCACTCAAGTAACTCCTCGGCTCTCTCTCTCTCCCCCTCCTCCCCGGCTGACGTCAGCGGGAGTGCTTGGCCCCGCCCACTGGAGCTGTCAGCTGGGCAGAGGAGAGACCCAAGGAGTCACGTGAGCGCTGGGAGCCTCTCTGATATAGGTACAGGTCGGCGTAATTTTTATATAACACAGACACAGGGACACCTATTGTTATGTTACAGAGGGGATGGGAGGTTTTTTTTTTTTTTCAAATATAGATTTTATTTATTTTTATACATGCCCAACCTGGGCTGAGACATTACAATACAGTACGATGCATACATACATTGAAAATAAAGAGAGGAATATTCGTTTACCTTCCTGGATAATCTTATATATAACAATATTTCCTATAGTAGAAGGTTAGCAGATAAAATTCACAATCAGCATTTCTCTCTATTAGTTTCCCTTCGCCTCTTATCCCACCTGGGCAGAATCTCAGTACCCAAGAGGGGAAGGGCAGCCGAGAACATCACAGACATTCATCGGGGAAAGAAAAAAAAAAAAAAGAAAAAAGAGGGGTAAATAGGGGAGGGATAAGAGGCGGAAAAAGAAAAGGGGGAGTCTGCAGGGGGTGGGAGGGATGGGGTGGGGGGGGGGATGGGGGGGGGGGGGGGGGCTCTGGTTGATTCAGGACAGCTTCAGATTTAACATTATCTGGAAAGGTGAGCTTATCAGGCGGTTCTAAGGGTGGTGCCCTCTGAGGATAAGATAAATTGTTGCCATATTGCCCATGTCTTTGTATATTTTTCCTGCTGGTGTCTCGCCGTTAGTACCAGGTCCTCCATTCTACTAATCTCCTCCACCCTCCGAACCCACTCCGCCACGGTTGGTGGAGTTTGCTTTTTCCAATATAGTGGGATACAAGATTTAGCTGCGTTAACTAAGTGTCTCACAATGGACTTTTTGTACCTTTTAGTTGATATAGTATTAACGTGTAACAGAAAAAAGGCTGGGTCGTTAGGGATATCGTATTCCGTAAATTTTTGGATGGTTGCTCTAATGGTAGACCAGAAATGTGAGAGTTTTGAGCAGGACCAGAATATGTGCAGCAACGTGCCTCTTTCCGTCCGACATCTCCAACAAAGTGCCGAGGTGTTCGGGTAGAAGGTATGTAGGGCTTGAGGAGTTAGGTACCACCTTGTCAAGAGTTTATAATTAGTTTCTTGTATTTTTGTACAAATAGAGGATTTTAGCGAGAAAGTTACTACACGTTGAATCTGGTCCGATGTAAATGTACAACTCAAATCTCTCTCCCATTTACGTATAAAGGTTAGATGTGTGTCGTCTGTCGGGGTGATGAGGAGGTTATACATTATCGACAGCGTTCTTGCGAGTGCACCCTCCTCCGAGCAGTAGTTTTCGAATGTCGTTAGTGGTTGTGAGAACTCTTGGGAGTTAGGTATAGACGCAAGAAAGTGTCTCAACTGGACAGCCGTCCAAAATGACAACTTGAATGGGCCTGATTGGTTGCTTAATGTCTCCACGGATGGCCATGAATCTCCCGTCAGGAAGTGTCGTGCTTGTATGCGTTTTAGGTACAACATGGCATTTTTAACCTGAGGGTCTAGACCTGGGGAAAATTGCGGGTTCCCTATAATTGGGTATAGTGGGGAGTTAGCCGATGATAGTGATTGCGCTTGGCAAGTTTGTGAGCTCACTCGGAGTGTCGTTCCTATCAGTGGATGTTTTCTGTCTTGTGCTCGGAGGTGTTCGTGGCACCATAGAGCTCCCTGCAGGGGTATTTGCACCTGGGCCTGTTCTAGATGTGTCCATAATTTAAGGTCTTGGTGGCGACACCAGTCTATAATTCTGCCCAGGTGTACTGCCTGGTAGTATTTCCTCACATCCGGGACAGCAAGGCCTCCGGAAGCTTTGGGCATAGATAGGAGTGTACGTGGTAATCTCGATTTCTTGTTTGCCCAGATGAATTTATGGAATTGACTGTGTACCTTTCTAAAATATGATGTGGGGATCGCGATTGGGAGTGCTTGTAGTAAATAAAGGTATTTGGGTAAGATGCACATCTTGATAAGATTGCATCTCCCGAACCAGGAGTGTAGGCCTTTACCCCAAGACGTCAGTATGTTTCCTGTTTTAGCTAGTAAGGGTGGGAAATTCAGTTTAAAGGCGTGATTAAGATTTGCTGGGATCAGAGCACCCAAATATGTCAGAGCTGTGGATGTCCATTTAAAGTTAAAACTAGAGCACAGTGTTTGTTGAGTCGGTCGTGATAATTCTATACCCATGGCCTCTGATTTATTGTAGTTAATTTTAAGATTGGAGATATTTCCAAATTCTTCAAATTCCCTAAGAAGATTTGGAAGAGAGATTACTGGATTTGATAGGGAGAACATCAGGTCGTCCGCATATGCAGAGACCTTATATTGGGTCCCTCCAACCTTTAGGCCTTGGATGTCTGGGTTATTTCTAATTTTACTTAAGAACGGTTCCAACGTGAGGTCGAATAGTAGGGGGGACAGTGGGCAACCCTGTCTCGTCCCGTTTTTAATTTGGAAGGGGTCCGATAAAATTCCATTCACTTTGACTTGAGCTGTGGGGGTATTGTATATCTGGGCGATCCATCCCAACATCTTCTCTCCCAGTCCTATATGTCTAAGGACTGTAAACATATACTCCCATTTAACCCTATCGAACGCCTTTTCGGCGTCCGTGTTTAGGAAAACTGAGGGTTCATGAGTCTGGCTGGCTATGTGTATCAGGTTTAGTACTTTGATTGTACTGTCTCTAGCTTCCCTGGTGGGGATGAAGCCCACCTGGTCTAAATGAATTAAAGATTGCATGTGATGGGTTAGACGGGACGCAAGGATCTTAGTGAATAGTTTGAGGTCTGTATTTAACAAGGAGATGGGTCTATAACTACTACATATTAGAGGGTCTTTGCCCTCTTTTGGAATGACTGTAATGTGTGCTCGTGTGGTATCATTTGAGAATGCAGTTTGGGGTCCTATTGCATTAAAAAAGGATATCATGTGAGTGTTAAGGGAGGGGAATAGCGTTTTATAATATGGGAGGGTAAGGCCATCTGGTCCAGGGGCTTTATCAGGTTTGGCTGATTTGAGTGCTAATGTCAATTCTTCTTGCGTGATTGGGGAGTCTAAATCCGCTATATCTTCTGGTGTCAGTGTGGGAATCTGGCTGGAGGAAACGTATGCCTCCATCCTCGATTGTGCCCTTGGTGTGGACGGTAGACTATAGAGAGTTTCGTAATATTCCTTAACCACTTCAATACCAGGCACTTAGACACCTTCCCGCCCAGCCCAATTTTCAGCTTTCAGCGCTGTCACAATTTGAATGACAATTGCGCGGTCATGCTACGCTGTACCCAAACAAATTTTTTATCATTTTGTTCCCACAAATAGAGCTTTCTTTTGGTGGTATTTGATCACCTCTGCGGTTTTTATTTTTTGCGCAACAAATAAAAAAAGACAGAAAATTTTGAAAAAAAACACGGTTTTCTTTGTTTCTGTTAAATTTTTTAGTAAATGAGTATGTTTTCTTCTTCAATGACGGGCACTGATATGGCTGCACTGACGGGCACTGATACGGCGGCACTGATGGGCACCGATGAGGTGGCACCAATGAGGTGGCACTGATAAGGTGGCACTGACGGGCACTGATGATGGGCACTGATAGGCGGCACTGATGCGCACTGATAGGTGGCACTAATGGGCACTGATAGGTGGCACTGGTAGGTGGCACTGATGGGCACTGATAGGTGGCACCGATGGGCACTGATAGGCGGCACTGATGGGCACTCGTAGGTGGCATTGATGGGCACTCGTAGGTGGCGTTGATGGGTAGTTATGGGTGGCACTGATAGTTGGCACAGATGGGCACGGATGGGCACTGATAGGTGGGCACAGATGGGCACAGATGGGCACTGACAGGTGGCACCGATGGACACTGATGGGTGGCACTGATCATTCTGATTGATGGCAGTGATGCCCCTAAGTGTGGCATTGCTGGGCATCACTGCAACATAATTGTGCCAATCAGTGCCCATTTGTGGGCACTGATTGGCACAGATTTGGCACTGACTGGGCACATGTGGATGGCCATGGGGTACATACCTGGCCATCCACATGTTTCCCTTCCCTGGTGGTCCTAGTGGCGATCCCTGGTGGTCCAGTGTGGTGATCTGCGGGGGGGCTGCGCTGATAAACAATCAGCGCAGACCCCCCCTGCCAGGAGAGCCGCCGATCGGCTCTCCTCTACTTGCGTCTGTCAGACGCGAGTGAGGAAGAGCCGATCAACGGCTCTTCCTATTGACAGCGTGATCAGCCGTGATTGGACACGGCTGATCACGAGGTAAAGAGCCTCCGCCGGAGGCTCTTTACCAAGATCGGTGTAGCGGTGTGTCAGACTGACACACCGGTCCACCGATCGCCGCGATGCGCGCCCCTGCGGGCGCGCGGCGGCATGTTATCCTGAAGGACGTCATATGACGCCCAGTCAGGATAACAGAACCACCGCCCGGCCGTCAATCCGCTATAGGCCGGGCGGGAAGTGGTTAAAGGAGTTAGCTATCTGACGTGGTAAACTGACTTTCTTATCAGTTGCCGTTTTGATATGGGGGATGTATGTTTTCGTTTTAAGATCCTTAACTGCTCTGGCTAGGATTCGTCCACATTTGTCTCCCGACTCGTACGTAGTGAGGCGACATCTCTGTAACGCTGCCTTTGCCCTATACCCAAGTAGGTCATTTATTTGACTGCGGGTGGAATTTAGTTCGGCTTCTATTAGGGGGTCTGGTGAGTTTTTGTGTTGCGACTCAATGATGTGTAGTTTGTTAAGAAGTGTCTCTAGTTGTTTCCCATTCTCTCTTTTTATCCGTGCGCCGTGTTTTATGAATATCCCCCTGATAACCGCCTTATGGGCTTCCCATATCGAGCCTGGGGTGCAGTCGGCTGTCGTGTTTGTGCGAAAATAACTCGTCAGTTCTCTATTCACTTCTTCTAGGACCTCCGGTCTCTGCAGGAGGCTCTCATTGAGGCGCCAGAAAGGAGTCCTATGTGTAGAGACGTCCGACAATGCATAAGATAACATTATCGGAGCATGGTCTGACCATGTCCTTAGGCCTATGGTCGATTCCCTAACTGCATGTAGTTGGCTATGGGGAATTAGGAAGAAGTCTATTCTTGAGTGTATTTTGTGGGGGGATGAGTAGAACGTATAGTCCTTTTCACCCGGGTGTTGGAGGCGCCACACGTCGATGAGCTGGTGCTCATGTAGGGTTTTGGTAATGTGTTTACGGGCTTTAATCGATATGGAAGACGATCCTGAGGAAGTATCTACGTTAGGAGCTAAAGGTGTGTTGAAGTCTCCCCCTAGTATCAGTTGGCCCTCACAAAATTTGGTCAGTTTAGAGATGGTGTGTTGTATAAAAATGTCCTGATTTTCATTTGGAGCATATATAGTCGCCAGCGTCAGGAGCTTATCTCCAACAAGACCCTTAATAAATGTGTATCTGCCCTCCCTATCCACCATAGAGGCCTTAAGGGTCCAATGTATTTTACTTGACAGGAGAATGGAGGTCCCTCTAGATTTAGTCTTGTTAGTAGAATGATAGGTCAGTGGGAAAGATCTATTTTTAAGGACTGGCAATTTGTTCTCTTTAAAATGAGTTTCCTGGATGAAGGCCACGTCGGCTTTGGCTCTTCTTAACTCATTCATAAGAATACGTCGCTTCTCCGGTGTGTTAAGGCCTTTTGCGTTTATCGAAAATACTTTCAGGCTGTCCATCCTCAACCAGAGCACTAAATGTGGAGGGGGGGGAAAAAAAAAAAAAAAAAAAAAAAAAAAAAGGGGGGGGGGGGGGGGGGTTAGTTAGGTAGAGTAACTCTACTGCAAGCTATTAGCTTGCTTTTACACGTCTCTACGAACCTCAGTCGAGAGATGTGCTGGCCTATGTGGGGGAGTGACTGGGGATGGCGAAAGAGGGGTGCTCCCGGCCCATCCAGACCAACCCGGGCCCTAGGAGATATATAAGTAGTTCCCGTGTTCTTCATGTGGGTTAGTTTAGCCAGTTGGTGCATATATGTCTCGGGTAGGTTTAGATCATTTAGAGATAGCGTGACAAGGATATCGGGTTGCATATGCATTTCAATGACATGTATCTAAGCGAAAGAACTCTCAGGGTTTCGTGTAGGCCTACTCAAAGGTGTGGAATACTGTAATTGTCAATAAACCCGGCCTAGCGCCTCTAGTCATCAAAATTGAGTATCTGTCACAGTAAATTCCAGCACTGCCTCTTGCACTAGTTATCTGAAAATCTAAATAGGTATTGTATGCTCATTTTATCTTAGTTTAACTTGACATTTACTCTAGAGTTATTATTTAAACTGGTCAGCTGACTTGGCATGGTTAAGCCCGTGCTCTAATATTCAGAAAAGCATCATGTATTCTCATCATCTTATACATCTATGCAGCCTGTGGTAAAAAGACATCTAGAGTATTGCATCAATTATCTGTGCCTTTAGCTGTAATAGAATATAAATAAAAGAAAACAATATAAACCAGTAACAAAGCCCCTGTAGTAGGAGAAACAAAAACCATTCCCCGGATATCTCAGTGGACTAGGAGAGTGTGGGGGGGGGGGGCTTTCATCATCTCCCCCTGCAACCTGGGTGGTAAAAAACTACCAACTTTAACATATGTAAACCTTGCGTTCACCCCTTCAACCCCCCCACCCAGTGTCCCCCAGGGGGCAAATCCCCCAAATCTTCCAGGCTCACCCGCCTCTTGTCTGGATGAAGGACGAAAGCTCGGTGGTGGACAGTGATATATGTGGCAGAGCCAGTCCCTATACATCTCAAACTCTCTCCTTCCAAAGAGGAGGGGTAAAATCATCCTTACTGCTTTGTTAAAGTGTTCCTGTTAGGGGACAGGCAGTCTTTTGGATCAATCATGAGGCATACTTTGGTCTCGATCAGGGGGTATCTCAACTGATAAGGGGAAAAACAACAAAACTGAGCGTCCTGCCTCAGGGGGAGAACAGGGACCCCTCATGACTCACGACTCACGTGTCCCATCTGGTGTTGGTGGACGGGATCTCCGGCGTTGTCTCTGCGGCCTCGGCTGAGGGTTTGTCTGCGATGAGTGTGGGCCTGGTCGTCCCCCAGTTTGGGGAAGGAATCTCAGCCAGTTCGGTATCCGGATGGGGGTTGTCTCTAGGAATATAGAGAGGGCTGGTAAGTCTCTCTGGGACCGTAGCTGGAATGATCTCTGTCCTTTCTTGAAAAGCACTGAGAGTGGGTATCCCCAGCGGTAGGTGGCTCCTTGTCTGCGGGCTATCTCCAACACTGGACGTAGCATAGCTCTCCTCTGTAGGGTGGCTCTGGAGACGTCAGGTAGAATTTTAACCACCGCTCCATCAAAGTCTACATCTCCCGCTTCCCATGCTCTGCGGATGATTATTTCTTTGTGGGAATAGTGATGAAGGCGGCAGATAACATCCCTCGGTCTGTTAGGGTCTTGCGATTTTGGACCCAGCGCTCGATGGATGCGGTCAAACTCCATGTTTTGGGGGAGCGAATCACCTGGAAGCTTGCGAAATATAGCGATCGCGGTGGCAGCTAGATCTTCAGGTCCCGTTGCTTCTGGGAGGCCGCGCAGACGAAGGTTGTTGCGTCTGCTGCGGTCCTCTATTTCTTCCTGGTGTAGTTGGAGCATTGTGGCAGCGTCCACGTGAGCTTCTTGGAGGTGTTCCAATTCTGAGACCCGTTTTTCCAGGGATGTCACTGAGGTCTCCCCCGCCGTCAATCTATTGGATAGTGTGTTCAGCTCTCCCTTCACTTCTTGCATGTCTTTGCGGTGCTGTGTCTCCAGGCGTTCAATGAGGGATTCTATGTCCATCTTAGTGGGGAGGGCTTTAAGCAGTGCCCATAGCTCCGCTTCTCCTCCAATGCCCCTGGAATTCAACAGGGGGGTCCCCGATCCGGGCTGTAAAGCCACTGGAACATCTGAGTAGGAGTCCGAGTCCAGTGAGGCAGCCGGCGATGCCGATCTGTTCCCTTGTGTCCCGCTCGTCTCTCCACGCGGTTCCGCCATCTTGGGGTCTGGGGCGGGAGTCCAGGGTTGAGTAAGAAAGTGGTCTATAGTTCCTCCGGAGTCCCTTTGTCTGGCTGATCTACCTCTCCCCTTTGTCCTCCTTCTCCTCGAGTACATGCCTTGCACTCCGGGTAGGTTTCAGAGCATAGTAGGCTCGGCAAGCCTGGATGAAGCCGGGAGCTCAGAAGCACAGCGTCCTCACCTCGCCATGTCCAGGCCACGCCCCCCTGGGAGGTTTTTTATAGTATTGACTTAACAACCACTTTATTATTTTTTTGAAGAGGTCTCTTTGTACTACAAGCCATTTGAAACCGAAGGGTATTCTGGTCTATTTGTGCAGGTTTTTTTTTTTCTTATAGGTAGCTAACTACTGGTTATGATTTATACAGTGTATCCTCTTCATTTCACTGATAGTTTTAAAAATAAAAGATATATATTTCTGATATTGCTGTGTCTTCTACCCTGCTATCAAACGAGCTAATGTCTGCTGATTACGGGTGTCCTTATGCTTATGGGGGCTGCTAATGGCTTTGTTTGGCTTACTTGAACTGTCACTGTATGTCTGATTATACATTTTTTAGTTTGTTGTGTGTAACATGCCACTGTTGGGGCTGTGTGTGTGTGTTTAAAACTAAAACTTTAATTTAAAAAAATGACAGGATGCTGCGGGGAGAAGAACCCTGCGATTTAGGCAAGGGAGGGAGAGTTGTGGAATATAACCAGGTTTCATGTTGTGCCCTAAATTTGTATGCCACATGAAATGGTTAAAAAAGTGTAAATTACCTTTAAAACACTATAGCATCGTATGCATTTAAAACATACAGGTTTGCTAGGATACCCTTTTGCCCTTTTACTCCACTGCGCTTTGAGGCTCAAGAATAGCTATGCCTATTTTCCTGATAAAACATGTCTGCTGTCTATAAAATTTATATGAAGGAAGGCACCTTTAGCTAGTTCATGATTGGATAGTAGGAATTGGCATCAAAGCTGCATAAACTGCAGTTTCTTTAGACACTTTGGGGTTGATATATTAAAACCGGAGTGTGCAAAATCTGGTGCAGCTCTGCAAGGAAACAAATAAGCTTCCAGGTTTTTTTTTGGTTTTTTTTTGGCAAACCTTAAAGTGGATGTAAACCCGAAATTTTTTTTTTATGTCATAATGTAGAGTATAAGATTTCCTATCATTTGAGCCCAGTCTTGCCACAAAGAGTTAATCCAGCTCTGAGCAATCCTCTCTTATTGTTCAGTGAGATAAATCTTGACAAATAGAGAAGAACTTTGTCAAATCCTCCCCCTTGCTGTGAGTGACAGGTGATTTACATATCTCGTGCACTAGCCTAAGACATGCATTATTTTTTAATTCCCACCCCCACTCCTTTCTTCAGCAGCTCTGCAAGGATTGGCTGTTCCACACCTCAGCATGATTTGGCATGCTGAGGTCATGTGGTTACTTTCCTGTCTTTTCACTGGATGTTAGAGATCATAGCAGAAGTTCAGTGTAAGAAATAGGAGAAAATGCATATTGACAAGGGGAGTGTAGAGGTGGGCGGGGAGTCTACTGACATCATGACTCCACCCACCAAGCTCCAGACAACAGACCCACCCACAGAATCTGCAGTTTTTCGGGTCTCATAACAGACAGAGGGGAGACATTTGACAGGTAAAGATACATGCAGGAGGCATGTATATCCTTATAGATAACCCCTATTGCAGTAGTTTAGAAAGGATGACATTGGGTTTACATCCACTTGAATTGAACAAGCTGAAGTTAGAAGCTGATTGGCTACCATGCACAGCTGCACCAGATTTTGCACTCTCCAGTTTTAGTAAATCAACCATTTTATATTAAACTTTTTTACTTACAGGCTCAAACCCTGACCGTGTGGCGACAAGCAGACAAACATTCTGTACCAAGAATATGTTTTTTGAACAAGATGGACAAGTCTGATGCCAGGTATTGCATAGATCTATCTATAGGAGTTTGTGCATGCTGGCAACTGGATTGTATTTGTATCTTTTAGGTGTTCGTTGCATAGGTCATGTAAGACACCATCTTCGTTTTGAAAGCAGGTCAAAACAGTATTCAACTCAAAACCAAAAGTAAAATCTATTGCAGCTTACCAATCATTATATGGGATGGCTGCATTAGTCTTCTCTTTCTTTCTCGAACATCACGGGACACAGAGCCTCAGTAATTACTGATGGGTTATAGGTATCACTGGTGATTGGACACTGGCACACCCTATCAGGAAGTTCAACCCCCTATATAATCCCTCCCCCTTGCAGGGATACCTCAGTTTTTACGCCAGTGTCTTAGGTGATGGACGTGTAAAGATGTCCTGTGCTGAGCTCCAAAGGGAATATCCTAAGATCCTATACTGGAGCAAGCCAGGCGAACCGGATCCTTTCAAAGTGTCTTTTCATGGCCGAATTGAATGGTACCCGAGCCTCGTGTCCGAAGAAACGAGGTTTTACCCGTAACGCTTCTCTTTTTAGAGAGCTGGACCCCGCCGATCAGAAAATGGCTTTAAACTTCCTAATTTCTGGCGAGGTGCTTTACGGTCCCAGAACTGTTGGATCCCCCTATTCGTAGGGGGCCCCAGTCTCTGACATTTTTTTCAAACGGAGCCCACCGTGAGAGGTGAAGATTGGGTCTGTGTAAACAGCACCCTGCAGCTGGATAAGGTAAGAGGAGATTCCACAGAATTTTTGAGTTCTAGCGGCTTTTCTCCTTTAAGGTAAATGCATGCTATGCCTATTGTGACCACCGGGGGCTGCCAAGAGCACAAACCTGCACATGCTGACTGTCTGTCTCAGTGTTTTCATCGCTGTTCATGTCCCAGCGTCTCAAGCCGGCTGCAAAAAGGTAAGATGGAAGGGGGGATTTCTCAGGTTTGAATGTTCCCCCCCCCCCAGGCTAGAGAGGGGCCACAGGGGTCTAGAAAGTGGTTATACCACCCGGGCTCTGCGGCCTAATGGCCACCATCTCTGAAGATAGCCGTTTAGGCAGATCTTGCTACCAGCCTCTCTCTCTCCTCCCCCTCCCCCAGCCTTTCTCCAGAAGCATGACAGGAGAGTCGGCCAGCGCAGGAAGCGCTCGTTTTTTCAAAACTCGAGGGGGGGGGGGGGCGGGACGTCAGCACAGGTGCTTAGACTCCCACTCAGGCCAGCTGCAGGCTATTAGAGGCACTCTGTACAGGTGCACACAGCCTTCTGAGAGACACAGAGCTGACGGTCGCATGTAAGGTGGGACACAGGCATTCTCCTAGGCAGCATTTACTGAAGTAACACCAGACTGAGCATTGGGTAGCAAGACTTTTAGCCAGACTACATCGCTCAGCGGGCAGTGTTCATTTGTATACCTCACACCTTTGTTGCTTTGCACTATGGGTAGAAGAGGTTCAAGCACCCCAGGAACCAGAGACACTAGGGGATCTCATTCAGGTTCTGAGGGCCCCCTGTCGGCAGCATCCCCCCCCCCTAAAGATGGGCCAGGGACGGCTAGCCAGGGAGAGCCATCGGGGTCAGGGGCTACACCTGCTTCTGGCACTTCAGCCCCTGTATATATTACACAAGAGGTTTTTCCATTAATGGTCTAGAGGAAAGATTAATGGCCGTGATTACGTCTTCACTCAGTGGAAGAAAACGCACTAGGCCTTCCTCTGTTCCCCAAGACCCTCAGACAGAGGAGCTCTGGGATAAGGGAGATGAATCCCTTTCAGAGGATCGGGATGGGACGGATGATTCCTCTTCGGAGGATTCAGGTGGAGAGGGACCCTCTGCGACTTCCCAAGAGGAGAAAGTCTTAGTGCAGATCCTTACTGGATTGGTCCGCTCCACATTTAAGTTGCCCCTACCTGAAACTGCTGAAGAATCCTCTTCTGCTTTGGGGTCACTGAAACCTTTCCAAGCAGCACATGCTTTTCCTGTTCATACTTTACTTGAAAAGCTCATTTATTCTGAGTGGGATCACCCAGATAAACGTTTTTTTCCGCCGAGAAAGTTTTCAACACTTTATCCGATGGAAGAAAAGTTTATTAAAATGTGGGGAATACCAGCTATTGATGCCGCCATTTCCTCCGTAAATAATAGCCTGACTTGTCCTGTAGACAATGCTCAGATGCTTAGGGATCCTGTAGATAAAAGGATGGAATCCCTATTGAAGGATGTTTTCTCCTTAGCAGGATCAGTGGCCCAACCTGCAGTAGCAGCGATTGGAGTCTGTCAATACTTAAGAGACCATGTTAAGCAGGTCATCAAAGTATTACCTGAACAGCAGGCCCAGGGGTTTGCTAACCTTCCAGCGGCCTTATGCTTTGTGGTTGACGCCAATAGAGATTCTATCGTGCAAACCTCCCGTCTTTCACTGGGGTTGGTGCATATACGTAGAATCCTATGGTTGAAAAATTGGTCAGCCGAAGCACCATGTAAGAAGCTACTGGCTGGGTTTCCATTTCGTGGCGCAAGGTTGTTTGGAGAGGACTTGGATAACTATATCAAGAGAATCTCTTGTGGGAAAAGCACTCTCTTACCTGTCAAGAAGAAGAGTAAGCGTCCCTCTTTCAAACGGACTCTTTCCCCAGCGCCGGGGGCTTCAGCCTCCAGGCAGTCTCGACGGCCGCCTCCATCGGGGTCCAGAGACAAGAGTCAACCCCAGGGACAAAAGAAGTCCTGGGGAAAGAAGCCTACTAGGCAAAACACTAAGACTTCTGCATGAGGGGGCGCCCCCGCTCACTCGAGTGGGGGGAAGACTGCGACAGTTCTCAGAGCTCTGGCAGGAGGACTTCCAGGACAGATGGGTAATCTCCACGGTAACCTTAGGGTACAAGCTGGAGTTTCAGGAATTCCCCTCTCCTCGGTTCCTCAGATCAAGTGTTCCCAGAGACCCAGAGAAAAAGCAGTCGCTCCTTCTAGCGTTAGAGCGACTTTTGTCGCAGGAGGTCATTATGATAGTTCCCGCAAAGGACCAGGGATTGGGCTTCTATTCCAACCTTTTTACGGTCCAAAAGCCAAATGGGGATGTCAGGCCCATTCTGGACTTAAGGCATCTGAACCGATTCCTAAGGATTCAATCCTTCCACATGGAATCAATTCGAACAGTAGTTCCCACCCTGCAGGTAGAAGAATTTCTGGCATCAATAGACATCAGAGATGCATATCTGCATGTGCCCATTTTTCCTGCTCATCAGAAGTTTCTGCGCTTCGAGGTAGGAGGGCGCCATTTCCAGTTTGTGGCTCTGCCTTTCGGGATAGCCACTGCACCTCGAGTGTTCACAAAGATCTTGGCTCCTCCTCTGGCCAGAGGAAAGTTCAGGCATTAGACTTTCCGATGCACCTGTCGCATGCGGTGCGTCAGAGCCTCAATTGGTGGCTCATACCCGAAAACCTGCAGAAGGGGAAATCCTTTCTACCGGTTACCTGGACGGTGGTAACAACAGATGCCAGTCTGTCAGGTTGGGGAGCAGTTCTGGAACAGGCTGCGGTCCAAGGGGTATGGTCCAAGACAGAGAGGACCTTACCCATCAACATTCTGGAGATCCGGGCGATACATCTAGCTCTAAAGGCCTGGACTATCAGGCTACAGGGTTGTCCGGTCAGGATCCAGTCCGACAATGCCACAGCAGTGGCTTATGTCAATCATCAGGGAGGCACCCGGAGCCGAGCTGCTCAAAAGGAGGTGAACCAGATCTTAGTCTGGGCAGAGATGCATGTGCCATGCATATCGGCAGTTTTCATCCCGGGAATAGAGAATTGGCAGGCGGACTATCTAAGTTGCCAGCAGTTACTTCCAGGGGAATGGTCTCTGCATCCCGACGTCTTTTGGGCCATATGCCAAAGATGGGGGGTTCCAGATGTAGATCTCTTTGCATCCCGATTCAACAAAAAGATAGACAGATTTGTGGCAAGGACAAAAGATCCTCTTGCATGCGGGACGGATGCGTTGGTGATTCCGTGGCATCAGTTCTCACTGATTTACGCATTCCCGCCTATTCTGCTACTACCACGACTCCTTCGCAGGATCAGGCAGGAAAGGAAGTCGGTACTTCTGGTGGCCCCCGCTTGGCCCAGAAGGACTTGGTATGCAGAAATAGTAAGGATGACAGTAGGTTCCCCGTGGACCCTACCGGTACGCCCAGACCTGTTATCTCAAGGTCCAGTGTTCCATCCTGCCTTACAAACGCTAAATTTGACGGTTTGGCTATTGAGACCCACGTTCTGAAGAGTCGTGGGCTCTCAGGTCCTGTCATATCTACCTTGATTAATGCAAGGAAGCCAGCTTCCAGGATGATTTATCATAGAGTCTGGAAAGCTTATATAACCTGGTGTGAATCCAGAGGTTGGCATCCCAGGAAATATGTCATAGGTAGAATTCTTGATTTTCTACAATTAGGATTAGAGATGAAGCTGGCCTTGAGTACCATCAAGGGCCAGGTGTCTGCTTTATCAGTATTATTTCAGCGGCCACTTGCTTCGCATTCTTTGGTCCGAAACTTTATGCAGGGGGTGATGCGTCTTAATCCTCCGGTTAAAGCGCCCCTAAACCCCTGGGACTTGAACTTGGTCCTGGCTGTGTTACAGAAACAGCCTTTTGAACCAATAAGTCAGATTCCTTTGGTCTTGTTGACAAGGAAATTAATTTTTCTGGTGGCCATCTCTTCTGCTAGAACAGTATCAGAATTAGCAGCTCTTTCCCGTAAGGAGCCTTATTTGATTATACACAAGGATAGAGTGGTACTACGCCCTCATCCTAGTTTTTTACCGAAGGTGGTTTCTGATTTTCATTTAAACCAAGACATTGTCCTACCTTCCTTTTTCCAGATCCCTGTTCTCCAGAAGAGAGATCTCTACATTCGTTGGATGTAGTAAGAGCAGTTAAGGCCTATCTAGGGGCAACTGCTCAGTTCCGCAAGACGGATGTTTTGTTTGTGCTGCCAGAGGGTCCCAGTAGAGGACAGGCAGCGTCAAAAGCTACCATTTCTAAATGGATTCGACAGTTGATCATTCAAGCTTACGGTTTGAAACAGAAGATTCCTCCGTTTCAGATCAGGGCACATTCCACAAGGGCTATTGGTGCTTCTTGGGCAGTGCATCACCGGGCCCCTATGGCTCAAATCTGCAAGGCCGCAACCTGGTCTTCAGTTCATACATTCACCAGATTCTATCAGGTGGATGTGAGAAGGCATGAGGATATCGCCTTTGGGCGTAGTGTGCTGCAGGCAGCGGTACAGGGTCCTCAGGTCTGATTGCACCCACCCTACTTGGTCGTGGTTCCCCCCCCTCAGGTAGCATTGCTCTGGGACATCCCGTCAGTAATTACTGAGGCTCTGTGTCCCGTGATGTTCGAGAAAGAAAATAGGATTTTTTAAAACAGCTTACCTGTAAAATCCTTTTCTTTCGATGGACATCACGGGACACAGAGGTCCCGCCCCTCTTCTAATACACTATATTGCTTGGCTACAAAACTGAGGTATCCCTGCAAGGGGGAGGGATTATATAGGGGGTTGAACTTCCTGATAGGGTGTGCCAGTGTCCAATCACCAGTGATACCTATATAACCCATCAGTAATTACTGAGGCTCTGTGTCCTTGTGTACTTTTCCTTGTGCCCAAATGACTCTGTTCAGCTGCAAAGGGAAGGTAAGTATTAGTGGCCATTAAGCTGGCATTACAGTGAACCTGTTGCTTTGCTCTGTGTGGACAAAACTCCAGTTCACTTTCAGGTCCCTGCCACAATTAATTCCAAGTAAGTGGCACCAATCTCAAGCTATGGCCCCTTTCACATGTGGTGGAATCCGTCTAAGCGAATCTGCCTGCTCAGCAGTGGATCTCTTTGCTTGTCCCTGCTAAGCAGAGCGGACACAGCCTGTTGTTCTCTGTGGGGCGGTTGGATGGAAATCGACTGCATGTCCACTTCCCTCCAACTGTCTTCCGAACCGTCGGACTGATGCCAAAGGTATCCCCATCTGTTTGTTTTAGTGGACTGGATCTGATTGGATGCTGGCGGGTGACATCCGCCGCCCCATAGAGAACAATGAGTGGTCTCATCGGGTCCGTCTGCAAAACGGACAGGTGAGCCTGATCAGTCAGCTGGTGTGAAAGGGGCATTTCTCTGCCTAGTCTTTCATGTTTCAAGGTTAGTTTTTTTTTTTTTTTTTATAAAGTCTTATAACTTTTACCTGTAAATGTATCCAGCCTTCTCATGTACCTGTCTGAAAAACAAAAAAGTCACACCTTAGAATGCAGCTTTTCACATTTCCACTCGCTGAAATCTTTCTGGCCCTGCAATGTTTACACTTTTTTTTTTTTTTACAATATTGTGGGTTACCATAGACATGTCAAAAGCCTCTTCTTCCTTAAAGTAAAATTATAGGCAAAACTTTTTTTTTTTTTTTTTCCATTTTTGGAGGGAGGGAGGTTTATAATCCCTGTCAGATTTTTTTTTTTCACCATCTGTGTCCTATTGCGGAGATTTCACTTCACTTCCTGTCCCATAGGCAGACAGGAAGTGAGAGGAAATCTCTGGAAATTAAGCAAATTCTTAATTACCTCCAGGTCACCATAACTATCACCATTGGAAGATTTCCCCTCTATTACTTTTCTGGGGACAACCTGAAATTCTTTTATTTTCACTTTTTTGATTCTTTTATTTTGACTTTTAATAATAATGGTAAAACTGACAAATAGAGAGCGTGAATCTCCCTAATAGAGGTACAGACAGCAATAAAAACCTGACATGGGTTCTTATTAGGGTTGCCACCTCATCCCTTTAAACCCCAACACATATGAATTACACAGGATCTAAGGCTAATTTAATGCAGATAAGGCACCAAGTGAGTTTAATTACCACCTTAATCAGCCACAGAACCTGTGTAATTCATATTTGTTTGGTTTTAAAAGGGATGAGGTGGCAACCCTAGTTCTTATCAGTCTCCACTCTATCCAAAACTAAACCTAAAATTTTGCCTTTTAGCTATATTTTAATTCCTAAAATTTAAACTTTATTGACAATTATTATGTGTTGTAACTGACTACCGGTAAATCAATATTTATTGCCCATGACTGATGTGCTTTTTCAGTGTTTTTTACCTTGCAAAACGCAATAAAAATATTTCCCTTTACATCCTGTTGGACTCTTCACACTACTGCTCTGCAGGTGCAGTGTTTTGAAAAGCCCCCCCCCATGCCGCATCTTTGGTGCGCTTTTCAATGCTATGCCAAAAAGGCAGCTTGCCATTGAAATGAATGTAAAACATGCCAAAAATGTATCAAAAACACACCACGGTTGAAGTTCTGGTGCATTTTTTGAGTCTTGTGTCCATGTTTGACAGTTGCATGCTGGGAGTCAGGTGCTTGAGATATTTTCACACTGCTTCATTGAAAGAAAAAAAAAAAAAGTATGCATTTTTTATATGTTTCTGGGTGCCTGACTTCCAGCATATTTTATTTACAATGAAACAAGAAAAGTCGCTCCAGGTGAGTGAGTCCCTGGTTAATCCCCACAAACACTAGTCAGGTACTAGCCCAGCTCACATGCTGTGTAACATAAGGAAATAATTCCGGACGGCTGCACCTACAAAAGTCCTTTTTATTGAAGCTTCATATGACAAGTGGTTGACAGATGGAGCAGGGGACAAAGAGGTAAGGTGCGTTTCGTGCAAATGTTAGCGCTTAGTCATTGCCTATTGCAACTAGTCACCACAATTACCTATATACTGCTCTAATGTGTCATCATTAGGTACTACACTCAAATCTGATGTAAAGAGTTCAGTCCAAATCCACTGCCAGAAAAAATCTGATATACCAATTAAACTCGGAGCAAACTCGACTCAGTCAAAATCATTATATAGTTACAACAACATACACAAAATAATACAAAACATGTATATACGTATACACACCATGAAGTTGATGTTGAGAACAAATGATTTTAAAAGCAAAGTGTAATGCCATGTACACACGACCGGACTTTTCAACAGCAAAGGTCTGACGGAACGAATCCGTCGGACAATTCGATCGTGTGTGGGCTTCATCTGACCTCTTCTGTCCAAAAATCTGACGGGCTTTAGAAATAGAACATATTTTAAATCTTTCCGACGGACTTGAGTCCTATCGAATAATCCATTTGTCTGTATGCTAGTCCGACGGACCAAAAACGACACAAGGGCAGCTATTGTCTACTGGCTATGAACTTCCTTATTCTAGTCCGGTCGTAAGTCATCACATTCGAATCAGTCAGACTTTGGTGTGATCGTGTGTAGGCAAGTCCGTTTCGTTGGAACTTCATCTGAACTCCGTCGAAAAGTCCTTTGGGGTTCAGTCCATCGAAAAGTCTGCTCGTGTGTACGTGGCATTAGCACATCATGAGGACCGATATTGGCATATTGCCAAAGTATGTGCATAGTCTTGAATAAACGTCAATGGCAAAAAAAAAAAAGTAGCAGAGAAATAAGTGCTAATAGACTGCAGGAAACTAGCGAAGAGAGAGAAAAAATAAATAAAAATTATAAATATATAGGAGAGAAATGGATGTTAATAGACTGCAGGAAACTTGCTAAGAGAGAAAATAAAAAAAAATGTAGAAGAGAAGTAGGTACCAACAGACTAAGGGAAACTAGCTAAGGGGAAAAAAAAAGGAAAAAGCAAAGGGAAAAGGCAAAGGGAGGTCAATCAGAAAAAGATCAAACTCAAAATTTAACCCACTGGGTATACGTGTTCTCTAAAAACCTCCCGCTTGCACAGCAAGGTAAAAAACACATCAGTGTGACAGCAGCCTAAATCTAACTCATTCCTTGTGAGCTATGTATAATGTTTCCTTACAGTTTAATTTGCTTATTAAAATACCACCAACGTGTTGGCACAGGCTTTTTTTAAAACAGCTTAGTATAAGCTGGCATGACTCTTTATTAGCTTGTATGAGAGAACTTTTGTTTTTAATTAGAAGTATATGGATTTCTCCTTTTTGGTTCTTTCTCGTGGCCACATTAAAAGTTGACGTAAGTGATTGTTCTGTATAAAATATATATTTCTTTTCTAGTTTTTCATATTCTGTTGAAAGCATCAAAGAAAAGTTGAAAGCCAACCCTTTACTCTTACAGGTAAGTTGGTGATACATCATTTCTCCGATATGTTATGATATTGCTTTGCTAGATTATTCTTACATAATTTCTTTATAAATGCTATTCGTTCATATTTGCTTTTAAATTCTTCCAGGTTAATCCCTCAGTTTTCACCTCCTGACTTTAAAAGGAAACTTTATTTTAGCCATAAAAAAAAAACAAAAAAAAACAACAACATTTCTTACCCCATAAAAGCAGCTAGCTCAGTTCCATGGATCAAAATATTCTTGTATTATTCATTTTGTTAGAAATCATCCAGTGTTTAATAAAACTGGTTATTGATTTTGACAGTATTACACTGGTGGTAGAATAGTAAGAAACCCCTTGGCATATGCTTTGTTACCTTCTTGCTACTACTTTTTTTTTTTTTCAAGTAGGCGAGGGAGACTGTGCACTGAGTTTGCCTCATCCCCTCCTACAGCCTCCTAAGATACATATCACACCTCCCAGGAGGGTTTAGGACAGTCTCCTCTAGTCCGTACATCTTGCTCATGCACAGTAGGGGGCAGGCTGTAGCTGATCAGGATCCAAAATCCCAGATGGCAACATGAGACCGAGGACCTATATTTTTTTAGCAAAAAATACACTAAAATGAATTTTAGTGCACATACAGACAATAAAATACCTAATTGTTGTTAAGGTATAAAAGAATGGGTTGTGTCAAGTAAATAAATACTACCAAACATGTCAACCCTTTCATTTTTTCTAACTTTACTGTGAAAGTGAGTCTTCCTATTAGTTTATTCAGATGCCCGTTTAACCTTTAACCTTCAGATCCTATGTTTTCTCACAGTACTGTGCCCAAAATGATATTCCATATTTGTGGAACCTGTGCCCAGGACTTTGACGCTAAAGTGAAAGTACTTAAAAACAAAAAAAAAAACCTAGTTCATTTCTCTAGAGTCTAGCTATAGGAATTGCAAGTTCAACAACAACAGACATTACAATCACAGCTATTTTTCTATTACTATCTATTGCACCAGAATCTTGATAGCGTTGCCAGCCTTCTAATGTAGACACATCAATCAACTGAAATCCAACTTTACAGTCTTTGTTGTGATTTTTGAGAAGGAACAATTTCACAGTACAATCAGACGTCAGGAATGGCTTGTTTTGAAAGCTCCTTTACCATGTAAAAAATGTAGATGCCAAATACCCTCAATGTCAATATGGGCAAGAGTATACTTTAAGATCTGTTTGTTCATAATTTGCAGTGTTTTAACACTTCTGCACATTTTTTGTTCTCAAATAGAAAAAAAACTATAAACATTACTTTCTTTCCCTCATTAATAAAAATATTAAAAAAATAGGATACATGCCAATTACACTGACGCACCTTATCCCTTGCAGTGAGTGATTGGTTGCAGGATGGGAATGGCTGCTAGACAATAATACTTGCACCTATATGGATATGTGGGGAATTTTCAGTATTCCTTGCATGAATCCCTGATCCCTCAAACTTGGTTAATAAATAAATATATATATATATATATAATCTATCCCTGCAAACAGAGGTGTTGTAAAGACAAACTACATTGGATTTGAATTTATTGTATAATCAAGTGCGATATATACATACATATATACTGGTGAGCTGTGATTTGAATGTTATTTACCATCTAAGGCCACTTATGTGACTTTCCATGGGATAGTGTGGGCCTGTTCCATACTCCTTGGACAAATTACCACCTGGAAACTACACCACCTATATGTTTTTAATAGACTCTGGTCATGCACGATATTTCAATTTGAAGATGCCTGAGGAAGATCAGAACAATATACGATCGAAACGCATTGGGACTCTTCTCTGAGCAATAGCATTTAGTGTTAAACTCTCTTTTGCTATTTGAATTTGTAACATTGACAGCTCCTGTTTTGAATACCATACATGCCAGAGCTCATGTAGTTTTTAATTTGGGAGCAATTTTTTTTAAATTAAACATGCCAATTTTTTAGGTATGCCACTATTTACTTAGTCCAGTGTCTGCTTATCTTTTCAGTATGTAATGATCATCTTTTTCTTGTCCTAAGCTTCCTATAGGGGAGGGCAAATCATTTCAAGGTCTGGTGGATTTATTGAGTATGCAGTCGATCTGCTGGAGCGCGCGATCCACTGAGGATGGTGGAAGAATATTTGAGAGGAAACCTCTGAAAGACATAAAGGACCAGGATCTGAAAAACTCTGCCATCGAAGCAAGAAATGCCTTACTAGAACAAGTAAAGTTTTAAAGTAAATATTCAACTGGAGATAGCAATTCTAGGTGTGAGCGTTTAGTACACCTTAGAATATTTGAGATACAAGATATTGCTACAAGAGCCTGTGTGGAATTTCATATGGAAAAAACACATACATTTAAATTCACTATAGTCACTGAATTTTTTTTTTCTTTTTCCAGGTAGTAATACATTGGCTTCTTGCTTATCATTATTTGTAGTTTTATATGCATCTTATGCTAAAAAGACACATTGTTTCAGCATTAGCAGTGCTCTCCCAGTGCTATACACACTGTGTGCTTAAAACAGTTCAATGTGTGTCGCTTTTATAAAAGTTTGTGTCCCACAGATGGATCATACAACATGCATCCACTAATAGAGTGTTTTAGGAAAGATGGGATCTTTAAATTCCGTCACCACCACATCTTGTGAGCTCCACTCCCGTAAGGTAATGAACTCACAACAACTGCAAATGCAGTACGCCTTGTATCGCCAATCTCTTTGGTTTGCATGTAGTCACCCCTTGTCCTGGATCCTCCTCCAATCGCAGTTATCCATAAACCATGAAAAGAGTGGAGACAAAATTAAAAAATAAAGTTTCTTTGCACTCTTTTGAAATGAGATTTTGAAAGAGTGCAAAGCATCCTCTTTTTTTTTTTCTTTATATCTTTTCATGGTTTATGGTTAACTGCGATTGGAGGAGGATCCAGCACAAGGGGTGACTAAATGCAAACCAAAGAGATTGGCGATACAAGACGTATTGCATTTGCAGTTGTGGTGAGTTCATTACCTTAGGGGAGTGGAGCTCACCAGGTGTGGTGTTGACGGAATTTAAAGATCCCATCTTTCCTAAAACACTCTATGGTGGATAAATAAAACAAGTGGAGGCGCAACAACTAAAACCATAAAAAAACGAATAAAAATCTGCAATAAAACTGTAGAATGATCAATCATAGATCTGTGATCAATCCGTTTTTGTTTTGTATACACAGTCTATATAAGTCTATGTACGGATGGTGAGAATGGGTTAAAAGTCCAGAGCAAGCAGGGCTGCCATCGTATTAGAACAGAAACCATGTTCCAGGGAGCTGCAAAAAAACAAGGAGAGCGGCGCCTCCTGGGTGCAGACGTTTTTAACAAACTTTAATTTACATAAATTAGTCAAACTCACATTTCACCAGAAAGTGATAGGCATAGAAGTATAGACATGGTTATGTCACGGTGGCGATCCTGAGTCCTGGGCCTTGTAGTTCCTCTGTCAAAACAGTCTGGTCAGAGAGGTGTCCGCTGTTAAGATGGTTATGCCGGCTCCGGAAGACAAACTCAAGACAAGGAGTGAGGCGCAGGGTACAGCAGGCTGCAGGGGATGACGTCACCAGTAGTGAACGCGTTTCTTGAGTAGGCGCGCTGCGGTGTACTAGCAAGCTGCACTCCTTTATCAACAGACATAATGTGGATACTATACAGAGCCATATATAAGGGTTGTGAAGGGAACAAGTGGGAGGAACCGGGGAGTGTGAATGGTGGAACTGAAAGACGTGGGCGGGGAGCAGTTCTGAACAATTAAGACACATGAAATACTGGAGGTGAACTGTGCTGAAAAGTAATAGTCGGATTGGATTGGGGTGAGAACTGGATGGGACCGAAATGAAAATTAGGTGAATGGATATGTATAGTATTGAAATAGTAGTATTTAAACAGCCATTCATAAATTAGTGAATAAACAAGAATCTATATACATGTATTGATATATAAAAATTATAGAAATAAAGTATAGAATGTATATTAAAAAAAAAAGGGGGGGGCATTATATATAAAGAAACAACATCTGCAAGCGGATGGATAATGGGGATAATAAGGGCAATAGTGGTGTCACTGAGTAAGGGAATATTATTAGATTATTATTAAAATAAGTAGTGATAAAATATTAAGACTGAATGAAGGAATGGAATATAAAATGATGAAAAATATATGCCTGTGGTGTGGAACAATATAAGCATAAGGAAAAAAAAAAAAACCTGAAATGGAGTGGTAGATTAGGACGTGGGCTAGTGACTCTAGGTAGAATAAGACCAATAAAAACAATACTAATATGAACAAATATTGAGTATAGCCTCATGTAGTCAAAAATAGCAAATTTGTATGTAAAAACGTACCATCATCCAAATTAATATGCACAAACAGAGAAGAGTGGGAAGAAGGGGACAGTGGCTGATGTTGGCCCGGTAATATTCCCACCCTGGAAAAGACTGGACTATATCGGTACAGATAGACAACAATAATAAATAATAAATAAAAAGTTTATTACAAAAAAGAAAAATACATGTTGTACTTGTTAAAATTGCAAAAACAGAGGCTCGGGAATACCCAAGGGACATCTGTAGTTACAGGGTATAGAATGGTCTGGTTCTCGACTAGTTTCGCGGTATTACCGCTTCCTCAGGAGGACCAATCTATGGGACAGATAATAAAAATAATACAACCATAATACATACAAACATTGTAATGCAGCGTGTAAAAACCAACATAACCTAAGAGGTAAATACAGGAATGGCTTACCCTATATTTGGGTGAATATGTGCGGTACCCAGCTGCCCAAACATAACTCCCCCGCGGCGGACAAGGGGGATTGTACGGAATTCCCTGAATGGATAACAAAATAGCAATTGAGGGGTCTGGTATATCAACTGGTTGGGAGTAGAAAAGATTAGCCATTAGCATAGGAGAGGGAGGTAAATGAGGGCGGAAAGGAAAGAGGGGAGTAAGAAAGGAGAAAGGAAAGGGATAGGAATAAGGGAGGGAAAATGGGGAAGGGGATAAAAGGGGATGGGGAGGGGAAGGAGAAGGGAGGGGGAAGAGGGAAAGGGGGAAAAAAAAAAAAAAGAGGGCAGGGAAGGAGGGGGAGGGCAAGGCAGGTGGTGGGGAGGGAGGATGGAGGCTAAAGGGGGGAAGGAAGGGAAGGGGGGGAGGGGGGGGGAAGACCGATGGAGAGAGTAGGGAAAAAGGAATGGGGGGGGAGGGGAGAGCAGAGGAGGGGGGAAAACAAGATGGGGCAAGCAAGGCACAGAAACAAAGAGAAGAAGGGGGGATAAAGTGCCCACACCCTCGCTAGTGATATTGAGGCAAATGGTGTGACTTACCATGGTTGTTAGCCCAAGGGATGATATAAAACCAAGTAATATAAAGGCTTGTTGAAAACGCAGAAGTCAGATGACTCATAGGAAGCAAGAGCACCTACTGTGTCCACCGAGAAGGGGTTCAAAGGGGGTACATGACTGTGGGGGCCCAGCGGTATGAGGGGATGCCCACAGGGTAACATGGAATCTGTCAAAAAGTGTATCACATATAACATGAGATACAGGATAGTATCCATAAGGCGGTATCAGTAATAGATAACGTAAGGTAAAGGATAGTATCCAAGGTAAAAATGAGGATAAACATACCCAAAGATGTCCCCGGTGGAACAACGGAGGCGTCCCTTGCATCAAAGCCCCACGTGTACAAGTCTATCGTAGAGAGAGCCGCACTGCTCACGTCAAAGGGCCCGAGGGCCCATTAAGTGAGCTCCCCAACCCGGAGACGCCCACGACGCCGCCGGGTCAGTTTCCCCGCACTGCGCAGGTGCGCGACCTTATTTTTATCTTTCCCCCCCCCCCTCCCACCCCCAGTCCCCCCTTCCCTTCCTTCCCCCCTTTAGCCTCCATCCTCCCTCCCCACCACCTGCCTTGCCCTCCCCCTCCTTCCCTGCCCTTTTTTTTTTTTCCCCCCTTTCCCTCTTCCCCCTCCCTTCTCCTTCCCCTCCCCATCCCCTTTTATTCCCTTCCCCATTTTCCCTCCCTTATTCCTATCCCTTTCCTTTCTCCTTTCTTACTCCCCTCTTTCCTTTCCGCCCTCATTTACCTCCCTCTCCTATGCTAATGGCTAATCTTTTCTACTCCCAACCAGTTGATATACCAGACCCCTCAATTGCTATTTTGTTATCCATTCAGGGAATTCCGTACAATCCCCCTTGTCCGCCGCGGGGGAGTTATGTTTGGGCAGCTGGGTACCGCACATATTCACCCAAATATAGGGTAAGCCATTCCTGTATTTACCTCTTAGGTTATGTTGGTTTTTACACGCTGCATTACAATGTTTGTATGTATTATGGTTGTATTATTTTTATTATCTGTCCCATAGATTGGTCCTCCTGAGGAAGCGGTAATACCGCGAAACTAGTCGAGAACCAGACCATTCTATACCCTGTAACTACAGATGTCCCTTGGGTATTCCCGAGCCTCTGTTTTTGCAATTTTAACAAGTACAACATGTATTTTTCTTTTTTGTAATAAACTTTTTATTTATTATTTATTATTGTTGTCTATCTGTACCGATATAGTCCAGTCTTTTCCAGGGTGGGAATATTACCGGGCCAACATCAGCCACTGTCCCCTTCTTCCCACTCTTCTCTGTTTGTGAATACTAATATGAAATATGTTAAAAGAGATATATATTAAAAAATATATATGTATTATAATATTATAAAATAGTAGAAATTTTGATTCCTTCATTAATACCATCGGGCGAGAGGACATCGAGATTGTAAATCCAGAACGTTTCTCTGGCACAGAGTTTTTTAAAACGTTCTGCCGCTGGAAGAGAACTGGATATTTGTTCAATCACCCAGACTTGTAAACCCTTAGTGGAGCATTGGTGGGCTTCATTAAAATGTCTAGGGACACTGTGTGGGTCGGCCCCCCCTTCTATCAATCTCCTGTGTTCGCCAAATCTAGTCCTTAGGGCTCGTATGGTGCGGCCCACATACAGTAGGCCGCAGAGACAAAAGAGTGCATATAGAACAAAGTCCGACGAACAATTATAAAATTCTTTCAATAGATACGTTTTTACCTTTTGGTGTTGAAAGATTACATCTTTCCATATCCATGTCTATACTTCTATGCCTATCACTTTCTGCTGAAATGTGAGTTTGACTAATTTATGTATATTACAGTTTGTTAAAAACGTCCTGCACCCAGAGGCGCCTCTCTACTTGTTTTTTTTTTGGAACTCTATAGTGGATGCATGCTGTATGATCTATCTCTGGGACACAAACTTTTTTACAAGGAGTGTGACACAAATTGAACTGTTTTAAGCACACAATGTGTATAGCACTGAGAGAGCACTGCTAATGCTAACACGATCATTATGCCCGTACACACGATCTGACTTTCCAACAACAAAACCGTGGATTTTTGTTCGAAGGTTGTTTGCTTGCATACACACGGTCACACAAATGTTGGCCAACTATTACGAACGTGGTGACGTACAAGATGTATGACGAGCCAATAAAAAGGAAGTTCAATAGTCATGTGATATCACCATTACGAAAGCTAGTTTTACAAGACCAATCGCTTCCAGCTCGTACTTGATTCCGAGCATGCGTAAACTTTTGTGCGTCGGACTTGTGTACACACGATCGGAAAGTCCGACAACAAAGTTTTCTTGGCGGAAAATTTGAGAACCTGCTAGCTAACATTTGTTGGCGGAAAGTCCACCACCAAATGTTCGATGGAGCATACACACGTTCGGCCTTTCAGCCAACAAGCTCACATCCAATATTTCCGAATAAGTCCGATTGTGTGTACGCGGCATTAGTGTCTTTTTTAGCATAAGATGTATATGGACTTATTTGATTTATAGCAGCAGCTCATGGTGCAGAGTGATTTAGATTTGTTTATCTTATCTACATGAGCGCTGGGATCAGTGATATCCTGTTACTAATATTTTTGTTTTATATTATTTGTAGTTTGAAAATGTATTTGCTGTCTTTGCATTTTATAAATTTTACCCCCACTGGAAAATTTTTGTTTTCAAAGTATGATCAAATGAACAAACAGGGCAAAGGGGTCACCAATAGTACAATAGCATTACATAAAGCATAGTCTAAAAAGGTCCACAAACTTTTGTGAATTGCAAATCGGTGTTTTTAAAGCGTATATAAACCAAAAAACAACAATGTAATATATTGCAACTTACCAGTCCTTAACTTTTGCCTCCTGCCTAAAGCATATGTGCATCAGCAAAGAGGGGGGCCTTTAACGGCCACATGCCTCACATACAGTATGAGTCCTTGGACAACAGAGGTTTTTGTGAAGCACAGCTGTCAAAGATCACACCTGGTCTCTAAGGGCCCATACACACTATTAGATTTTCTGCAGATTTTTGTCTTCAGATTTACCAAAACCATGTAGTGAAAGGGCCTGCCTGATTGCATAAAAATTGAAACTCTCATGCCGCGTACACACGGTCGTACTTTTCGTCTACAAAAGTCAGACAGCCTGTCCGACAGACTTCCGGCAGACTTTCGGTGGACTTGCGGCGGACTTGCGGCCTACTTTCTAACGAACGGACTTGCCTACACACGACCACACAAAAGTCGGTCGGATTCGTACGTGATGACGTACACCGGACTAAAATAAGGAAGTTCATAGCCAGTAGCCAATAGGTGCCCTAGCGTGGCTTTTTGTCCGTCGGACTAGCACACAGACGAGCGGATTTCGGGGTCCGTCGTAGTTACGAAGTAAAGTTTTGAAGCATGTTTCAAATCTAAAGTACGTCGGATTTGAGGCTAAAAAAGTCAGTTGAAAGTCCGGAGAAGCCCACACACGATCGGATTACCAGCCAGCTTTAGTCCGTCAGCGTCCGTTGGACTTTTGTAGACGAAAAGTACGACCGTGTGTACGCGGCATTAGAGCCCATTCACACCTGAGCGTTTTGTAGCTTGAAGCCTGAAGCTACAAAACGCTGGAGGGGAAAAAATAAATTTATTCTCTATGGAGATGGTTCACATCTCCACTCCAAAACGCCTGAAGCCCTACGCCTGAAGCTCAAACAAGTTCTGGACCCTTTTTTGTCATGCGAATCGGGCAGATTTGGGCGTTTTTCTGCTTTTTACATTTGTGACCTTTTGCCCTGCACAAAATCGCGGTAAAAAACGCTGCAAAATTGATGTAAAAACGCTGTAAAATCGCGCGATTTTCTGCCTGAAAACGCCAGGCTCAGGTGTGAATGGGGCCTAAAGGTTGACCTCATATTATATGTTTTTGGTAAATCTGAAGACAAAAATCTGCAGAAAATCTAATAGTGTGTATGCGGTCTAAGGGTGTTCAGGAGCCAGTGCTTCTGATCATGTGACCGTTGTTAGTCAATCACAGCAGTCAGTCACATGATCAGACAGACCTTCCTGCTCACCGAGCACAATAACCCAGTTAAAGGGATGCCTGGCAAGAAGGGGTTAAATACATGGGGTGCATTTTTTTTTCACAAAGTTTTTTACTACAAATACCACACTAATTTCTTCACTGCATCTATAGGAGCAGTCATAGTTGTCATACAGGCTGGACTTCAAACATGTCTGCCTATGTTTATTTCAATTACAAGGTGGGTTGATGGAATTAGAAGCCTACACAAGAAAGAGAAGGTTGTTTTTACTTTCCTTTCAGCTGACAGGAAGTCACAAGGACACCACATTTCTAGCAAGATCAATGGGCAAAAAAAAAAAAAACTAAAGCAGCCACCACATCTAAGGATGCAACATATTACATTACATTTAGTGCGTTACTTGTTACATTTTTTTTTTCTATTTGTTGACAGCTCACTGGCTGGATGAACAGCATTTCTTTACACTGAATACCGCTAGCGTTGATTAAGCAGGGTACTCTGACAGTGTGATTTGTAAAGAAGTCGCTCTACCGATCGACTACAAAATCCCTGCCCATACTTGGAGCAAAATTTGGCTGGTCCCCGCTGAACCGGCTGAATGTTGATCCATGTATGGCTGCCTTGAAATGGGAAAGCAAGGGTCAGTTTATCAGAAACGCATAGATGTGTCCATGTGTAGAAAATCCTTATTTTATTATGTCAGATGTTATCAACTTTTAAGGCCCTTTCACAATGGGGCGGTTTGCAGGCGCTATTGCGCTAATAATAGCGCCGGCAAACCGACCCAAAAGTGCAGCTGCTTTGTCTCCAGTGTGAAAGCCCTGAGGGCTTTCACACTGGAGCGGTGCGCTAGCAGGACAGGAAAGAAAGTCCTGCTAGCAGCATCTTCGGAGCGGTGAAGGAGCGGAGTGTATACCGCTCCTTCACCGCTCCTGCCCATTGAAATCCATGGGACTGCGCGGCTTTACCGCCGGCAAAGCGCCTTTTGCGGTGGTTTTTAACCATTTCTCGGCCGCTAGCGGGGGGTAAAACCGCCCCCGCTATCGGCTGAATACCGACGGTAAAGCGACGCTTACAATAGCGGCGCTTTACCGCCGACGCCACCCCCGACCCAATGTGAAAGGGGCCTTAGATTCATGTAATCTTGCTGTGTCTATATATCAAGGTACAGGGCTCAACAGGTGTAAAGAGAGAATATTTGTGTTTTTTCTGTAGAGATGCTATTTATTGAGTTTTCTAGTTATACAGTAGCAAAAACAAGAACCGTAAACTTCTTTTAATCCTTCAGAGTTCATGTCCTCTGTAGCTCAAAGTGCACATCCATAACATAATGAAGCCAGAATGTTTGTGTTGTACTTATGGGTATTTATAATCCATTACTCAAATTGGACATATTTTTTTTTTTTTAATATGCAGATTGCTGATCTGGATGATGAGTTTGCTTCACTAATGCTGGAAGAGTACAGTGGGGATTTTAATCTTATTCCTCTGGAAAAGGTACTTTGTATTCATTTTATTACGCTGCCACCTATGGGCATCTATGCTTCATTAACTATTGATGGAATCCCTTCAAAGACTGGCCAGATCCTTTAAAAGAGAAGTATGGGCTCTTTCACACGGGGCGGATCAGTCATGATCCGCCCCGTGAACATCCGCTTGCTCAGCGGGGATAGCTCCGCCGATCCCCGCTGAGCAGGAAGATGACAGGTGCATCGCTGCACACTGTGCAGCGACGGACCTGTCAGAGCGCCGCTCTCCCCTATGGGGGGATCGGATGATGACGGTCCGTAGTGTCCGTCGTCATCCGATCCGATCCGAAAACGGAGGGAAAAGTAGGTTTTTCCTCCGTTACACTTTTCGGATCGGAGCGGGTCGGATGTCAGCGGACATGTCACCGCTGACATCCGACGCTCCATAGGGATACATGTATGTCCGTTTTTCATCCGAAAACGGAAGGGTGAAAAACGGACATACGGATCCCTCGTGTGAAAGAGGCCTATGGCTTTTAAAAAAAATAAACAAACAATCATACTTGGCTAGATGGCTGCAACACCGATTCCAGCTGTATCTGTCCCCTGCTGCCTTCAAGACTGAGAACTGAATGATGAATTCCCACTCTCGCCATTGGCTGAGAGCACTGATCGGGAGCCAGTGGGCTGTTGGTTTTCCAGCATACTTGTCCAACAGAAGCTGCCCAAACAGCTGGCTTCTGACTGACCAGCTGCCATACACTTGGGCCGAATGTCGGCCAGTTTTTATTGAACCGGGCGATGACGCCCGACATTCGGCCCGTGTGTACTAGGCATTAGACTCTCAGGGGCTCACTGAGAGGCAGAGCCAGCTGCCAGTCCAGGCAACCGGGTGGATCCCAACTGTAAAGTCAGGATCTTTCCTGAGTCTGGACTGGCTGGGTGACGTCAGCTGACTTTAATCCACTGTCAGCTGCAAATGAGTCACAGGAGTGCAGAACAAACTGCACTCCTATGATCCATAGGAAAAGTATAACCATAAGAACTTTTGCAATACTTCTCCTTTTAAGACAGTTCACAATAGATGGGAAATGATTTTCAAATGTGTACACAGACACTCTTTAAATATAATGTACCCTACCTACCCAAAGGACTATGGTATAAGCTGGCTTAACTGGAACCTACAAGCTATGGGGCACAGGAAGTAATCTATTGATTAACTGATATTTCATGGTTTAAAGTAGAATTCTCTGTTTACGTTACTTTATCTTTTAAATAGTTTGCGCTAAGCTTTATCAATCAATAGACAAGGTGGGAATTGTGACATCATCCAACCCCCTCTCCATCTTGGCCAATCAGAGGAAGCCTTGTGTTCATTCATAATAATAATATAGGGCTTCTCCTAAATAGCAAAAAAGCATTCAGGCTGACTCCGTTTAGTTCCGACAGCAGATGGGAAGTCTACCCATACTGCTGGGTAACACAGCACTGCTAACTGTATGTAGCTATTGCCACTACAGTATAGTACAGTCCACACAGAGGCCACATCAGTTAGTAATGGAAATAGGTTGTTTGGGTCAGCTTTATAATAAACATGGAATTCTACTTACCCTTTCTCTGGCAAACTGCGTAAACGTCTTATGAAAACAAATGGCAATACAAAATGAAGTCCCCTCTAGCAGCCAATCATTTTTTTTTTAAACGATCAAGGGGTTAATATGGCGCACAATGGAGGTAGCCGAGTACATATAACTATAAAAATGGTGGGGGGGAGGGGGTGGGTTGGGGGTTCCTGAGAGGGGGAACTTGGTGGTGGTAGTTAATGTTTCACAGCAAGTTCAGGTATTAATCCATGTAAGGATAAAATGATGCTGAATAAATGGAAGGCAGCCAGTCTATAAAAGCTAGAAGAAGCTCTGGAACAATAAAAAAGAAAGAAGGACGGCGCCCTCTAAGTGCAGCATGTATGTTAAAAATATTTATTACAATAGATAAAAAACACTCACATTTGAGTTGCTAAAAACCAGCATGTAAAGTAGTATCATCCGCGTGCTCTCGGGGGATGTGGGTGTCACGGGCCAGTGGGGGGGTTCCTGGGATGTGAGTCCTGTGACCTGGTTCCTGGTAGCTGTTCCAGTGGTGCCGAGGGTCCTCAGAGCCCCCGGGCAGCCAGGATGTCGGTCATGGATCCTCCGTGGAGCGCCGTGCTGACCTGCGTCTTCACTTCCGGGAGCGGGGTGAGGCAGGCGGTGCTTCGCGTTCAGAGCATGCGTGCTCCTTCATCAGGCTATGCTCATTTTTTTTTACTAATTTGATTCCTGTAGAATTATATGAATACCATTGCTTGTAAAATCAAGTTAGGATTATTCTATTGTTGCGTTATTTTTTAATAATTTTTTTTTTTTTTTGGAAAGCCAACTGATTAAATGTTTGGGTCTTTTTTGTGTTTTACCCAGTCTTCACGGTGATATTTAGAAGTAGTATGACTTGTAGAGTAGTACCTTAGCTAACCCCCAGTGTATTGTACAGTTACAGTCTGCAGTACGGAGGATCACACTAGCTCGCTCTGCAGTTCCTGTGCTTTGTGGCAGCTCCTTGAAGAATAAAGGAGTTCAACCTCTTCTGGATGCAATCACTTTATATTTACCATCACCAGATGACTGCCCTCACGACTTCATGTATGTATGTATGAATTAAGCTAGATTCTTGTTTTGCAGTAAATTGCATATGCAACAGCAGACTTGGCAGCTTGAAATGGTCTTGTGATGGTTTGAACTTTAACAATAATTATTAGATCTACAACTCATGGTATATTAACCCCTTCACACCTAAGGGTAAAATAAATCTAAATACCGAAGCGCAGTTTTGCAAATTTGACATGTGATAGTAAAACTGTACATATCATCACAATTATTTAGTGTATCCAGGTGAATTATACCTTGTTTTTCTCAGGACAATTTTTTTTTAAATGTAGCTGTATATTTCTTGCTGTTATTCTTTGTACCACCAAAGAGCAACCCAAAATAAAATTTCCTTCTCCTGACAACTGCAGTGATACAACATATGTGTATGTTAGTTGTTTGTACTCATAGTACAGCCCAGAAAGAAAAGTGCGCATTTTTTTTAATACTGCCTAAAACACACCGATATGTGAAAACTTTTTTTTTTTTAAATTCTAGTATGTCTGGGTACATTTATTTCTAGGTTATAAGATGAGCCGTATAAACAGACAGTGTAAAGGCTTACTTTGAGATAGAACTATGATTATATATAATGTGTACAATTTCTTCAAGGTCGTGGTACAAGGATGACCTGTGTGCTCTGGCATTCAAGGTTGTACATGACAAGCAGCGTGGACCCTTGGTCTTTGTCCGGATATACTCGGGAATGATGAAGTCTCAATCTGCAATATATAATGTCAACAAAAACTGCACGTATGTTTTACTAACTATACAAGTCCATTTTCAATGGCTAAAGTGTATTAGCTGCCACATTGGGTAGAAGAGTGTAGTGTAAACTCCCAGCAGTCAGAGTAGAGATGTCTTTCTTGTTGCTCATGCCAAAGCTGGCCAAACAGTTGTAGATTTTTTTTTTTTTTTTTTGCAGACAGAACGAAAAAAATTGAACCAGTTCCTCCATCTCTAATATACAGCGTGGATGGACAAATCCTCCACTGCTGCTATTGTATTATGACAGCCAATGCTGCCAGCTGTCAAAATATCCAAACAGTGGCTGCATCTAATTTGATGCAGCAGCTGTTTGGCTGATAGTTTTCTGCCCTGCTACTTTGATCGAGGGGTGATTGGGTAGGAGATGGTAGACAGGACTACCCACGGAGCGAATTTGAGCTGAAAATGTTTGCTACGTTGATTGACAAACTTTGCATTAAACACACCCCCTGAACTAATCCAAAATCTAATTCTGAGAATTGAAAATAACCAAAACAAGTCAGTGCTAACAGTGCCAAAAATGACAGCTGCAAGCAATAGGCATAGATACACATTACACCCATAAAATAATATAACAGTAATAATAACAATTTATAATATTGTTCATGCTGAAAATTGCCTCTAGTTTTTTAAAACTCCAGAAAAAGAGAGCAGCAATGTAAAATGAAGTATGCTAAATTCTCATACTGTTTCTAGTGGGTAGCAGTGTCAAAATGTACGTGTGCTACAAATTGCACTATACGAATGTTTATTTGGGCGGAGGGTTTTTTATTTTAAACCAAGCTAGTGGTTTGCCTTATATACAGTAAGCAGACTGATGGCTGTTTATACATTTTGATTTACATATTGTATGTATTATTTAGGGAAAGGATGAGCCGTTTGCTGCTGCCATTTGCTGATCAGCAAGTTGAAATCTCTTCCTTGTCTGCTGGCAATATTGCTTTAACTGTTGGACTAAAACAGGTATACAAGAATACAAATTTACTTTCACAGCGCTGTCCTACAAAAAGCCACAATCTCTTTCTGGCAAGAGACTAATAGTACAGTCACCACTAATACAATGCTTTAAAAAACATATACAAAGGCATACAAAGCAATATAAAAAGTACCTTTCTCTGTAAGATGGAATTACCTTATGCATTCCTCCACCCTGTTGGTGTAGCCATTCCTAACCTAAGAATTGCACATTGACAGTTGGCAGGCTGAAGGTGTGCATTTGTTCATATCAGGAAAATATGAATGCTTGCCACCATGTACAGCTAGCAGTTAGCTGAACCTTTTTCTTTAACGTGCATTTTAAGCTTCTAATTTCCCCCTCCTCAAGAGCACATGCTTATCTTCCCATCACAACCCAGCCATTGGGTTCAGCTGCGGGGAGTGAAGAAAGGAAGCCCTCTGTAAGCGCCCATGTTTTTCCCTATTGCCACATGACTACCATACCAATTACCAAGCACCGGTATTGGGTATTTTTCCATGCTCTATGCCAGGGGCGTTTAACTCAATCCCATCACAGGCCGCATCAACAGTATGGTTGCCCTCAAAGGGCTTGTTGTATCTGGGGTGCACTATGTACAGAGTGCAGGGTTCAGAAGCATGCTATGTACACAGTGCAGTTCCAGGGGTGCACTACAGAGTGCAGGGTTTTGGAGTGTGCTACATAGAGTGCAAGATTCATGAGTGCATTACGTACACTGCAGGGTGCACTGTGTACAAAGTGAAGGGTTTAGGGGTGCACATTGTGCAACCCCAGCTCCAACCCCCCAAAGCTTTCTTGCATCTCTACTCTCTCCTACCTGGCCTGGTTCCAGTACCTCCCTTTTGTAGGTGGCTCTGCCTCACCTTGCAGGGGAATCTTTCACTCTCTGAAGATCTGAACCCTCCATGCTCCTCCGTGAGTGCGCGCAGAGATACAGTGGGGACGGAAAGTTTTTCACTCTTTGTTATATTGCAGCCATTTGCTAAAATCATTTAAGTTCATTTTTTCTCCTCATTAATGTACACACATTACCCCATATTGACAGAAAAACACTGAATTGTTGACATTTTTGCAGATTTATTAAAAAAGAAAAACTGAAATATCACATGGTCCTAAGTATTTAGACCCTTTGCAGTAACACTCATATATTTATCTCAGGTGCTGTCCATTTCTTCTGATCCTCCTTGAGATGGTTCTACACCTTCATTTGAGTCCAGCTGTGTTTGATTATACTGATTGGACTTGATTAGGAAAGCCACACACATGTCTATATAGGACCTTACAGCTCACAGTGCATGTCAGAGCAAATGAGAATCATGAGGTCAAAGGAACTGCCTGAAGAGCTCAGAGACAGAATTGTGGCAAGGCACAGATCTGGCCAAGGTTACAAAACAATTTCTGCTGCACTTAAGGTTCCTAAGAGCACAGTGGCCTCCATAATCCTTAAATGGAAGATGTTTGGGACGACCAGAACCCTTCCTAGAGCTGGCTGTCCGGCCAAACTGAGCTATTGGGGGAGAAGAACCTTGGTGAGAGAGGTAAAGAAGAACCCAGAGATCACTGTGGCTGAGCTCCAGAGATGCAGTCAGGAGATGGGAGAAAGTTGTAGAAAGTCAACCATCACTGCAGCCCTCCACCAGTCGGTGCTTTATGGCAGAGTGGCCCGACGGAAGCCTCTCCTCAGTGCAAGACACATGACAGCCTGCATGGAGTTTGCTAAAAAAAAACACCTGAAGAACTCCAAGATGGTGAGAAATAAGATTCTTTGGTCTGATGAGACCAAGATAGAACCTTTTGGCCTTAATTCTAAGCCGTATGTGTGGAGAAAACCAGGCACTGCTCATCACCTGTCCAATACAGTCCCAAAAGTGAAGCATGGTGGTGGCAGCATCATGCTGTGGGGGTGTTTTTCAGCTGCAGGGACAGGACGACTGGTTGCAATTGAGGGAAAGATGAATGCGGCCAAGTACAGGGATATCCTGGACGAAAACCTTCTCCAGAGTGCTCAGGACCTCAGACTGGGCCGAAGGTTTACCTTTCAACAAGACAATGACCCAAAGCACACAGCTAAAAACAAAGGAGTGGCTTCACAACAACTCCTTGACTGTTCTTGAATGGCCCAGCCAGAGCCATGACTTAAACCCAATTGAGCATCTCTGGAGAGACCTAAAAATGGCTGTCCACCAACGTTTACCATCCAACCTGACAGAACTGGAGAGCATCTGCAAGGAGGAATGGCAGAGGATCCCCAAATCCAGGTGTGAAAAACTTGTTGCATCTTTCCCAAAAAGACTCATGGCTGTATTAGTTTTAAAGGGTGCTTCTACTAAATACTGAGCAAAGGGTCTGAATACTTAGGACCATGTGATATTTCAGTTTTTCTTTTTTAATAAATCTGCAAAAATGTCAATAATTCTGTATTTTTCTGTCAATATGGGGTGCTGTGTGTACATTAATGAGGAAAAAAAAAAGAACTTAAATGATTTTAGCAAATGGCTGTAATATAACAGAGTGAAGAGTGAAACATTAAGGGGGTCTGAATACTTTCCGTCCCCACTGTATGTGACAGTGGGAAGCTGAGGGTGAGAGCTGGAGGAGGCAGAATGGAGTTCTGCCACGTCTCAGCTGTAAAACTGGTTGCAAGGGCCACATGACAAGGCCTGGCAGACCGGATTTGGCCTGTGGGCCTTGTGTTTGTCATATGTGCTTTAAGCAGATTAACATATGGGCAGATATGCACAGGATGCACTTTAGGCTTCTTACAATGGGTAGTGTAAAGCTGGCCATAGATGGATTGCCAGTTCAGCAGGAACCAGGCAAATTGTGATCCATGTGTAACCATCCCTGTTTTGCCAGAGGTTGATCGTTAGATTAATTTCTGTGGAATGGGAATGCAGACAATTTAAGTTGATCAGCGGCTGCAGCCAGATGGCAATCCACTCCACCTGATGAAGAGCTGTGAGGCTTGAAATTGTTGTCTGTTTTATGAAGATGCAATAAATACGTTTGTGAAATAAGCATATATATTTGTGTGTATCTATAGATATATATTATAAATACATTAGATATATTTTAAGAAATACTAGACTGATTGATTTGTTTCTGTGATGTTACATATTTGATGCTGTATTAGACTGCAACTGGAGACACCATTGTGTCATCTAAATCAGCGGCAGCAGCAGCCTCCCGCAGGGCCATTAGAGCGGAAGAGAAGAAGGAAAAGAAGTCAGAGAAGGACCTGGTATTGGCTGGTGTGGAGATTCCTGAACCAGTCTTCTTTTGTACTATTGAACCCCCATCTGTGGCCAAACAGACAGGTACTTCTAAACTGGCTCCAGAATGTATCTGATTTTAAAATTCAGCTCATGAACAGGACGAAATGTACTGTCTTGGGTTTGTGTATTTCATTATCCTTTTGTTTGCATCCAGATTTGGAAAATGCTCTGAAGTGTCTCCAGCTGGAGGATCCGAGCTTGAAGGTCAGGATAGATCCCGACTCTGGACAAGTAAGAATGTGTTTTAGGTTCAAGCTTTTTTCCCAATGTGAAAAAAGCTTTTAAAAATGTTGTTTAAAAAAAACAAAAAAAAAAAACACCACACCATCAAGTCAAGAAATAAGCATAAGTGTAATGTCTGTATTTGCTTTATATTTTTTTCCCAAGAGGTCTGTCTGCAAAAGCCAGGTTATTGCTAGAATACTACATTTTCATGTCTTCTATGCAGTACTTATATAATACAGTGCCTGACCTTTTTCTTACACTGTTTTCAGATGATTCTCTGTGGGATGGGAGAACTTCACATTGAGATCATTCATGATCGTATCCGGAGGGAGTATGGCCTTGAGACCTATTTAGGACCTCTTCAGATTGCATACAGAGAAACTATATTGAGTGCTTCCCAAGCATCAGGTACTGTTCCGTAGGCTCCGATATTCTCTCATGATGGCTTTACAACCATATTTCACTTTCATCATTGAGCATCAAATCTAACCCTTCGCACCATACTGGGGGCTAAAAGTAGTGGCAAAATAAAGACCTCATTTACCACTCTGGTCATTTCGTGTAGTAGTATCTATTCGCTATTAAAGAACGTTTTCAGCATATCTGCAAGGTGATTATTGGCAGAATAGGCCAAATGATCTGCTGATGTGCATTGATTTTTACATGAAGCTAAAGAATAGACAGAAATTTATATTTATTTATATATATATATATATAATTTTTTTTTTTTTAAGGACATGCAAAGACCCAAAATGTGCAGGCTTGTTTATCTTACCATGTATGGTAACTCTGTTTGTAATAGAAACTTTTGTCGTTTTTAGAAACCCTGGATAGAACCATAAATGATAATCGGCACCAGGTGACAGCTGAGGTTGAAGTCACTCCCTTGACCGATGGTGGCCCAGTTATTAAATACGATGATAGCCTTCGTCAGAGTTTATTAAATGACTATAAAGAGGCAATAGCAAATGGTATTCATAGTGCTTATTTAACAGGTGAGAGAAGGTGCTGTTTTGTATATTTTTTTTTAATGTAAGAAGCAGAGCCTTCCTGCCTCCTGATGTCACACAGCTAGCTGGGATGGAATGTATGCATGTGATTACTGTCCTCTGGTTTTCTGGAAACTTGCTTTGAGTCAGTAATGCTGACCCCCTACAGCTACTTTTACTGACCTTCCCTTTGCTCTCCTGTTTGTTGGGTCAAACTTGGAGCTTACAAAGGGGAGGTTTTTCTCCTTGTCCCTGTGTTGGAATGAGTGGTGGAATTTGAGTCACATGCTATCTCACACCCAACATTTTGTCACTTTGTTTCACAAGCAAAGGGGAGGTAATAATACGCAGCTGTGGTGATTTTCCCGTTTCCGTGGAAAAGATACTTTCCCTCTAGTAGTTGTAGAGATGAACTGGCAAGCCAGCAGGTTCCAAGAAGGAGTACACTGATTGCTCCTGGCAGTTTCCATTTTTTCACTGAATTTAGAAAATGCCTGTAACTTTGCTGTGTAAAGGGTAAAATGAACATTTTGGGAAGTTTGAAGTGAAAGTGGTTCTATAGGCTAAAGTTTTAAAGGGGGTGCTCTGTGCAAAACCATTGCACAGATCAGGTAAGTATGACATGTTTGTTATTTATTTTAAATCTGAACACTTAAAATCGCTTGAAGTGTTAAAATGGCCCTAACATATTATTCTTATCAATAAAGACGTAGGCTTAGGTGTGTGCAAAGCAGATCAATATATTAGTGTTTATATTAATAGAAATAAGGTATACTTTTAATATGGGATAGAAGATGGCTCATACCATGCACCACATCCCAGAAATTCAAATAACATATATGTCTTTATTTTTGTCTAGGTCCTCTACTTGGTTCACCCTTGCTGGATGTTGGGGTCACAGTGCACTTGATAAATATACTAGCTGGCACCTCTGCGACAATGGTGTCGGCCTGTATTTCACGCTGCATACAGAAGGTAGATGTCTTCAAATAAATGAGAATTATTGTCAAAAAATTACTTTTACTAAACTGAAGCTTAGAGACTGTCTGTCATCATCATACAAGTTAATATGATAATTTAAAGTGTGTGTGTGTGTGTATGTATATTCAAACTTTTTTTAGGATATAATAGGTAGAAAAGGGAACCTCTGACAAGCTTTTTTTTTTTTATTTTTATTTTTTTTTCTTGCCATCTGTGTTGTCACCAGAACAGGATGTGAGAAAACATTTTCCATTAGAGATGTCTGTTTCAGAAATAACCGAGGGAAAGTCCCTGTACTTTGTAGAGACTTCAAGTTGCATCTCCAAGAAGTGGAATCTCCTCAACGGGACACAGGCAGCAGAGGGGGGGGGGGGGACAGACAAGCAGAGCTTACCCTTTTGGGTGGAGATCTGCTTTAAGTTGGAAGGGTATTGTTTGTAAACCAAGTAAATGCTCTGTAACTATTCTAATCGCATCCTAACTTGCATCCAGTTGTAGTCATTTCTTAGCTCTTGCTGATCAATGATAGGTCTAGGTCAGGGGTGTCTAACCTGTGGGCGAACACAAAATTGTAAACTTAAAAATTTTTTTTTAATTTTTTTTTGTAAAAATGCATTTGTGCTTAACGAACACATGCGTTCGAAGAAAAATGTGACAGTGCCTCTTTACTGGACTTTTCTAAGTTTTCTCTTCTCCCACTCTTCACAATCACCTTATTCATGTCATCAGTTTTCCACAGCACCTATATTTGTGAGCAACTATTTTCAAGGATGAATCACACAAAGGGCAAAATTAGAACCAAAATATCTGATGAGAAACTTTTGAGAATTTCTACTATATCCATCAAACCAGATATTGATGTTTTATCAAACACTGTCAAAAGTTTTTTATTACTCAGCTACATTATTTATTTCAGCGATTGTTAAGGTATAACTAAAGGCAAAACTTTTTTTAGTTTTGGATAGAGTGGAGAGGGATTAGAACCCCTGTCAGCAATAAAAACCTGTCCGTGCCCCCATTACAGAGATCCCTCCTCTCTATTTGTCCTGTTTACCATTATCATTGAAAGTGAAAGTAAAAAAAATTCAAAATTTTGGGTTGTCCACAGAAAAGTAATAGAGGGGAAATCTTCCAATGGGGGCACTAGTTTTGGTGAACTGGGGGTCCCTAAAGATTTCTCTTAATTTGCAGGGATTACCTCTCACTTCCTGTTTGGTTGTGGGACAGGAAGTGAAGGGAAATCTCAGCAATGGGATGGCGAAAAATAATCTGATGGGTTAAAGCCCTCCCTTACTCGATCCAAAATGGGAAAAAAAAGTTTTGCCTATGGTTCTACTTCAACTTGTGATCTGCCTGACCTTTTTTGCTTATCAGCTATCCATATTGTTAGTGTATTTTATGTGTGGCCCAAGACAATTCCTCTTCTTCCAATGTAACCCAGGAAGGTCAAAAGGTTTGACACCCCTGGTCTAGGTAGAAAGAGTGGTCCGTAAACGACAAGCTGGAGAACTGTTATCCTATTTTTCATATAAGGATGAGCAGTGGATAGCCAGACAGAATATTGTCTTTTATCCTTGATATTTCCATCTTGTGGTCCATTCAGGTAATGTACTGTATCCACTATCAGTCTAGTGTGTGGAGATCAGTGATGTCAGTCAAAATACGTCCAATTGTATAGTCATGTCCATATGAGCTGCACATCTCTGCAAACCCCAGGTAAGAAAGTGTAACAGCGTCAGTCTGGGCTCCAGCCAGGCCACACCCCACAGCATTTAACTCCGCCCCCAGAGCTTAATCATAGGGATAGTGATTCCATCCTGATGGGCAGAATAAATGCATAATCGGCTGTCCTATAATCAATTATGATTGAATTATGATGCAACTTCACAAAAGTCTATGTACCTATGTGCAACACGTCTGCAGCAGTCTATTATTGCAGACTTCAGCTTTAACTGATTAATTATATATCACATGAGCTACTGTCTGTTCACAGAAAACAAAACTAAATGAGCCTGCTGCATAGAAATGCAAGAGTGCAACTTCACAAGAGTGTATGTGCAGCTGAAGTCTGCAATAATAGACTGCTGCAGACTGTTGCACATAGGTACATACACTCTTGTGAAGTTGCATCATAATTCAATCATTGATTAATTATATGACAACCACTGATGCATTTATTCTCCCCATGATTAAGCTCTGGGGGCAGAGTGAAAAGCTTGGGGGCGTGGCCTGGTGGGAGCCAAGGCTGAGCCTGTTACACTTTCTTACCTGAGGTTTGCAGAGGTGTGCAACTCATATGGACATTTTCTTCCCTGTACATTGCTGTCTGGAGCTGGGACCAGCTTTATTGATTTGGATTACCACAGCCTGAGTGGCATCCACAATTTCGGTTTGTGGTTACAGTGATTGTATAGCCACTTTTATACATGTTTACTAAACCAAATGTAATATCTTGCAGCTTGCTAGTGGTGGCTGCATTAGTTTTCATTTTTCCAGCTTCTTTTGCTTTATTCACCCCGAAAACTTGCAAATGCCAGAGTTTCTGTCGCTGTGTATCTATGGAGGGAGTTATGAATTTCAGCCTAAGCTGCTCTCCTGATTATGGAGACCTGTATCTCTATTACATGCAGGGCAGGGAAATTGGTAGTTTACAAAAAAATAACTAGTAAGGAAGATATTATTTGGTGCAGCTCACATTAAACAACAAAGACACTTCCTGGAGATTAGAAGCCATATTTTTTTTTTTTTTTTTTTTTTACAATAGATTTTTATTGAAGGAATTTTCTTAACAATACAGATTGACATTGTCACGATAGTAATTGTGACTAACTTCTTTGCAATAGTTTTTAAGAATATTCTTATACAAATACAGTAATTGATAGTCTGTACCAGCCTACCCCTATTGGGTTCAAACTGTAGGCATGGATAGGCCATCAATTGCGTTAATTAGTTGAATACAGAAAATTGTAAGGAAAACAAAAAAAAAACAAAAAACAAAATATATACATATATATATACATACATATATATATATACATACATATACACATACAGAAAAGTTTACCAGTGGTAATGCACTAGGTTGGTGCGCCCTCTTTCTTTTCTGTTTTTTATAGCTTGAATACCCATTGTTCAAATGAGGGCTGCAAGACGCTAGGCATTACTTCTATAGGTGGCTGCACCACATATCCAGTTCATGGACACCTGAGCGCAGGAGAGGTCTTTTTTCTTGTGTATATACACATACATACATCTAAATTAACTGAACAAAACTTGTTGCATAGGTTAATAAAGTGGGTCCAGGATGATATACTACATCTGAGGTGTGTTTATATATGACTTCAGTGTACTTCCAACTTGTCTTAAGATTATATATTACATTGTTTTAAGTAATTGGATGCTTTGGGATGGGATATCCAAGTACTCCATTTCTTTCTAAATGTAATGGTGGAATAGTTTTTATAAGCCAGCATTAATTCGTATTGGGCCTGTGTGTTAATTCTGGCTATTACTGTCGATAAATTGGGTGCATTACTGGATTTCCAGAGGCTGGATATAGTGAGTCTTGCTGCTATTAGTGTGTGGAATACAATTGTTCTGAATTCTTTAGGATATATATCTAAATTAATACCTAGCAAGGCTGTGGCAGGATTTAGTTTATTTAGGATGCCCGTAAGGTCTGCAATGAAGGAAGTTATTGAATTCCAGAAGCTTTGCAAACTTTTACAGTTCCATAGAATGTGTAAAAGGTTACCCGTCTGATCATTGCATCTCCAGCATAAATTAGATGTAGAGGGATATATTTTTGATAATCTATATGGGGTCAGATACCACCTATTGAGTATTTTTTGTGCATTGTCCCAGTGCTCGATACATGCTGATGACTTGCTAGATATATGAATGGCTTTTTTCCATTGTTCCCAGGTAAATTTTTGTTCTAGATCTCTCTCCCATTTAATCATGTGTGTGTTTTTATTGTCAAATGGGTGAGTCGATAATAGATCATAAAAAAGAGAAATTCCTTTTATTGATAGTTGATTTTGACGTGTGAAAAATTGCCATATAGTTAAAGGGATTTCTACAGGGTTAGTCGGGTTGAAATCTTTTAGTTTGGTTTGTTTCCTCAATTTATTTAGAGTGATCTCTTTATAATGCAAGGGTAAATTTACGTAAAGATGATAACCTTCTTTAACCCATTCGTCAGAATTTAGACGTATTTTACAATAATTGATTGCTCCTGTCGGAATCATTAACTTGCTTTTATTTTGGATATTTTTCGTTTTTGAAAGTATATGTTTCCAAGCTATTAATGTGGTTCTTATACTGAGTAGTTTAGGTATATTAATCTTTGGTAGTATAGCGTAAGCTATTGCTAGGGCATACAGGTCGTGTCTTTTTGTGACTTGTTTCTCTATGTTTAGCCATAGTTTGTCTTCCGTGTTGTTAAACCAATATCTCATCTGATCTAATAAGGTTGCATAATAGTAGTTTTTGATGTCAGGTAGGTTCATTCCTCCTAAAGATTTTCTGGTAGTTAAGATGGAAAATGCCACTCTGGGTTTCTTTCCATTCCATATGCACCTTTTAAGTTTTGTATTCAGTTGCGTGAAAAATTTGGACTGGATTGGGATGGGTAAACATCTAAAATGGTATAGTATTTTAGGGAGGGTTTGCATTTTAAATGCGGCTATTTTCCCTACCCAAGAAAGTTGTGTTTTTTGTATGTTTTGTAAATCTTTGTTGACTAGGTCTAAAAGGTGGGGGTAATTAGCTTCGTATATTTTGGTTGGAGGGTAGGTAAGTTGTATTCCCAAATAGCTTATTGTGCAGTTATCCCAGTTAAAGCCATTTTTCTTGCGTAGTGTATTGATTAGTGTCTTGGGAATGTTCATAGGGAGAGCATAGCATTTGTTTTGGTTTATTTTATAGTATGATACCTCCCCAAATTTATCTAGTAATTTTTGAGCTTCAGGTAGGGAAGAGGTAGGATTGGTTAATGTAAGTATGATGTCATCTGCGAATAATCCTACTTTATGTTCATATCGTCCTATAGTTATACCTTTAATGTTGGGGCTTGATCTTATATATTCCGCAAGTGGTTCTATAGAAGCCATATTTTTTATATTTGCAAAACATGCTCTTAGCTTGAAGGAAAAAAAAAAAGAACTAATGCAACCACCACATCTATGTACTGTAGCTGCAATATATATTACATTTTTGTTCTTGGGCTTGGTTATCCTTTAACATAATGTAGGATTGGCATATTTAGGCACTTTTGTTTGGAGTTACATTATTAAGCCCTCGTTCACACTGAGGGGAGGAACTCGCGCGATTTCAAACCCGCATTATAGTGCAAGTTTTGGGGCGATTTGAAAGACATCTGTGCACGGGTTCATGCACAGATTTCTATTGAAATCACCCCCCAAGTCGCCACAAGTAATGCAGGAATTACTTTTGGTAATCGATGCGGCGTTGCACAGATTCAGACGGTGCCGTTGCCGGCAATAGGCTTCCGATTTGGCATGTGATTTGACATATCAGATCGGCCTGATGTGAACAGGGGCTAAATCTTGTTTCTCAATTACATAAATAGTTTACATATGCTGTATTTTTCTTATATTTACAATTTGTGTAGGCCTTGAAGAAAGCAGATAAACAGATTCTGGAACCACTGATGAGAGTGGAAATCACCATGGGTGAGGAGTACCTGGGCAGTGTACTGGGGGATCTGGCAAAGAGGAGAGGCAATGTTCAGGAGATCCAGAGCCGCTTTGATAATAAGGTCATCCTAGCGTTTGTTCCACTTGCAGAACTCATGGTAAGGGCTTCACTATGGGTTGGATTATAGATTTACCCTTCCTATGCCCCCAGACAAATACTATGATGAGAAGATCATGAGAATGGATGAGCGTGTGCGTTTACGAAGTCCACTGAAGTCTTGGATTGTTGGGCACTGTGTTTTCTCACAAACATTCAACATTTGTCTAGAAATATGACGCAGATAAAGCAGTTGCTGGTAGCAGTTGAAAGCAACACTCAGGTTTAAGAGAGAACTTATATTTAAGTATGTATTCTTAATTCAGAAAAGTACCTTCTATTGCTTTAAGCCACCCCCAAATCTCCAAAGTCCTTTCCTTTGTTTTTTTTGCTGCTGTGATCTGACTACCTTTTAGAGGGTGGCTAGATTCACCCTCCACAGTCTCACTGGGGTTGATTTACTAAAACTGGAGAGTGCAAAATCCGATGCAGCTATGCCTGGTAGCCAATTAGCTTCTAACTTCAGCTTGTTCCATTAAGTTTTGACAAAACACCTGGAAGCTGATTGGTTTCTTTGCAGATTTTGCTCTCTTCAGCTTTAGTAAGTCAACCCCACTGTGTGTAGGAATGTAGCTACCCACCTTGCTCACTCCTGAGATGAACTCCCAAGTGTGCATAGAACAGTGCACTGCTAATTTCAAACAAACTGAATTGAAGGTAAAAAAAGAAAGCGGTTCAGGAGCTCATTGAGGATGTTTCAAGGGGACAGATAATAGTATCATATTTTCACTTGAATTAAGACATTGTTCTGCCTTTTTTGTGCTCCAGGCCTTCTCATCCCGAGGAGTTTGCGCTGCACGCCCTGGATGTAATTTGTGCCATTCGGGTGTATATAGTGGGTTTCAGAGTCTTTTCGACAGTCGGACTCTTTTTATGATCATGGACGGGCCGAGGAAGGAGCTGGCGGCATCCTCTGCTACCATTCCATGGTGGATCAGTTAGACGGTGGTTCAGGCCTACACCCTTAAGGGCCAGGTTCCTCCCTTTCCCTTAGCAGCGCACTCTACTCAGGCGCTTAGTACCTCTTGGGCTTTCCATCATCAGGCGTCTGGTGTCTCAAGTTTGCAAGGTGGCTACCTGGCTGTTGGTGCACACCTTCACTAAGTTTTACAAAGTGGATGTCTTAACATCTTCACATTCTTGTTTTGGCTGCAATGTTTTGCAGGCGGCTGTTTGAGGGATCTGTTTCCTCTTGGGGGGGGGGGGGGGGGGGTCTATTTCCAGTTGGCTCCTATTAGCCTGGTTTGATGTGTTTGTTTGGCCTTGGGTTTTCCCACCCCTCACTTTTTTGCCACTGCTTTTGGGCATCCCTATGGTCGAAAATATGAAGAGCTGTGCACGTCAATGAACGTAAGAGAGAGTGGGATTGTTTTTGTTGCTCACAGTAAAATCACTTTCTCTGAGTTCATTGACAGACACAGCAGCCACCCCTCTGTGAGTTTGATAGTTCTGACACTGCTTGTTACAGAACTGGATGCCCATAGCAGAGAGGGGGTTTTATACCAGCTAGGACTGCCCATAGGTGTTGCCGAGAATAGTGTCCTACTCCTATAGGTGGTGCTATAACCCTGTGGTTGAGAATATGAAGAGCTGTGTATGTCAATAATCTCAAAGGAATTTTATGGTGAGTAACAAAAAAATCTTTTTTTTTTTTTTTACCTTAATGCAGAGAATGCATTAGAGTAAAAAACCTTTTGCCTTTACAACCACTTTACATTAATGACCAACAAGTGTCTGGGGAATGCCCAGGAAAAAGCCAAAGTCTACTTACCACCAGCTTGCAGACAACCAAATTGACCTATCTAAACAGTAAGCCACGTCACGGCACCCTTGTATCTGTGGTCCTAACACTAAACTATGAGTGTCCCCACAGTGGAGGCACATGCATTTAATGGATAAATGAGAGCAGGTGAACTGGAGGGGAGCCCACCCCTCCTTAAAGGTGCAGGAGCACACCAAACACCCAGCAATAGCACAATGGCTGCAAAGGTGTTGGTGCGCTGCTGGACCAATACAAACACTCACGTGATAACACAAACTTGCCACCACTCTCATTTATAGCTGGCTATCGCAGTAAGCAGCATTGGGAGGCTAAAACAGGTACCAACAAGTGTCTGGGGAATGCCCAGGAAAAAGCCAAAGTCTACTTACCACCAGCTTGCAGACAACCAAATTGACCTATCTAACAGTAAGCGTTAAAAAAGGGGTTTAGTCTGCACGCATTTGCAAACGCATGCGAGAGCCACGTCACGGCACCCTTGTATCTGTGGTCCTAACACTAACACAGTGTGCCTCCACTGTGGGGACACTCATAGTTTAGTGTTAGGACCACAGATACAAGGGTGCCGTGACGTGGCTCTGTGGCTCACGCATGCGTTTGCAAATGTGTGCGGACTAAACCCCTTTAACGCTTACTGTTAGATAGGTCAATTTGGTTGTCTGCAAGCTGGTGGTAAGTAGAATTTGGCTTTTTCCTGGGCATTCCCCAGACACTTGTTGGTACCTGTTTTAGCCTCCCAATGCTGCTTTCTGCGATAGCCAGCTATAAATGAGAGTGGTGGCAAGTTTGTGTTATCACTTTACATTAATTGCCAGGCTATGCACCGCAAGACATAAAGCACATACATATGGTCAAGGTTCAGGAGTTATTTAAATAAGTTAGTGTAAAGTATCTAAGCAATATACAGAAATATTGGTGCTAGATGTGGTAAATGCAGCATCGCTGACCTGTACATTTTATGCACTACAATCCTTAACAATTACATAAGAATAGTTTAATGAACAAAAACTCTTGTGTGGGTGAAAATTGTTGGGAAGAGAATAGACAGACTTGGCCAAGCTCACTGGAAGTCCATAGCTGCCCAGGTATACATCTTTTTTTAAACTGCATTGTGCAGACTGGCACAAAGAGGGTGGTGTACAGCACCAGGCAACTATTGCGGTCAGCTAGTGCAGCTACAGTGGGTACAGGATCACAATAACTAAGCAAATGAGAAAACCTGTGCTGGTGTGACTTTTTTTTTCTTCCTGCTGTAACAAGTATATTGCAGAGCCACACTTTCCAGATCCATTTTGTCCTTTATGCTATAATGGTGTAGCTAATGTTTTCATTACACACATTAGTTTGCTTAATACTATTTCAGCATTATTTGAGTGCCACAGTGTACCTAATGTTTCTTGGTAACCTTGGACACCCTTTTAGACCTCTTGCACACACGATGCCTAAAAACCCAAAGTTTTAGGCATTTTCTTTACTGATCCAAATGCAGCCAATTGTTTTTAATGGGCCTGTACACACAAGCGCATAAACTTGCTCTGCGTATTGATTAGTAAAAAATAAAATCTGCATTGGCAGTCAGTATTTACATGCAAATATGCACCTTACCTTAATTTTAAAAAGAGCTATAAGAGTTTTAACGTGTAAATGCTATACAGCCCATTCTTGTGTTTTTTTTTCTGCCAGGAATATCTAAATGTTCATATATCAGTATCGTGTGCAGTTACCCATATGGATACTAAATAAGTGACCACTGAGTGTAAATAGTAAGGCGTGTATAATATGTGATGGTGAAAATTCGCTATGCATACATTCTAGATTTTATTTACTTCATTTGCATCTTTCAAGGGTTATTCTACTGACCTGCGTACATTAACATCAGGGAGTGCCACATTTACTCTTGAGCTGGCGAACTATGAAGGGATGGATCCTCAGGACCAGAATACCTTGCTAAAGAAGAAAGGACTTCTGTAAGCTTTGCTGGGAATCAAGAAAACCAACTTTCTTGTTTAACATGTCTGCAAAATGAATTCTCTTAAATAATGCTGTAAGAAAAAATAAATCAAGCCTAACTTAAAATAAAAAATTTTTTTTACCATGCATTTCGTTTTTTTTTTTTTTTTTTTATAACCATCCAAAGGGATTTTTTGGGACCGTTTTTTTATTTTGTGGTGTATTTTATTATTTGAATGGGACCATAGATTTTTGTTTATGATGGTGGTAAATATCAATTTCATCTCATTTAAAGTAGCTTATTTGAACTCCATTTTTCTTACCTGAAAAAGCCTTAAACAAAATCCACCAAAAACGAAGCAATAAATTAATAACTGTTTTCTTTTTTGTACAGAATGGGAGGGAGTCCCCCTATCTATCAACTTGAGAATTTTTTTTTTTATTTTTTTTTTACAGTAAGTGGAAAAATCCTTCTTTCCTTCATCATTGAGTGAGGGACACAGGAATTCAGAAGCAGGTAGCATGTCCAAAAATAGTCAATGTATTGGGAACCCTCTAGAACACAGAGGTTCCTGAAGGATCATAATCCATACCTGTGCCGGATGGGATGGGGCTTACCAGACTGGTGCACGTAAACCGCCGCCAAACTGCATGGATGACACCTGCAAGGTGTCATAGGGTCTGACCTACCCAACATTGATCTAGAGGAAAAAAACAAGCTCCTAAGAAGCATCAGGCCTGTTCCGACCCAGTGAAGCACCCTCAACCAAACAGGGAAGGGCAGGAATCTTAGCCACACTTTTTGTTTTCCTGGTTAACCCTGGTGGCACCTTCCTGCAGAACATGGTACGGAAGGTGATCATAGGCTGTGCAGACCTGGTACAGGAGGTGGTCATAGGCTGTGCGGACATGGTACAGGAGGCGGTCATAGGCTGTGCAGACATGGTACAGGAGGCGGTCAGATATGTAAATAATGAATGTGAATAATTTGTAAGTACAAAAAAAGTGCGTAGTGCAAAAACATCAAATATCAAATCCATAAATAGTCCAAAATGTCATTAAAATATACAAAAGTGCATGTGCAAACGTGAATAGGGATCCACAATCTTCAATATCATCTAGATATATGAAATGAATAAAGGATTTGTAGAGCGCTGCAAATGCGAACTGAATCGCCTCAAGGCGCTAGAAGTAAAAGTAAAAGGTGCAGGAAAGTTCATCCGATCCTAAATGTGTAATCAGACCCTCTTCCACCATCTGTGATCCATTCAATTTTTCACTTTTATTCTCCAGATCCATGTTCGCTGGGTTCTGGTTGACCCATCCGGTGGTGAGGACTCTATTGGCTGGCCGCTCTATCCGCAGCTGTCAGCTTTAACACACTTCTGCTTCTCTCAATTTAAACACCCAAAGGTCCGAGGTGGTCATAGGCTATGCAGACATGGTAAAGGAGTAATAACAGAAGGTGGTCAGAGGCTGCGGAGGGGTCCGGTCTTACCTAGCCAAGATGAGACCAGTACCACTGTTGCCTTACACTTAAAAATGGCACCACCTGGTGCCATTGCATTACTGCGCATACCTGCCCGAAAATGGGCGAGTGTGTATGGGCTTTCCCGAACCCAGCTAGCTTCGGAACGGCACATGTGAAGTTGACATGTCGGCCCGGGCCCGCAGCCATATTTTTTACAGCACCGCTGTCCTCAAAGCGAACCCATTTCCTGCTATACCGGTAGGCCAGTCCGACAATGTCCCAAATTGAGGCCTGGACCAGCTGCCATCCTTTCACTGGGCCGCAAGCACTGTTCTAATAGTGTTTCCTGTAGAGGGAGGAACCAATCATCTCTCGGGTTGCTGTCCTGAACGACATTTGTCAAGCCATCTAACGTACAGAGAACTTTCATACAAAAAAATCATTAGCATGTTGAGGGGGGCGGATGGGTAGAGGAACAAGGGAAGTATAAGTGGATTAAACTTCAGCTTTGAAGGATAAGTTCATCTTTGGGAACATGTTACATGTTCCCACTGCTGCAGCCTACTGACCTACCAACTCCAGTGACAGCGAGCCAGGAATCTTCTTTCAGAACTCGCTGTCACAATTAAAAGAAGAAAAAACTCCACCCACCCGGCTACACCATTCATCCACAGAAATGGCACACAACCTTTGTTGGCTTGTAGTTCTCAATGAACTACCAGGGGGCTGTTGAGTGCTCTAAGTAGTTAATGGTTTCTTCCTGTCAGTGTGTCTGCTCCAATAAGGTACGAGCAGACAGCCTACACAGTCTGCAGGAGGCATGCATTGCACCCGCGATCTGCTGATCCAGGCTCCTAGTAAAAAAAAATGCATATATAAAATAATAAATGCACTTGTTTTACTTGCAAAAAGATTTGATGCTAGGACATTTGTGGGGTGGAAGTTGCCTGAGGTCACCAATGCAAAGCACTAAAATAACTGACTGGACCGCTTTCATTTGTTCAAAGGAGTTAACTGAAGCCAAGGGACTTTTTAGATCTGTGTTGCAGTAACATGCACTTTTACCATGGGTTACCACAATGCACATACTTCAGTGTGGTGTTCTTTGTTTTAAATTGCACCACAATACACTAATACAGTGGTGACTAATGCATCTGCATTGCAGCACACGCCATGCGTTTGCACAATGTTGAAAAAAAAACCTGACGCACGTCCTTGTTTGGCTGCATTGTGGTATACAAAAAAAAAAAAAGTCACGTGTCAGTGATGTAACGCGTGGGAGGAGCTTAGGACGTTCAGTGCTGCAATACACCTGAAGGTTAACAGCAGCTGTTTCTCTATGGGAAACTTCGTCCACAGCAGCTGACTGCAATCTGCATAGTTGAATGCTTCTAATAGACCGGGAGTTTGTGAGTGTATCTCTTGTCCCTGTTTTGCTTGTGCACTATCTAGTAAGATCACTGCACAATGATCTATTTTTTCTTTGCTTGCTTTGCATAAAACCTTTATCCTGAGAGCCGAATCATCAGCAGTATTATGGCTAAAGTGGGATGCAAGAAAAACAAAATATCCTGATACAAACGATCTAACCCAGTGAGTCAATCAATCTGGATTAAGGGAAGGAACTGTTTAATTATTTTTACTTTCACCCACTATTTATCTCTATCTGGACATTGTACTCAGAGTGTCATTATTATTTATTTATATTCACCGTCACATCACCAATTTGAAGATTTATTTTGGCAATTTTAACACATGTATTAGCACCATAATTATTTATCTATTTTATTCACATGTATGCATTTTTTATTCCTGGATTTAAGCTTAGTCGCAGCAGCATATTGTGCACTATTTATTTAAAGCGCATCAATTTTATACTTCGTATTATTTGTTTGGTTATCTGATCACCCTATATTGATAGCAGCTTTGATTTACTGATTTTATTATAGCACTAACTATATTGGTTTATATATATTTTTTAGCACAATTTATTTATATCACACATATCTATCCACATCAGCGCTTGGTTTTTATTCATTTTATTGTGGTATACTGGCAGCCCAAAATTATTAGGCTGCCTGAAAGTAAAATTATAGGCAAAACTTTTTTTTTCCATTTTAGATAGCGTACGGTAGGGTTATAATCCCTGTCAGATTGTTTGACATCTGTGTCCCATTGAGGATATTTACCTTCACCTCCTGTCCCATAGCCAAAAAGGAAGTGAGAGGAAATCCCTGCAAATTAAGGGAATTCTGTGGGGCCCCCCAGGTCTCCAGAACTAGTGTCCCCATTGAAACGTTTCCCCTCTATTACTTTTCTGGGGACAACACAAAATTTGGGATATTCTTTTTAACAGCCATTTCAATAGAGGGCACTTTCTCCCCCTGCAAGACAAAACCAGCTCAACTTACCAACCAGTCTGCACTTTCACCCAGTGGCGTAGCGTGGGTTGTCAGCACCCGGGGCAAGGCAAGTAATTTGCGCCCCCCCCCCCCCAACCTGCGGACTTTTAGCTATCCCTGAGTCCCTTCAAATACAATAGTACTGACCTACCTGATTCCTATACTGACCACTACACTGAGAACTACACTGTCCACTACACTAAATTGTCCACTACACTGACCACTATACTACACTGACCACTATATTACACTGACCACCATACTACACTACACTGTCCACTATACTACACTACACTGACCACCATACTACACTACACTATCCACTATACTACACTACACTTGACCACCATACTACACTGTCCACTATACTGACCACCATACTACACTGACCACTATACTACACTGACCACTATACTACACTGTCCACTATACTACATTATACTGACCACCATACTACACTGACCACTATACTACACTGTCCACTATACTACATTATACTGACCACCATACTACACTGACCACCATACTGACCACTATACTACACTACACTGTCCACTATACTACACTACACTGACCACCATACTACACTGTCCACCATACTACACTGTCCACCATACTACACTGACCACCATACTACACTGACCACCATACTACACTGACCACCATACTACACTGACCACCATACTACACTACACTGACCACCATACTACACTACACTGACCACTATACTACACTGACCACCATACTAACCACTACACTGTCCACTATACTACACTATACTGACCACCATACTACACTGTCCACCATACTACACTGACCACCATACTACACTGACCACCATACTACACTGACCACCATACTACACTGACCACCATACTACACTGACCACCATACTACACTGACCACCATACTACACTGTCCACTACACTACACTATACTGACCACCATACTACACTGTCCACTATACTACACTGACCACCATACTACACTGTCCACTATACTGACCACCATACTACACTGTCCACCATACTACACTGTTCACTATACTACATTATACTGACCACCATACTACACTGACCACCATACTATACTGACCACTATACTACACTACACTTGACCACCATACTACACTGTCCACTATACTACACTATACTGACCACCATACTACACTGTCCACTATACTACACTATACTGACCACCATACTACACTGTCCACTACAATGACCACTATACTACACTGTCCACTATACTACATTATACTGACCACCATACTACACTGACCACCATACTACACTATACTGACCACCATACTACACTGACCACCATACTACACTATACTGACCACTATACTACACTGTCCTCCATACTACACTGTCCTCCATACTACACTGTCCACCACACTACACTACACTACACTACACTGTCCACTATACTACACTATACTACACTATACTGTCCACCATACTACACTGTCCACCATACTACACTGTCCACCATACTACACTGTCCACCATACTACACTGTCCACCATACTACACTGACCACCATACTACACTACACTGACCACCATACTACACTGACCACCATACTACACTGTCCACCATACTACACTGTCCACCATACTACACTGTCCACCATACTACACTGTCCACCATACTACACTGTCCACCATACTACACTGTCCACCATACTACACTGTCCACCATACTACACTGACCACCATACTACACTGTCCACTATACTACACTGTCCACCATACTACACTGACCACCATACTAACCACTACACTGACCACTATACTACACTGACCACTATACTACACTGACCACTATACTACACTGACCACTATACTACACTGACCACTATACTACACTGTCCACCATACTACACTGTCCACCATACTACACTGTCCACCATACTACACTGACCACCATACTACACTGACCACCATACTACACTGACCACCATACTACACTGACCACCATACTACACTGTCCACTATACTACACTGTCCACCATACTACACTGACCACCATACTACACTGACCACCATACTACACTACACTGACCACCATACTACACTACACTGACCACCATACTACACTACACTGACCACTATACTACACTGACCACCATACTAACCACTACACTGTCCACTATACTACACTATACTGACCACCATACTACACTGTCCACTATACTACACTATACTGACCACCATACTACACTGTCCACTATACTACACTATACTGACCACCATACTACACTGTCCACTACACTACACTGTCCACCATACTACACTGTCCACCATACTACACTGTCCACCATACTACATTGTCCACCATACTACACTGTCCACTACACTAACCACTACACTGACCACTACACTGACCACCATACTACACTGTCCACTATACTACACTGACCACCATACTACACTGTCCACTATACTACACTGACCACCATACTACACTGACCACCATACTACACTGTCCACTACACTAACCACTACACTAACCACTACACTGTCCACTATACTGACCACCATACTACACTGTCCACTATACTGACCACCATACTACACTGACCACTACACTAACCACTACACTGACCACCATACTACACTGACCACCATACTACACTGACCACCATACTACACTGACCACCATACTACACTGACCACCATACTACACTGACCACCATACTACACTGACCACCATACTACACTGACCACCATACTACACTGTCCACTACACTACACTATACTGACCACCATACTACACTGTCCACTATACTACACTGACCACCATACTACACTGTCCACTATACTACACTATACTGACCACTATACTACACTATACTGACCACCATACTACACTGACCACTACACTAACCACCATACTACACTGTCCACTATACTACACTGTCCACTACACTACACTATACTGACCACTATACTATACTACACTAACCACTATACTCAGGCCCAGATTAAGAGCATCATGGGCCTGGTGCTAAGGATGTTGGTGGGCCTTTTTATGAAAATAAATAAAATTAAAACGCAAACAATTTTTTGTGAAATTTAAATTAAAGAGAGAGAGGGGGTGAGAGAGAGAGGGGGGGGTGAGAAAAAGGGGAATAGAGAGAGGGTGAAAGAGAGAGAGGGTGGTAGGGGGTGAAGGGGGTGAGAGAGAGAACAGGGTGAAAGAGAGGGGATGAGAGAGAGAGGGGGGTGGGAGTGAGGGGGTGAGTCTGTGGGGGGCACAGCATAGTACATTACACGGGAGGGGGGGTTATAGCACAGTACATCACATGGTTGGCACAACACATTACGTGGTGGATACATGGATACAGCACATTTAATGGTGGGCACAGCACATTACGCGGTTGGCACTGCCCAATACAGCACATTACAAGGTAGGCACAGTACATTATATGGTGGGCACAGCACATGACATGGTTGGTACTGCACAACACAACACATTTCATGGTGGGCACAGCTCATGCACACAGTGGGCACAGGACCTTATATGGTGGGCACAGCACATGACATGGCAGGCACAGCTGAGCACATTACATGGTGGGCACTGGACATTACAAGTGGGCACTGCACAGAACATTATATGGTGGGCACAACACATTATATAGTGGGTACTGCACATAGCATGGAGGGCACTGCACAGCACATGACAAGGTGGGCACTGCATGACACAGCACAGCACATTACATTGTGAGCACAGCACATTAAATGGTGGACACCACACATGACATGATGAGCCCTGCATACAACATTCCATTGTGGGTACTGCACGGCACATGCCATGGTGGACAATGTACAGCACATTACATGGTGAGTACAGCATATTACATGGTAGGCACTGAATGGTGCAGCACATGACATGGTGGGCACTGCACAGTAATTTACATGATGGGCACTGCACATGACATGGTGGGCACTGCATGACACAGCACATTACATGGTGGGTACAGCGCATTACATGGTGGGCACTGCATGGCACAGCACATGACGTGGTGGGCACAGCGCATTACATGGTGGGCACTGAATGGCACATAACATTACATGGTGGGCACAACACATTACATGGTGGGCACTGCATGGCATAGCACGTTTCATGGTGGGAAATGCAACTGCACATTACATGTTAGGAACTGCACATGACATGGTGGGCACTGCAAGGCACATCATGACATAGTGGGCACTGCACATCACATGAAGGGCAATGCAATGCACAGCACATGACATTGTTCATCACAGCGCATTACATGGTGGGCACTGCAACGTACAGCAAATGACATACTGGACACAGCACATTACATAGTGGGCACTGCAATGCACATGACATGGTGGGCACAGCACATTACATGGGGGGCACTGCAAGGCACATGACAGGACATGGTGGGCACAGCACATTACATGGGGGGCACTGCAAGGCACATGACAGGACATGGTGGGCACAGCACATTACATGGGGGGCACTGCAAGGCACATGTCATGACGGTGGGCACAGCACATTACATGGGGGGCACTGCAAGGCACATGACATGACATGGTGGGCACAGAACATTACATGGGGACACTGCAAGGCACATGACATGGTGGGCACAGCACATTACATGGGGGGCACTGCAATGCACATGAAATGGTGGGCACAGAACTTTACATAGTGGGCACTGCAATGCACATGACAGGACATGGTGGGCACAGAACATTACATGGGGGGCACTGCAAGGCACATGACATGACATGGTGGGCACAGCACATTACATGGGGGGCACTGCAAGGCACATGACATGGTGGGCACAGCACATTACATGGGGGGCACTGCAATGCACATGACATGGTGGGCACAGCACTTTACATAGTGGGCACTGCAATGCACATGACAGGACATGGTGGGCACAGCACATTACATGGGGGGCACTGCAAGGCACATGACATGGTGGGCACAGCACATTACATGGGGGGGCACTGCAAGGCACATGACATGGTGGGCACAGCACATTACATGTGGGCACAGCACATTACATGGGGGGCACTGCAATGCACATGACATGGTGGGCACAGAACTTTACACAGTGAGCACTGCAATGCACATGACAGGACATGGTGGGCACAGAACATTACATGGGGGGCACTGCAAGGCACATGACATGACATGGTTGGCACAGCACATTACATGGGGGCACTGCAAGGCACATGACAGGACATGGTGGGCACAGCACATTACATAGTGGGCACTGCAATGCACATGACATGGTGGGCACAGCACATTACATAGTGGGCACTGCAATGCACATGACATGGTGGGCACAGCACTTTACATAGGGGCACTGCAATGCACATGACAGGACATGGTGGGCACAGCACATTACATGGGGGGCACTGCAAGGCACATGACATGGTGGGCACAGCACATTACATAGGGGCACTGCAATGCACATGACATGGTGGGCACAGCACTTTACATAGGGGCACTGCAATGCACATGACAGGACATGGTGGGCACAGCACATTACATGGGGGGCACTGCAAGGCACATGACATGGTGGGCACAAGAGAGCACATTACATGGGGGAAGCAGCAGTCTGTCCTGCCTACAGTCTCTCTCGCCCCCCTCCCTCCCCCTCCCAGTAACATGACTCTCACGTACCTTCTTATCCTGGCTGCATCGATCCGGATGAGGAGAACACAGCGGCGGCTCTTTCTTCTCTCCCCTGCGCTCTGCTTGCTGCCATGTTCAGTATCCAGCGCCCTGTGATTGGGTGTATGGGGGTCATGTGCGGAGGCGGGGCGCCTCACATGACCCCCATCAGAGCCGGTACAAGGCAGGGGCGGAAGGGGCGGATGCCCTGGGCGATAGAATTTGCTGAAGGGAGGGGGGCGCAGATGAAGTGCTGGCAGTGTGCTTCATCATAGTAGTACATACACACCAGCCGGCGCTGCTAATAGCTGTACTGTAACTATGTGCCGAGTGCACTCCTGCACCCGGCACAAGCCTAAACAGACTGCACAAGCCCCTTCCCTGTCAGCGCTTCTCTCCCCCTATGAAGGCGATTCGTAGTCCCGTCCCGGCGGCGTGACATCACTGATGGCCAGAGGCGGGATGGGAGGAGATAGAGAGCTGCTGCAGAAGCTGCAACCTAGAGGAGCCACCGAGGAGGAACCAACAAAGTGTGTATATCACACAACGGACACAAGACAAGACACAAAAGTAAGCACTAAACAGATAATAACAAATGCAATGCCATCTGCAGATATTAAAATAAAGTGTCTGAATCCGATGAGGGGAGGGGAGGAGGCTGAGGAGAGGTTAATTACCAATGCTACCTATTTTTTAATTTCTGTAATATGCAGCATGGGAGGGGGGGGGGGGGTTAATGTACTGCCACTGGTCACTGATGCATCAGTGACCAATGGCAATACATTACCCCCCCCCCCCCCATGCTGCATATTACAGAAATTAAAAAATAGGTAGCATTGGTAATTAACATCCCCTCAGCCTCCCCCCCTCCCCCAATCGTATTCAGACAGTTCATTTATTAATCTGCAGCAGAATAATACATGAATGGGGGAGGGGGGGAGGCTGAGGGGAGGTTAATTAGCAATGCTAGTTTTAATTTCTGTAATATGCAGCATGGGGGGGGGGTTAATGTATTGCCATTGTTCACTGATGCATTTGTGACCAGTCACAGTTAATTAAGCCCTTTGTGCATTAGTTGCACCAGGCTCTACATTAAAAACCTTAAGCCCCCTTTCACACTGGGGCAGGGGCGGCATCGGTGGTAAAACTGAGCTATTTTTAGCGCTGCTTTACCATCATTACACACCACTCCTTCACTCCAAAGATGCTGCTAGCAGGACTTTTTTTACCGTCCTGCCAGCGCACCGCTCCAGTGTGAAAGTTCTCGGGGCTTTCACATTGGAGACACAGTAGCGGCTCTTTCAGGGCGTTTTGCAGGTGCTGTTTTTAGCGCAGTAGCGCCTGCAAAGTGCCCCAATGTGAAAGGGGTATAAGTGTAAACATCTAAGATAAAAGTTTTTGTCCTCCTATTTAATTCCTCCCCGCGCGCCGCCGCAGGTGCACATCGGGGAAAATCTGTGAAAAACAGGGGTCGGGGGGGGGCGCAGTTTGCCATCTCCGCCCTGGGCACCAAATGACCTTGTCCCAGCACTGACCCCCATACACCCAATCACAGGGCGCCGGACACTTAACATGGCGGCCGGAGCCCGAGGACACAAAATTAGAAATTAGGAGGAGGCAGCCAGTGACACACACTGGCGCCCCCCTAAATATCGCGCCCGGGGCCACGGCACCCCCTGCACCCCCCCACGCTACGCCACTGCTTTCACCTCCTTTCTGCCAAGACCAATTTTCAGCTTTCACTGCTCTCACATTTTGAATGGCAATTGCTCAGTCATGCAACATTGTACCCAAACAAAATTTTATAATTTTTTAGTAGAACTTTATTTTGGTGGTATTTAAACACCACTGGGTTTTTTTCTTTTTTGAGATATAAGTGATAAAAGCGAAAATTTTGAAAACACTTATTTTTATAAGTCTCTATTATAAACTTTTGCAAATAAGCAATTGTTCTCAATTTATACTGGTACATATCTCTGGTAAAAAATAACCCAAATAAGTGGATATTTTTTTAGTCTGTGTGACAGTTATAGAGTCTACAAGCTATGTTGCCAAACATTTAAAAATTGATCCCACCTGATGTAATGATGGCCTACAGTGGGGACGGAAAGTATTGCGACCACCTTAAATTTTTCACTCTTTGTTATATTGCAGCTTTTTGCTAAAATCATTTACATTCATTTTCATTTTGACAGAAAAACACAGAATTGACGTTTTTGCAGATTTATTAAAAAAAAAACCTGAAATATCACATGGTCCTAAATATTCAGACCCTTTGCTGTGACACTCATATTTAACTCAGGTGCTGTCCATTTCTTCTGATCATCCTTGAGATGGTTCTACACCTTCATTTGAGTCCAGCTGTGTTTGATTAGGAAAGCCACACATCTGTCTATATAAGACCTTACAGCTCACAGTGCATGTCAGAGCAAATGAGAATCATGAGGTCAAAGGAACTGCCTGAAGAGCTCAGACAGAATTGTGGCAAGGCACAGATCTGGCCAAGGTTACAAAAAAATTTCTGCTGCACTTAAGGTTCCTAAGAGCACAGTGGCCTCCATAATCCTTAAATGGAAGACGTTTGGGACGACCAGAACCCTTCCTAGAGCTTGCCGTCCGGCCAAACTGAGCTATCAGGGGAACAGAACCTTGGTGAGAGAGGTAAAGAAGAACCCAAAGATCACTGTTGCTGAACTCCAGAGATGCAGTCGGGAGATGGGAGAAAGTTGTAGAAAGTCAACCATCACTGCAGCCCTCCACCAGTCGGGGCTTTATGGCAGAGTGGCCTGACAGAAGCCTCTCCTCGGTGCAAGACACATAAAAATCCTGCATGGAGTTTGCTAAAAAAAAACAAAACACCTGAAGGACTCCAAGATGTTGAGAATTAAGATTCTCTGGTCTGATGAGACCAAGATAGAACTTTTTGGCCTTAATTTTAAATGGTATGTGTGGAGAAAACCAGGCACTGCTCATCACCTGTCCAATACAGTCCCAACGGTGAAGCATGGTGGTGGCAGCATCATGCTGTGGGGGTGTTTTTCAGCTGCAGGGACAGGACAACTGGTTGCAATCGAGGGAAAGATGAATGCGGCCAAGTGCAGGGATATCCTGACGAAACCTTACGGTACCATGGGGTCACCTGCGCATACAAGCGCTACTCACGGGACCGGGATGCAGAGCAGGCAATCAGATATTAGGTTGGTTCGCCGCTGGCCAGCGTGCGTTCCACCAACTCCAGGAAGTGATGTCACTTGGTATAGCGTAGGCAGGATGTTGCGTCAGACGCAAACAAAAAAACATACAAAATAGCGTAGGCAGGAAGTGATGTCACTTGGTATAGCGTAGGCAGGATGTTGCGTCAGACGCAAACAAAAAAACATACAAAATAGCGTAGGCAGGATGTTGCGTCAGACGCAACATCCTGCCTACGCTATACCAAGTGACATCACTTCCTGGAGTTGGTGGAACGCACGCTGGCCAGCGGCGAACCAACCTAATATCTGATTGCCTGCTCTGCATCCCGGTCCCGTGAGTAGCGCTTGTATGCGCAGGTGACCCCATGGTACCGTAAGGTTTTACACCATATACCTCTCTCTTCTTTTTGTGCGGAACGCGAGTCTTTGTGGTCCTGCAAAGGTTTCTTCCGGGCATCTCCAACACCGGTCTACCGTTTGTCCTGGGCACCACACGGACTGGCGAACTGGTAGTCTGCTTATCGTCTCTCATATGGAAGATTTTCATCCAACTTAATACTTTTAGTTTGCAATATTGGTGACTTTTTTTTCGTTTATTGTTTCATTTAGCATTTTTCCCAGAAGCCAGCATCAGTGCTATCTATATTGGTGTTTGCAAACCAGGAAAGCAAATATATTTATATATTTTTTGTTTAAGTACAGTGATAGGCTCACCCATATCACTCCTCAGTTACACATGGCTATTATGTACACTTTTTATGATAATGTGAGTCAATTATTTTGTTAGTGCTTTCGCGCTTGTTTCTATTTTGGCACATGGGGTGTCGTGTTAGATGTATATCCTATCTTACTTTTTTCTGTCAGATAACATTCTGTCTTATTCACCGCAATTCTTTTATAGTGCATTTGGTTCTGACATTTTTTATTTTCAATTTATTTTGTTGCTAGCGCAGTTTTTTGGTCATATATATCACTAAAAGTGGAGCACTTTTTGATTCTGCCGCTGCAACAGGCTAGTTTAATCAACACTATACCACTTATTATTTGCGAGCGCTGGTTTTTATGTTTATATAATAAATCTGAGTTGTTACCAATCCACATTCCTTCTTCCATGGCTACCTCCTTACAACATTCCTTTCAATTTGAATGGTGATTATTTCCATATTTAGGAACCCATTTACCACCCGATCCAAAACTTTTATATGACCTCAACTTTGGTAAGCTATTGGACACAGTGACGGAGGACTTGAAAGTTTGGCAGGGCTACCCTCTGACTTGGTTCTGAAGAGTGAATGTGCTTAAAAAGACAATCTTACCGAGAATAGTGTACCTACTACATACAGTGCCCATTGCTCTACCACAGACCTTTTTTTAAACATCTGCTACATACTTTTTTTTTTACTTTCGTTTGGCATGGTAAATGGCCGAGATTGGAATAGTCGCTCCGAATAAAACCTGGGTACCACTGGAAAAATCAATGGCAGGTAGAAACTTAGCAGGGGCTCCCTGGGTTCTGTCTGGCTCTAGAGGATTTTCAGACTGGACGTCGCCTCTGACTCGGAACACAGTCTGGGACAGATTGAATGTATCGGGCCAGTACGCCACCAAGACTTCCTCATTAACACCCCTAGGGGGGTTCCGATGGTTCTCACTGGGTAAGAATATTGGGTTTTTCCACTCTTGGGGGACCAACGGCAACACAGCCTGTGCAAAATTTGCCCCCCTGGGGTAAACTTTTACCCCTTGTTACGCTGCAATCCTGCTATGGGAACTTCCCCCTAGCAACATGGAGATACCGGCAACTTCAGGACTCCCAAGTTTAGACCACTAGATACCCTCTCCACATTCGAGTCTGCGTGTGTTAAACTTCCAGACTCTAGGCACCTACTCTCCCACACGTATAAACTTGTTCTGAGTACTCACTGTAGGGTTTCTTTACTAAAGCTAGTGAGGGCAAATTAAGTCACATTTCCTGACAGACTCCATGGCAGCAACATGTGGGTTTAGTCCCGCCTCTACTACCCTATAGGACACTACTCCCATAAATCTTTGCTCCCTGCCAGCGGCCGTGTTCTTTTTTTTGTCCTCCTCCGTAGGACCCAGTTGTTGGTCTTCCTACCCGAAGATTCATCTCTCACGATCGGGATTGGCCGAACTGTGACCCTGGAATGAAGAGTCACAATACTCCTTTAAGCTCTAGCTACTAGCAGGATATGGATGGGCACTGGAAGAGGCGCTGGAAGAAGCTACAGACCTAGCCACTGGCAGGCAGGCTGCGCAGTGGTCAATCATCCTAGCTACTAGCAGGTGACCCTTTTGCCCCATGAGTCCAGCTTAGTCATCTTACCTTCGGCCTTGGATTTGTTCATGGTGGGAGTGGTGAGATCTTTCCTTTTTATTGCAGCAGTTTTTGTTCATTGTTGTTTTCCTGTGCTGTATGTTTTTTTCCCTCAGGTTCTTTGTTAGTAGTTTTTTTCGGTTACAGGCATGGCGGCTAGTACCTTCTGCGTTCCAGCCGCCGTTTACGTCCTGCCTAGTCTTCTTGGCCATTCTGCGCATGCGCGACTATGGTTGGAGAGGGAGGCTTGGTTTGCACATGCGCAATAGTATCAAAATGACGCTAATCGCGCATGGGCAATGGCGCCGTGTCCGGCGCAGCAGTGACTCCACGGGGGCGGCCTTTTAAAACAGGGGAATAGCCTGCAAGCTTTGGTAATGCTTGCGGGTTTATTGGGGCAACTTCCCCTGGCCCCTGTCTCTCTGTTTATTGTGAGTGGCTCTCATGGTCAGGTAAGCAGGTCATGCTCTGTTCTTGGCACTGACGGAAAGTTTCTTGCAGCCCTGATGGAAGCTCCCAAGGACATAGATTCTCCACCGCCTGCCTGTGGCCAGCCCTCTCGCAGCAAGTACTTAGAGATGATTTACCCTCTCTGGGTCCAGCTGGGGGGGTGTGGGTGGGTTTGCTATTGATCTTCATGGCCACCGTTTTTCCCTAACATTTGTTCCCTGTATTTCTTTCTTTTTTTCAGCCCTTCTAGCTCCAAACAACGGCGCAGCTCTCACAGAGGAAGTGACTCTTCAAAATCTCATCACCGGCATTCCTCTCCCAGGTATATACACTATGGTTCACCCTAGAGATCAGGACACCGTAGCAAGGACGTGTCTCGCCCTTCCACGGCTCACTCCAGCTGCTTAGCTGATTGTGTCTGCTGGGGGTGCAGGTCCCAAGTACCTGTGGGAAAATCCCTGTGTGACCTCTGTTATGCCAAAGCAGTTGGCGAAAGAGGTGGTACAGACCAGCAGCTAAAATCCCTAGTAGAAAAGGGTTGTCATAGAGCCCCTGAGAAGTATTGAGACCAGCCAGACCCACAACCTCCCTGCAGAGATGCTACGCTCACCAGTAAGGGAGACACAGGCTCAGGACACTTGGGAGTCCTCTCTGCCTAGCCACCCTTCAGCTGTTCCCTCGGATAGTGACTCTGAAGGGGAAGATCCCTGTGTGGGGTTTGATTTTGCTTTACTCTCTCCCTTGGTTAAGGCAATTAGAGAGGCTTTAAATTGGGAAGATCCTGTGGCCGCCCTTTCCAAGCAAAGGAAATACTTCAAACAATTGAAGAAAGAACGTGTCAACTTTCCAATCCTTGCTGAACTTGGTGAAGTCATCACAGACGAAAGGGGAAAGGTGGAGAAAAAGAATTCCATGCTTTCTAAAGCTCTTAAGCTTTATCCCTTCAAAGAGGAAGAGGTCAAGCATTTGGAGCCGGCTCCACTGGTGGATGCAGCTATGATGAGGCTGGTAAAACATGTGACTCTTCCCTTGGAAGATACAGTCTCATTTAAGGATGCTTTGGATAGACAGATCGACTCTGATCTGAAGAGAGTTTACCTTACAGCAGGTATGGCCTGCAAGCCAGTTTTAGCTCTGGCTGCAATGTACAAGGCCATGAAAGTCTGGACTGATAATGTGGTTGAGACACTCAGGAACATCTCAGAAGATGTAGCGAAGAGTTCACCCATCCAGGAGCTGAGGCTAGCATCTGCCTTTCTGGGTGAGGCCTCGATCGATATCATCTGTCTGGTGGCTCAGGTCCTGCTTTTAGCTGTCACCGCCAAGCGTGGCTTGTGGCTCTGTCCTTGGTTGGCTGACCCAGCATCTAAACAGGTGTGGTGCCGAATTCCTTTCCACTTTCGGCATGTCTGGGCGGCCTTAATTCAGGACTTCTGGACCATCAAGATGCTCTCTTCAGGCCATGCCTGGGCCCTCAGCAGCGCTGCCAGTCTCAGGTGTGTTCCCACCTCTCTTTCGGCCTCAAAAGAAAAAAGGCCGATTCTGTTAGCCTACGTAGAATCTTTATAAGGCGCTGCTATCCCTGTCCCAGACAACCAGCAAGGCAAGGGAATTTACTCCTCCCTCTTTATGGTCCAAAAGAAGAATGGTGCATGGAGGCCCATCATAGATCTGGCCCATCTGAACCGTTTTATCAAAAAAGAAAAGTTCATGATGGAGACGCTGTCCACAATCCAGCAACCTGTCCAATCAGGAGACTGGATGGTCTCTATAGACCTCAAAGATGCTTATTTTCATGTTCCTGTGGCAGATGATTTTCAACAATTTCTCCGCTTCTCCGTGGGCAAGCTTCATTTACAGTTCATGTGCCTTCCCTTCGGGCTATCGTCATCTCCACGTGTCTTTTCAAAAGTCTTGTTGGCCGTTGTGGCTCTCTTGAGAACCAAAGGGATCCATCTCCATCATTACTTGGATGATCTTCTACTGCTGGCTCAAGACAGACTGACTCCTAGAACACAGGGGTCAGGTCATCTTCACCCTCCAGGAATTTGGGTGGATCCTGAATCTGGAGAAGAGTCAGTTGGATCTGTCTCAGTCTCCTGTGTTCCTAGGAGCCCACTTCAATACAGTGAGAGGCACCATCTCTTTACCCGAGGAAAAGATTCCGATAGTCCGAGACATAAATCGGCCAGCTCTCTCTGCTTCTAATCTCCATGCCCTCTAGTGTCTGAGGATTGTCGGCACCATGGTGGCCACGATACTGATGGTGAAGTGGGCGCAGTGGAAGATGCAGCCCTTCCAAAAAGGCTTTCTTCATCAGTGGTCAGGCAACAAAGCCCAGGTTATTCGCATTACTTCAGCCATGAGAAGTTCCCTTCTCTGATGGCTCCAGCGGGAAAACCTATGCAACTGCCACTCCTTTCTTCCCATCACATGGGTCCCATCATAACAACAGATGCCAGCAACAAGAGCTGGGGCACCCACTGCTTGACAGAGGTGGACGGTGTTAAATAAATCTTTGTTCAGCATTTTAGCCCACCCGGGTGTGTATGGCGAGTTATTTTCCCACATGCTTCCATGGAGTCTGTCAGGAAAATGGAAAATTCCTATCAAAATACTTACCGTAATTTTCCTTTCCCGATGGACTCCATGGCAGCAGGAGTCCCCTCCCAAATGGCTGGAGTAGGCTAGTTATCGAACACAGCCACTGGCAGGGAGCAAAGATTTTTGGGAGTAGTGTCCTATAGGGTAGTAGAGGCGGGACTAAACCCACGCGTTGCTGCCATGGAGTCCATCAGGAAAGGAAAATTATGGTAAGTATTTTGACAGGAATTTTCCATTTTCTGCATAGAAACCAATCAGCTTCTGACCTCAGCTTGTTTAATTAAGCTTTGGCAAAAAAAAAAACTGGAAGCTGATTGGTTTCTATGCAGAATTGTGACAAATTTTGCCATTTCTAGCTTTAGTAAATAAACCCCTCTTTGTCAGTTCATTATTATATCAAAGAATGGGAGAGGGAACTTGGATTGGATTTTACCTCCCCTCAGATTCAGAGAATCAATAAACTGACCCACGCTTCTTCCATTTGTACCCATATACAAGAGTCGTCCTACAAATTTCTTACCAGGTGGTAGAAAAAAAAAACCTCTTCCCACTTGCCCTGGATGTTTTCTATTGCTGATTCTCAATGTTGGAGGGGATTTGATTCCCAGATTTTGGAAACCGAGTACTTGCCCTTCATTTGCTGATTGGAAAAAAAAAAAAAGAGGTGGATGCCATCATGGAGGCAGAATGCTGGGTACACACAGTTAAAGACCCACAGAACAAATTTAGAGATGTGAGGATGGATTGGATGTACTATTCTTATGAGATCTTGCATACCTGAGTACATACCTACAAGACGAGTGGCAGCACTGGTTAGTGTATTTGTCGGGACTAGCTGTTTTACTACATTCCTGTACATGTCTCCCCAGAACTAGATTTGCAGACTTGTTTTACCGCTTTTTTTGTGTGTTTTTTTTTTTTTGCTTTCCTCTCTCCTCCATTCTCTTTAATTTGCATAATGGTTGTCCATTGGCTCGCTGCATTGTTTGGTTTATTTCACTAAACTGTTGTAACGCTCTACTTGATATAAGAAGTCCTGTGACTAAGACAGGCTTATCACAATTTACTTATATGCATTTGCACTCTTTTCAGTATACTCAAGCGTTTTAGTGGAATGTTATATAATACCTGTTTTGTTTTTTTGTGAATAATGTCTTGTACTACCCTTTTCACTTTTGTACATACAAGACAGTAATAATTATAAAACATATCCTATCAGGGGACTGATCCAGCTGGGTGCCAATGAGGTAGAATATATCGCATTCAAACCCCTGATCACCAGAATGGTTCCAATCGGATAATTGAGATAAAGCCAGTTAAAGAAAATAAGATATTTATCATCCAAAAAACATAACCTATAAAAAAGGACCAATAATGATGGAAGTGAGACATATAGCATTAAAAGACCCAACTACAGAAAACTATCCTGTCAGCAAAAAATAGGAATAAAGCAGAGGAAAGAAAATATACACCACCCATAAACATACCCTTTTGGGAGACTAATCTTTCTGGGTCATGTAAGAGTAAAATATACAGCTTTCAAGTACCCAACCACAAAAATGATCCTCACCAACAAGAAGTAAGGGTAAAGCAGAAGAGAGGAGAAATCCCACCAAACAGAAAAATAGAATGAAAAAAATGTATACATATTACTATAAGGGGGAATCACCCTCACCATAAAAATGAGTGACATCCCACTCAAAATTAAGTCCCAAAGGTATACAAGTCTGGAGTGTAAATATCTAGTACACTTCTCTTTTGCATAGGCCGAACATATCCCCTCTTTGGTGCTTGCACCTTCTACACAATTTGTAACCGAACAGCTGAAATATCATTGGTTAAAGGGTCAAGCTACATTGGTGGCAAGATCTTTTTCGATGTTCCAAAGATGATCATGTAAATGATCCCTTAGCCTCCTTGTTGTCCTCCCCATGTGCTGGATGGAGCAACTTCTACAAATAATGACATACAGTATATAACATATACAGTATTACAGATTACAAATGGTACAATTTTAAATGTTCTACCATTGATGCTATCCAAGCACATGGGGACAAGGACACCCAGCAACACCATACTGGTAATTCCCCTTGTAGTATACAGGTAATAGATTGAGAGGTACTTGGATTAAAAAAAGCTTGGGGAAAGAGTGTTACCTATAGAAGGTGTTCTCCTAGAAACTTCCATTCTTTTAAAGATATAAGCACGTTTGATCATCAAATAGAATGGGTAGATATCTATTCACAATTCTACTTACCTGTTGAAATACAAGGATTGGTTCCCCAGTATATGTGTATATTTTCTTTCTGCTTATTCCTATTTTTTGCTGGCGGATTGTTTTCTGTGGTTGGGTGTTTTAATGCAATATGCTTCACTGCCAGCAAGATCAGTCCCTTTATAGGTTGTTTTTTTTTTTTTTGGACGATAAATATCTTATTTTCTTTCCCTGGCTTTATTTCTATTTTAATCCGATCAGAACTGTTCCAGTGATCTGGGGGTCTGAATGCAGTATATTCTACCACACTGGCACCCTGCTGATGCGGTCCATTGATAGGATAGGTTTTATAATTATTACGGGCTTGTAGGACTCCTTATGGGCTGGCTTAAACATTTAATCTGAGCTATGCCTAGGTAAACAAATTCTGCTGTCAGTTTATGGATTTTTGTATAAATCCTTATGATCTAGCCTTATTTATTTTCCGATTTCTGTTTTTGTTTGTTATTTTGTATAGTTTATATTTTTATTGTATGGATATTGCACTATTTGTGTTGAACTATGTGAGCATTTTCCGCTAATTATATTCAACTGCACATAACACTGAGTGGACTACATATAGCGCGGAACCACTAGGTGGGCGCTGTTACAACTAAGCTTCATCAGTGTGAAATGCGTCAATGTTTGCCTCTGTCCTTGTGGGGCTGATGATGTTTTTATCTGTGGATTACTACAATAAAGTTCTGGGATCTTCTGTATGGTAGTGTGCAGTCATCCACTTCTTTCTGCACACCGTGTTTGTTATTTCGCCCTTAATACTAAAAAGAGTTAATGGGTCCTTAAATTGGTTCTAAAGCTATTAGTGTATATATCTATACACACACACACATATTAACATACACTATATTACCAAAAGTATTGGGACACCTGCCTTTTCACACACATGAAATTTAATGGCATCCCAGTCTTAGTCCGTAGGGTTCAATATTGAGTTGGTCCACCCTTTGCAGCTATAATAGCTTCAACTCTTCTGGGAAGAGGTTTAGGAGTGTGTCTATGGGGGGAAATGTTTGACCATTCTTTCAGAAGGGCATTTGTGAGGTCAGGCACTGATGTTGGACAAGAAAGCCTGGCTCACAGTCTCTACTCTAATTCATCCCAAAGGTGTTCTATTGGGTTGAGGTCAGGACTCTGTGCAGGCCAGTCAAGTTCCCCCACCCCAATTGATCGCTCAGTTCTCAGTGTTAGAGCCGGCGGAGAACAGATGCAGCATTGGACCAATGCTGCATCCACCTAGGTAAGTATGACTGGGGGGGGGGGGGGGGGGCGTACACATGGGGCGAATATTGGGTGGCATCAGCAGGTTCAATATTAATAGGCCGACATTCGGCCCATGTGTATGGCAGCTGGTCCGACAGAAGCGGCAAGCTTCCTTCGAAGTGGCATGACCGAAAAAGGTCTGCTGATTGGCACCCTATCAGCGTGGATTGGTGTGTTCTAGTGGGGGGTGTTCTATCAGAACACAATAGCCCAGCGGGGAGATTGCTGTACTAACATCAGATTGTTACTACAGTGGCTCCTCCTGAGCTCTTCAGTTTTGAATGAAAATAAAAATTGATATAATATATTAGTGTGGTACTAGACTTTAAGATTTTCTTTTCACATGCAACTTAAGTGTATGTCCTGTTATCCCTCTTGTCATACACTGCCAAGAAACCTTATATATAACATTGCATTACAAGCAGGAACACAAAAACTGGCAAAAGCAAACAAAAAATAAAATGGCTCACCTCCAACTTTTAGAGGTCTGATAATACAGTGCCTTGCAAAAGTATTCACCCCCCCCCCCCCCCCTTGGCTTTTTACCTATTTTGTTACATTACAGCTCAATGTTTTTTTTAATCTGAATTATATGTGATGGATCAGAACACAATAGTTTAAGTTGGTGAAGTAAAATTAGAAAAATATATACGTAAAACTTTTTCAGGAATTAAAAACTGATAATTGGCATGTGCGTATGTATTCACCCCCTTTGTTATGAAGTTCTGGTGCAACCAATTACTTTCAGAAGTCACATAATTAGTGAAATGATATCCACCTGAGTGCAATCTAAGCATCAGACGATCTGACATTACATATACACACACTTTTTGAAAGGCCCCAGAGGCTGCAACACCCAAGCAAGAGGCACCACTAACCAAACACTGCCATGAAGACCAAGGAACTCTCCAAACAAGTAAGGGACAATGTTCTTGAGCAAAACCTGTACCACTCTGTGTGTGATTTGAGGCTAGGACGGAGGTTCACCTTCCAGCAGGACAATGACCCCAAACATACTGCTAAAGCAACACTTGAGTGGTTTAAGGGGAAACATGTAAATGTGTTGGAATGGCCTAGTCAAAGCCCAGACATCGATCCAATAGAAAATCTGTGGTCAGACTTAAAGATTGCTGTTCACAAGCGCAAACCATCCAACTTGAAGGAGCTGGAACAGTTTTGCAAGGAGGAATGGACAAAAATCCCAGTGGTAAGATGTGGCAAGCTCATAGAGACTTATCCAAAGTGACTTGGAGCTGTGATAGCCGCAAAAGGTGGCTCTACAAAGTATTGACTTTAGGGGGGTGAATAGTTATGCACGTTGACTTTTTCTGTTATTTTGTCCTATTTGTTGTTTGCCTCACAATAAAAAAAATCTTCAAAGTTGTGGGCATGTTCTGTAAATTAAATGATGCAAATCCTCAAACAATCCATGTTAATTCCAGGTTGTGAGGCAACAAACAACAACAAAACCTGGGGAATGCCCAGGAAAAAATTCCAAGCCTACTTACCACCAACTCGCAGACAACCAATTGACCTGTCTAACAGTACGCGTTAAAAACAGGGGTTCAGTCCGCACGCATTTGCAAACGCATGCGTAAGCCACAGAGCCACGTCACGGCACCCTGTAATCTGTGGTCCCAACACTAAAATTTAGGTGTCCCCACAGTGGAGGCACATGCATTCTAATGGATAAGTGAGGGCAGGTGGACTGAAGGGAGCCCACCCCTTCTTAAAGGTACAGGACACACCAAACACCCAGCAGGTAGCACAATGGCTGCAAAGGTGCTGGTGCGTTGCTGGACCAATACACACACCCACGTGATTGCAAAAATCTTGTCACCACCCTCACTTATAGCTGGCTATCGCAGTAAGAGGCATTGGAAGGCCACAAACAGATAACAACAAAACCTGGGGAATGCCCAGGAAAAAATTCCAAGCCTACTTACCACCAGCTCGCAGACAACCAATTGACCTGTCTAACAGTACGCGTTAAAAACAGGGGTTCAGTCCGCACGCATTTGCAAACGCATGCGTAAGCCTCAGAGCCACGTCACGGCACCCTGTAATCTGTGGTCCTAACACTAAAATTTTGTGAGGCAACAAAACATGAAAAATCCCAAGGGAGTGAATACTTTTGCAAGGCACTGTATATGTGTATGTTTTGTTTAAAAAGTCTGTCTTTCAGCATGGTTGAAGGTTTCTCGTTTATGACTGAGGCCGTGGTAAAAGTGGGCTGCCTTAAAAAGCGTTATTCACAGTGTTTCCTGAGAAGTTGGGTGGAGCTAGACTCTCTCCAGGTGCTGTCCTGAAAGACGTCTAGAAAATACTATCACCGGTAAATCTAACTAAGGTTTTTTGTTTTGAATAGAGTGGAGAGGTATTAGAACAGCCATTTTAGTTTTTACTGCTGTCTGTGTCCCTATTAAGGAGATTCACCCCCTCTATTTGTCCTGTGTACCATTATCATCGAAAGTGAAATTAAAAGAAAAGCCCCAGGAGTTGTCCCCAGAAAAGTAATAGAGGGGAAATTTTCCAACAGGGACACTAGTTCTGGTGACCTGGGGGACCCCAAGAGATTCCCTCACTTCGAGTTTGGCTATGAGACAGGAAGTAAAAGTAAAAGTAAACCTCCTCAATGCAACATAGGATGTAAAAAAAACCCCAAAAAAAACAACAACAACAAAAAAAAACTGACAGGGGTTCTAACCCCCCCATTACTCTATCCAAAATTAAAAAGAAAAATTTTGCCTTTAGTTACACTTTCAAGCAGCCTCCTCAACCCCTTCAACACAGAGGACCCCTTAAAATATTCTGAGTGAATAGTCTCAGGGAACGCCTGCTAAAAAATGTCTATATCAACTACAACTCATACATTAGTGTGATGGTCACTGGGAAGAATTACCCCCTTACAGATAGCTAAAAAGATCAATGATGTCAGTGGGAAGATATCTCTAAAAATAATTGAGAAAATGTAAAGTTTCCCCGGCGCTTCATATGACAAAATGTTCTAGCAAGGGATTGGACCATTGTGATATGTATGGAGTGATTGGGTGTTTTTTTGCAGCAGCAAATTATGGATATGTTGTATGATCACAAAAAAAAAAAATTATATATATATATATATATATATATATATATATATATATATATATATAATAATCAAAAAAAATCTAGAAAAAAATGACAGGAGAAAATATTTATATTTTACTATATGTAATGGGGTGGATTTATTAAAAAGGCACATCAAACTTAGAAGTTTGACACCTAAATACCATATGCAATCTGCTTTAGAATAAATAATATATTTAGAATTAAATAACAGTACATAACTATTTGTAGCTTAAAAAAAAAAAAAAAAAAAAAAGTTAAAATAAAATAAAAAGATATAAAAAAAAACCCCACACAGGCTATTGTAAAGATTTTATTTTAATAAAATGTAATCATAAAATTCATCTTAATAAAAACAGTCATAAAATTACAGTTTTCAATTGTTAAAGGATAAAAAAAACAAAAAAACAAAAAAAAACATCACTTTGACCCGTCTGTCCTGATCCTTCAGCCATGATCACGCTGGTAAAATTGTCTAGTAGTTAATTTCATTTTCACAGAACCCAATATAGAGCGGCTCTGCTGATATTCCACGCCTGGAAAAAGAAGAAAAATTACAATCTGTATAGAGGCTGGTAATGTTCATATTTTTTTATATCTATAAATGAACATTGTCTGCGCTAATACAGTATTTCAGATGCCAGAAAATCTATTTCTGCTTGGTTGCCATGTACAGGACATTATTACCATTGTTTTCCATATTGAATACAGTAAAACCTTGGTTTGAGAGCGTTTTAGAAGACAAATAAGATTTTTAAATAAATTTTGACTTGATATACAAGCGATGTCTTGATATACAAGTAGCGTCATGTCACAACTGAGTATAAAAGAGAAGAGAGGCGCCTCTAAGTGTAGCAATATGGTTACATTAAATGAAGGTACAACATTTAGCAACTCACATGGTTGATGATTAAAACCGACACATCTAAGTATGCAGGCATCTGGGGTAAAGCTGTCCACATAGACTGTCCTCCACACCATCGACGTCATCCCTTCCACGCTGCGCGCCTCACTTTCAAATCGCTCTACTGCAGGGTAGTCTTCCCGGTCACGATTGCAGCGGTGAGAGCCGGTGGTGTGGAGGATGGTCTATGTGGACAGCTTTACCCCGGATCCCTGCATACTTAGATGTGCCTCTTTTAATCATCAACCATGTGAGTTGCTCAATGTTGTACCTTCTAGAAATGTAACCATATTGCTACACTTAGAGGCGCCTCTCTTCTCTTTTATACTTTGTAGATCCAGCTGGATTTTGCTTCTAATCCCCTTGTGGAGGCTGCCATTTGTGGGTGGATATTTTATGGTTACACAACCTATCACATTGCTATAATCTTTTTATATGGACTATAAACGAAAGGATTTATGAATAAATGGTCGTGGAACGAATCATCGGAGTTTACATTATTTCTTATGGGAAAATTTGCTTTGATATAAGAGTGCTTTGGATTACAAGAAGGCCCGGACTGGGACAAAAAAATAGGCCCGGGCATTTTAGACTGAGCAGCCAATTTTTCCATGGATGGGGGTGGGGGGGAGAGGTGTCGGTCCTCCACGCTGTAATGTGCAGGAACACTGATATAAATATAAAGGGGACTGCACTGTAATGATTACAGTGCCCTTTTACAGTATATTACAGTGTCCCTGCAATCATGCCCCCCCCCCTTTCCTCTCTACTCACTGTGGCAGATCTCCAGCTCCTCCTGCCCCTGCTTCCTTACATCAGAGTCTGCACAGAGGTCCCTTACATCAGGGTCTGCACAGAGGTCCCTTACATCAGAGTCTGCACAGAGGTCCCTTACATCAGGGTCTGCACAGAGGTCCCTTACATCAGAGTCCGCACAGAAGTCCCTTACATCAGGGTCCGCACAGAGGTCCCTTACATCAGAGTCCGCACAGAAGTCCCTTACATCAGAGTCCGCACAGAAGTCCCTTACATCAGAGTCCGCACAGAAGTCCCTTACATCAGAGTCCGCACAGAAGTCCCTTACATCAGAGTCCGCACAGAAGTCCCTTACATCAGAGTCCGCACAGAAGTCCCTTACATCAGAGTCCGCACAGAAGTCCCTTACATCAGAGTCCGCACAGAAGTCCCTTACATCAGAGTCCGCACAGAAGTCCCTTACATCAGGGTCCGCACAGAGGTCCCTTACATCAGGGTCCGCACAGAGGTCCCTTACATCAGGGTCCGCACAGAGGTCCCTTACATCAGGGTCCGCACAGAGGTCCCTTACATCAGGGTCCGCACAGAGGTCCCTTACATCAGAGTCCGCACAGAGGTCCCTTACATCAGAGTCCGCACAGAGGTCCCTTACATCAGAGTCCGCACAGAGGTCCCTTACATCAGAGTCCGCACAGAGGTCCCTTACATCAGAGTCCGCACAGAGGTCCCTTACATCAGAGTCCGCACAGAGGTCCCTTACATCAGAGTCCGCACAGAGGTCCCTTACATCAGAGTCCGCACAGAGGTCCCTTACATCAGAGTCCGCACAGAGGTCCCTTACATCAGAGTCCGCACAGAGGTCCCTTACATCAGAGTCCGCACAGAGGTGTCTTACATCAGAGTCCGCACAGAGGTGTCTTACATCAGAGTCCGCACAGAGGTGTCTTACATCAGAGTCCGCACAGAGGTGTCTTACATCAGAGTCCGCACTCGGCCCCCTACATCAGAGTCCGCACTCGGCCCCCTTACATCAGAGTCCGCACTCGGCCCCCTTACATCAGAGTCTGCACTCGGCCCCCTTACATCAGAGTCCGCACTCGGCCCCCTACATCAGAGTCTGCACTCGGCCCCCTTACATCAGAGTCCGCACTCGGCCCCCTACATCAGAGTCCGCACTCGGGCCCCCTTACATCAGAATCCGCACTCGGGCCCCCTTACATCAGAATCCGCACTCGGGCCCCCACTTACTGTAAGGGGGAGCTCTGGAACACTGATTTAAGGGGGTCTCTGCTCACCAAAGCCCCCCTCTTGTATCAGAGTCCACAGAACACCCCTTAAATTCGTTTTATATACACACTGGAAGGCAGGAGAGAGGGTGAGCTTACTCATCCCAGGATGAGGCTCAGGAGCGGGCTGCCTGCAGCTTTTAAATCTTCCTTCCTTCACATCTCCCCGGGGATGTGTGGGCGGGGCAGATGCAGGGGGTGTGGGCGGGGCAGACACAGGGGGTGTGGGTGGGGCAGACAGAGTAGAGGGAGAGGAAAAGGAGGAGCAGTGGAACTGTCAGCGTTGGCTGAGCTGGGTGTGAAAGAGACACATAGCTCAGCCAATCAGCCGCTATTGTAGTTGCGCCGGAGCCCAGAGATTACACAGGCACGGCCGCATAGCGGTGGGTGAGCGGCAGCCGTGGCCTGTGTTAACCCTGTCCAGGCCGCGGGCGCCGCTTACCTCCCGCTGTGCGGCCTGATCATCAACACAGGCTATGGAGCTGGAGGCCCCGGCCCACCGGGCAGATGCCCGGTCTGCCCTATGGCCAGTCCGGGCCTGGTTACAAGCATGTTTCCGGAACGAATTATGCTCGCAATCCAACATATTATTGTATGCCCAACAGTTTACATGAGAGACATGCATGCCCTATGACCTGAGCGCAAAATGTGCTAAATAGTCCCATCTGCAACCCAAATCTTAAAAAGGAAACCAACAGGAATATGTAAGTTTCTGAATCTGCACTCCTGGACAGTTGTACTTTACTTCTCAGAAAGAACTTAATTTGTATTAAATTACTTGTATTCTCTCTGTCAGAGCAGATCAGACAGGCTGAAAGAGAAAGTTCAGCCCGTGCATGTTGAGTTATCAATAGCAAATCCTAGTACATTTTCATATGCATCCCTGCAAGTCTGAATGCCGTCCATATTTCTGTTCCTGTGTAAGGCAGGTTTACACTTTTCTGTATGGGGAGAGGATCATAAAGGAACACCTGATCCAGCCCCCATGTGACAACAGAATATTTATAATAGAATTCTACAATTCCAGGTTATCAGCAATTAATAGATTATTGCAATGACCTTATTTCTGCTGAGGTAGGCAAGACTAATAATGCATCAGCTCTGCCCTGCTCCAAGATGATTCCTGGAGTGAGGGGAAATCCCTATGTGAGAGGTCACAAAGCTTGGAATTTCAAAGTAAGCATAATTTGGAGGCAGGTAAGGCTGCCAATCATAGTGATGAGCCAAAAATTGAAGAAGATGTAGAGCCAGGCTCTAAACCACATGGGCTGGCTGACATCTGCATATCACAGTGCGTTAGCATCTTGGGCAAAAAAAAGGTAACAAATTTCACATGCAAACGCCTGAAATTACAAATCCGAGGGATTTTCCCAAGTTAGACATGACTTCTAGTATGATATATGCTTTAAGAGTGCTTCACTGCAGATCAAAATGTTTCCAAGCAGCTGTATCTTCAAAATGTGTGTTCTCCGAGGGCTCATTCACACTTGTGTGTTGTGCCAATGTGTGCTAAAATACATATATGTTAAAGTGTGTGGTGAGCAGAGTGAAATATGTGCGTTTCATCTGCTCTGGCGTAGCGTTGGCAGCCCATAGATAATACACAGACTGCCTTAACGCAATGCACGTTAATGCCTGCCATTACATGTGGTAATGTGTATACATTAATACACTGCAACAGATCGCTTTAGTGTGAATGGGCCTTACAAATGTGCATTCCTGCATAGTACATGTAGCAGCAACTCTGAGATGCAAGAAACACAGAGCTTCCTAGTGAGCCCCATTTATTATGGTACTATCGTTTTTCAAGCACTTAAACCAGGGGTCTCAAACTGGCGGCCCTCCAGCTGTTGCAAAGCTACAAGTCCCATCATGCCTCTGCCTGTGGGAGTCATGCTTGTAACTTTCAGCCTTGCAATGGCTCATGGGACTTGTAGGTTCACAACAGCTGGAGGGCCGCCAGTTTGAGACCCCTGATTTAAAGTGATTGTAAAGTCAGAGGTTTTTTTTTGTTATCTTAATGCATTAAGATAAAAAGCCTTCTGTGTGCAGCAGTCCCCCCCCCCCCCCAGTACTTACCTGCGACCCATCTCTATCCAGCGATGTAAACAAGTGAATTGGCCATCCAGGGCGCTCCCTCCTAATTGGCTGAGACAGCATTGGCTCCCGCTGCTGTCAAACTCAGTCAATCACGAGAGAGAGGGGGTGGGGCTAAACTGCAGCTCTGTGTCTGAATTGATAGACAAGGCTGCAGCTCAGCTCGGGTGCCCCCATCGCAAGCTGCTTTGCTGTGGGGGCACTCGACAGGAGGGACCCGAGAAGAAGAGGATCTGGGCTGCTCTGTGCAAAACCACTGCACACAGCAGGTAAGTAGAACATGTTTAATATTTAATAGGAAAAAAAAAAAATCAGACTTTACAATCGCCAAGTATAAAAGTGTTCAAACCATAGATCAGTTATGTGGATAAATCAGATCAAGGTAAATATGAGAGGAACCCAGGAGAAATAAAACAAGCAGTTTGTAATTCAGGCCAATATTATTTTCCTAAAATATAAAAGATCATTAGGGGTGGTCTGACCTGTAAATCTCTCTAGATCCCTTGAAAAAAAAAGTTGGATCAGTCAGTGCAATGGTCAGCCTTGTTCTATGGTGTGAATGTGTGGAGTCACAACATAGTAGATGGTTTAACAAATTATTTAGAGCATTAAAATCAGGAAAGCATAATTTCCCTTGATACGTTTTCTTGGAGGACTTACCCGACCATACGACACCTGTGTACAACCAGCCTGTTATAGGCATCCGGCACGGAGGTCACTTTTGCACTGCTCCAAAGTCTTTCTGCAACCGCACTTGCTCTAGGCCTGTGTGAGAGGAGAGGAGATTACATTCTGTTTTTATACCGTAGCATGACAAACAGGTTAACATAGCAGAATCGTACATTCCTAACTACACTATTTAAACATAAAATCAAAGAGAAAAAAATCCGGCACCACAACATCTCAAAATTCATATTTTTGCCACCCAAATGCATTATTTTAAATGTTTCTACATTGAACCTCATTTGCCATGTAGTCGCCCACCCCATTAATTTGTGCAGATCTTCTTGCAAGGTTTCCACATCCTGCGGAGAAGTTATTGCCCTGCTTAGCTTAGTATCGTCTGCAAATACTGAAATTGAACTGTTTATCCCATCCTCCAGGTCGTTTAAGAATAAATTAAAATAGGATTGGTCCCAGCACAGAACCCTGGGGGACCCCACTTTCCACCCGGACCATTCCGAGTACTCCCCATTTATCACTACCCTCTGAATTCGCCGCTGTAGCCAGTTTTCAATCCATGTACTCACCCCTATGGTCCATGCCAATGGACTTTACTTTGTACAGTAAACGTTTATTGGGAACTGTATCAAATGCTTTTGCAAAATCCAGATACACCACGTCTACGGGCCTTCCTTTATCTAGATGGCAACTCACAGCATCATAGAAGGTTAATAGATTGGTATTATTAGCAGTAATCAGCATTGATTTATGAAGAATCAATCTTGCCAAACCAATCTCATTACTAAAATCTTGTATATAGTCCCTTATCATCCCCTCCAAGACCTTGCATACTATTGACGTTAGGCCAACTTGTCTGTAATTCCCAGGGATGTATTTTGGGCCCTTTTTTAAATATTGGTGCTACATTGGCTTTTTCTCCAATCAGCTGGTTCCATTCCAGTCAGTAGACTATTAGTAAAAATTAAGAACAACGGTCTGGCAATTACTTGACTAAGCTCCTTAAAGGACCTTTGGGTGCAAGCCATCCGGTCCAGGTGACGTAATGTTAGGTTTTCAAGTCTAATTCTTTCTTTCACACTCTAACTGAAAGCTTGTCCTTCCTGTCTGATAACAGCAAGCCAGGAATGTGGAGGATTTAGGTTTCTTAATCTTTCAGCTGAGTGCATACATTTAGCTTCTTAGACAAAAAAAAATAATTTTTTTCCCCCACCAAAGCAGATTAGGATTTTCATTTCTCAGTGTCATGTGGCCAGTGCTAGCCAATAAGCATTATGCTATCTTCGGTGCTGTTGAGTGATGTTTTAAAGTGCTGGGCTGTTCTAGCCATTGGAGAGGGTGGCAGAAGATGGGGATCACATAAGGAACATTCAGTGGGGATTGCAGCGGTGGGGGGGGGGGGGGGGGGGGGGTGTTGTGAGTCTGTTCACCTTTCATACTCTGTGAAAAGGTGAATAAACCCTTTAAACATTGCAAAATATGTGTAGATTCATGAATTCTAAATAACAATGTAACCAACAAACTTACCACAGTCGTGGTGTGAGGTTTGTAGCGTCCACAAATTCACCCCATAAACAAGCTTCACCACCAATCACAAGCTTCTTCTGCTGTTCGGTCCCTGCAAGAACAAAGCACAAGTATGTCTAATGTCAACTGCAATAGAACAGATTTTCACTGTTGACAACAATCACATTTTGGAAGAAAAAGCAAAAAGGCAGAAAACGTTAAAAAAAAAAAAAACTTTATTTTGCTTTCTCAACATGGGCCTGCTGGCACACCTACTGCATGCAGGAGACATTTGTGTAGACTATGTACGAAGGTGGATGCAATGGCTGCATGTCAAAATTTGAAATATGCTGAAGCATGCGCCAGTCAGCACTTTTTTTTAAAATGCAAGACACTACCCAGCCAGCACAGACACTATCTTGAATGCTAAAATAGAGAGTTTTACCATGTGGGAAGTTAAATTAAAGTAGAACCATAGGCAAGACCTTTTTTCATTTTGGATAGAGCAAGAGAGGGTTATAATCCCGGTCAGGCTTTTATTTTTTGCCATCTGCGCTCCATTGCAGAGATTTCCCTTCACTTCCTGTCCCAAAGCCAAACAGGAAGCGGGATGAAATCCCTGCAAACTAAAGGAATTGTTTTGGACCCCCAGGTCACAGGACTAGTGTCCCTATTGGAAGATTTCCCCTCTATTACTTTTCTGAGGACAACCCAAAATTTGGGATTTTCTTTCACTTTCAATGATAATGGTAAACAGGACAAATAGAGAGAGTGTATCTCCTTAATAAGGGCAAAGACAGCAAAATAAACTGACAAGCATTCTAATCCCTCTGTACTCTATCCAAAAACTAAAAAAAGCTTTGCCTTTATACTTTAAGTAGAACTATGTGCAAGATGCTACCACTTAACGACCACCCACCGCAGATATACTGCGGCAGGGCGACCACTCTGCATCAGATCATGTACCTAGTACACTTCCAGGTCTGGGGCGCATGTGTCCGCCACCTGCAACATGCTCCCGCTGTGATTGTACACAGTGGGAGCCCAGCAGGGAATACCATTGATTCTGTGTTTCTGCAAAGCAGGAACATGGATTAATGCCTTCCCCTAGTCAAAGCACCTCCCCCACAGTGGGTAAGCACAACCTAGGCACACAGTTAACCCTTCGATCACCCCTGATGTTAACCTCTTCCCAGCCAGTGTCATTAGTACAGTGACAGTGCATCTTTTTAGCACCGATCACTGTATTAGTGTCACTGGTCCCCAAAAAGTGTCAGGTGTCAGATTTGACTGACGCAATATCGCAGTCCCACTATAAAAGTCGCTAATCGCCGCCATTACTAGTAAAACACAAAAAAACAAAACAAAAAAAAAAACAAATAAAGAATATCCCATAGCTTGTAGACACTATAACTTTTGTGGAAACCAATGAATATACACTTATTGGAATTTTTACCAAAAATATGTATCAGAATACATATTGGCCTAAATTGATGAAGTTAGATTTTTTTCACATTTTATTGGGTATGTTTTATAGCAGAAAATAAAAAATATTATTTTTCCAAACTTGTCAGCCGCAGAGGTGATCAAATACCACCAAAAGAAAGCTCTATTTGTGGGGAAAAAAGGATAACAGCTTTATTTTGGTACAGTGTCGCACAACCATGCAATTGGCAGCTAATCTAGACTAAAACACAGTGCCGCATCGCAAAAAAACTGGTCTGGTCATGAAGGGGGGGGGGGGGGGGGGTAGAAAAAGTGGTTAACCAGTTGCCGTCCGCCCTATACCAGTTTTACTGTTACAGGGCAGCGGCTGTGCGCCGGATCACCTGTATATATACACGTGATGCGCACTCCCTCCGTGTTCCTGAACCGGGGGCATGCCCACCAGTGCCGTGATTCGATCCAGCACTGATCAGCTACCAGGTCAATGATTTTTGTCCTAGACCTGCTGATCAGTTCTGGCGAATCACAAACCAGCATGTGCTTGTGTGTATAAAACAAAGGCATAGGAAATGAAACCTCCTCTGGTGGAGCCCTTTTCAATTCTAAAGAGATAACATCTACTGTGTGTAAAAGCACTACACTGACACAAAAAAAGACATGGTTAGGCACATTTAACCCCATTATCCCCCCCCCCCCCCCCCAGTTAACCCTTTAACTGCCCTGTCACAGGTACAGTGTACAGATTTTTTTTTAAATGATCACTGTATGTGTCACGGGTGACGCCACATAGCATCAATCCCAGATAGCGTCAACTTGTCCACCACATTTACTAATGTTAACCCTTTGATTGCCAGTAGCACCATCACAGACACACTATAAGCCTTCATTACTAGTATAGTGTCTGAACGGATCAAGATCTTTGATCAGATTTACATTAGTGTCCACAAAAATGCAGCGTTAGCAGGATCAGCCCCGACATCTGGCAGCACTTGCGTTTAGCCCCTCCGCCCCCAACCAGTGCAGTGTTCATAGATCACGGTAACTTCCGATACACAGTATACAAAACTGCAGCCTTAGCAAGATCAGGCCTGATTTCTGCTGGCACTAGCAGGTACATTTTTTTGTATCAGTTCAAGCAGTCAGCACCTGACAGTCAGGTTCTTTTACCTGCGATTCGCACTAGGTAAATTTATTGGCCAAAATGTCCAATGAAAGATACACTAGTGAAGAGGCCTACAGGATACGGAGCATGGCAGATGAGAGCACTGGGGAGTCCTCACTGTCAGGATCAGAATACAAACCCTGCAGAGAGCAGCGGGACCCTGACAGATAGCTCCGACAATGAGACAAGAGGTCCCTGCTAAGGTCAGACATACCCGACCCCATGCCCACATTGTTGAGGTGCTACAAACGCATGATGATTTCAGTTTGCAGCAGAGTGCCAGTAATAGTGTCACACTACCTTTTGGTGAACTGGCAAGCACCAGTGGCCTAGTACATCCTGCTCTTATACTGTACATACCAGCACTGCAGTAACACTTGGTGATGTGGAGGGTCCTTTAAGTGCAGTCCTAGCTGGTACAGTGGCTAGCAAAAGTAGCATCCCGCAGCCACCAAGGATTTAAACGCAGGCCTGTAGAGCCCCCTAGTGTCTTTTCCAGATGTGCTTTCAAACCCTGATTGACAGCCCACAGATTCTGCAGCACCCGTACTTCCCCCATTCACTGCCAGAATTCAGATGGGAACAGAAAATTTTAATTTCTTTGATTTTGTTTGAGCCATTTTTCACGGAAAATCTGTATTAATCAATTGTAGACCAAAGCATTTATATGCCAAGCAATTTATCGCCGGAAACCCATATTCGTTTCTTGCCAAATCATTTGACTTGAAACGTATCACGGTTTCCATTTTAAAACTTTTTTGGGCCTAACCTTCAACATGGGCATTACTAAAAACAATGAATCGCGGTCATATTGGTCCACTGAGCCAATTCATCATATGCCCGTGTTCTCTGCTGCCATGGCCTGGCTTAGACATGAAACAATAATGCGTTTTATGCATTTCACAAACAATGAACTGTCGTCCTCGAGGTGACTTGGATACGATCGGCTCCTCGCAAATCACTTTTTTCTGGCCGCCTTGCATGCAATTTCTCCCTAGCAAGTGTGCAAGATATGGGGTCAAAATGTATAAGCTCTGTGAGAGGGCAACAGGCTATACATGTGATAGCTGGACTTACGAGGGAAAAGAGAGTCACATGGATCCCCCCGAATGCCCAGACTACATGGGGAGCAATGGCAAGATTGTTTGGGACTTGGTGTCTCCCTTGTTCCATAAAGGGTACCATTTATAAAGAAGCGTGCCACTTTAGGCACCTTTTAGAACTGGCACCATACGACCCAATTGCCGGGCTTCCCCCAACGGCTTGTAAAATACCAGACTTAGAAAGGGGGAGAAATGATGAATTTCTTGCAGTGAAGTGAAAGGACAAAATGGGATGTTTAAGTCCTGTCTTCCATTCACGCAGACACGACAGTCCAAATCACAATGGCGTCTGGTGTGGGAAAGCCCCTCTGTGTCCACGACCTTAACATGGGAGGGGTAGACTTGAACGATCAGATGATGAAGCCGCACTTAATTTCCCATAAAGCCAGACGCTGGTACAAGAAAGTGTCTGTATTTATTCAGTTGGACATGTTCAAAAGCTTTTATACTATACAAAGCAGTCCAGATGCAATTAGCTGGCTGCATGAGAGGCATTTTCCGGATGGCATTCCTGGTACCCTGACCCAAAAGTCACGAAAAAGAAGAAAAAAGAAGAAGAGACACCCTCTTTTTTTGTCCCTCCTGTCCTTGCTAACCTGGTCTCTGCCTCAAGAACTGCTTTTGTCCAGTGGCGAAGCTAGACATTCTCTCACCCAGGGCAAAGCATCAGTTTGGCGCGCCCCCCCCTCCCATAACGGGACAAGATTAGGCACGAAAGTGAGAAACTCCCAGGCTCTGGTACCCCCCCCCCCATGCTCCTCTGCCCCCCTGTACACCTCTGGTCCCCCACATGCTCCTCTACTCCCTTACATGCTTCCGTTTCACCCACACCTCTGCCCCCCCCCCCCTTCTCTGGTCCCCCCCCCCGCAGGACTCACATTCTCTCCCTGGCTAGCTCTGTGCAGTATGCGACAGTGGACAGGCTAGATAAAGACATGATCCCAGAAGCGGATCCTTGCCAACCTGGTCTCTGCCTTAAGGACAGCTTTTGTCCAGTGGCGAAGCTAGACATTCTCCTCTGGTCCTCCACATGGTACCTCCTGTACGCCTCTGGTCCCCCACATGCTCCTCTGCCCCCCCCCCCCTTATGCCTCTGGTCCTCCACATGGTACCTCCTGTACGCCTCTGGTCCCCCACATGCTCCTCTGCCCCCCCCCCCCTTATGCCTCTGGTCCCCCACATGCTCCTCTCCTCCCCTACATGCTCCCGTTTTACCTGCTCTCTGCCGACCCCCCCCCCCTTCTCTGGTCTCCCCCGCAGGGCTCACATTCTCTTCTCCCTGGCTAGCTGTGCAGTATGCGGCAGCGGACGGGCTAGATAAAGACATGATCCTCCGCACTGAGAAGTGGATCCTTGCCAACCCGGTCTCTGCCTCAAAGATTGCTTCTGTCCAGTGGCGAAGCTAAAACATTCTTTCACCCGGGGCAAAGCATCAGTTCAGCGCCCCCCCCCCTTCCCCTCTCGTAACGGGACAAGATTAGGCCGGAAAATGAGAAACTCACAGGCTATAGCTGTTGAGTCAGCTGTCTTTCCCCTCCCCCATGCTTCTCTGGAGTAGTAGTGGAGTAGTAATATAGGGTACAGCACGGCACAATCTAAGGCACATATTCACACATGGTCTCTGAAGATGTTAGTCAGAAAACTGGCTATCGCATTTAGAGAGACCTTAGCCTTGAAAGTTTACAAGTTACCAAAAAAAACAAAAAAAAAAAAAAAAAAAAAACACATACACACACACTTTTTTATTGAGTTAGGCTGGGTTCACGCCATTGCGAATTGGATGCGGGGTTCTCTGCATCCAATTCGCAATAGGAGATTTTTACTGGCTCTCTATGGAGCGGGTTCACTTATCTCCACTGTGGCTCTGGTGCGAATTTGCACAGGAGCCCTGTGCGACTTTTGGTCCGTTTCAGCCAAAAATTTGGGCTGCAATCGAACCTGAAACTGAACCAGGACGCACTGGACCCCTTCTGAGAGCTGCATGCGGCAATAGTGTGAACCCAGCCTGCATGTTCTGTTCTTACTGTTTTATTGTTAACCATTGTTTGCTTTGCAGGAACGCCATTCAGCTGCAGCACTGATCTCTTTATTCTGACAGCCGCAGTGTTTGCTTTCAGAATACATACGTCCGTGATTGCACCACTGTAAGAGGAAAAGAACGTATATGCCGAAGGATGGGGGCCTGGGGTGGTCAGTGGGCAAATCACTCTATGCTTTGGGATATTTTTTTTTTTTTTTTTACCAGAGATTTCTGCATCCACATCAATGTGAATGGAGGAATCTGTCAGGTTCTTTTTTTTTTTTATTTCAGCCCATGGGCTGAACGAAAAAAAACAAAAAAAAAAAAAAACAAAACATTGCATGTATGCCAATCATTAGAAGTGGGTGGATGCAAAAGAATCTTACAATATATGCCCAACATGCTGGACACCCCCCCCCCCCCCACGAAACATTAAACAGTGATTACATTTGTGAAATTTGTAGTAGGTGCGGTGCTGGCAGGGAGCAGAGGAGGAGGACACCACCTCTATGGGTGGTAGAGACCGGGGATGCGAGACCCCTCCGCTCCCACTACAGCAAGCAGGGGCAGAAGTAGAAGTCCCTGCTAGTTTGAGAGAACTACTAGTGGCAAGTGAAAAGACCGCTGGCTGAGGATACAGGGGGAATAGCAGCCAGCGGTCTTACAAACAGGATATCACAGGGCAGTAATGGTTTTTCAGCAAGGTCAGCAGGCTATTGCAGAGGAACTACAGAGCTTAGAAGAAGATGGGTGGCATAGTTGGTGAAGGTAGGAGATTAGCAACACGGACATGGAAAAACTTTTTTTATGGAGTTCTGCTTTAAGTCAATCTAGCCATACAGCAATATACTCAGGTACTTTTATATCATGGTATACACAAGTTGTATTTTAACCACTTTAAGACCAGCCTCGTTTTGGATTTTAGGTGTTTACAAGTTTAAAACAGGTTTTTTTGCTAGAAAATTACTTAGAAAAAAAACAATATATAATGTTTGGGGGTTCTAACACCCTAGAGAATAAAATAGCGGTCATTGCAATACTTTTTTTTGCACCGTATTTGCGCAGCGGTCTTCTAAGCGCACTTTTTTTGGAAAAAATTCACTTTTTTGATTAAAAAAATAAGACAACAGTAAAGTTAGCCCAATTTTTTTTTATATTGTGAAATATAATGTTACGCCAAGTAAATTGATACCCATCCTGTCACGCTTCAAAATTGCGCCCGCTCGTGGAATGGCGTCAAACTTTTACCCTTAAAAATCTCCATAGGCGACGTTTAAAAAATTCTACAGATTGCATGTTTTGCGTTACAGAGGAGGTCTAGTGCTAGAATTATTGCTCTCACTCTACCGGTCGCGGCGATACCTCACATGTGTGGTTTGACCACCGTTTTCATATGCGGGCGCTACTCACGTATGCGTTCGCTTCTGCGCGCGAAACTCGTCGGGATGGGGCGCTTTAAAAAAATTTTTTTTTTTTTTGAATTATTTATTTTACTTTATTTTATTTATTTTTTCACTGTTTTTTTAAAAAAAAATTGGATCACTTTTATTCCTATTACAAGGAATGTAAACATCCCTTGTAATAGAAAAAAGCATGACAGGTCCTCTTAAATATGAGATCTGGGGTCAAAAAGTCCTCAGATCTCATATTTAGACTAAAATGCAAAAAAAAAAAAAAAAAAAAAAAGTCGTTTAAAAAAATGACACAAAAAAAATTGTGCCTTTAAGAGAAGTGGGCGGAGCTGACGTAATGACGTCGCTCCGGCCGTCCTATGGTATGGAGACGGGTGGGGGCCATCTTAGCCTCACTCGTCTCCATACTGAGAAAGGGAAAGGACCCGATCGCCTCCGCCGCTACCGACGGCTCCGGTAAGCGGCGGAGGGTGCGGGAGAGTGGCGGGAGGGGGGGTGGCACCTCTCCCGCCGCCGATAACGGTGATCTCGCGGCGAACCCGCAGCGGAGACAACAACATTATCGTGTACAGAATCGCCAGCCCTAAAGATGGATACCTCGGTTGTGGCAGCAGCTGCTGCCGTTACCGAGATATCCATCTTTAAAAAAATGACGTATATATACAGTGAGCGGTCCGGAAGTGGTTAATGATTTATAGATGCTCTGAATCATGTTATTCTCCTTGCCCGTTCTACCATTTATTGAATAACTGTATATCCTTGTGTGTTTTTGGATGGTTTTACACAACAAAAACTTCTTACTGTCCCTCCTTCCTTTCCAGCAATACCTTTCCCTTTCCTTACCCTTGGTGCCCAGTCACCCCCTTCCTTGTCCTTATTTATCCAAAAATTGAAAGGACGAAAATAAAATAAAAAAAAAACACCACCACAGCGTGAGTTAAAAAGCCCGTCCCCTGCCAGCAGTTGCAAAGTATGACTTTTCCTTTCTGTGGGAAAGCAGTGGTCTTATCGCAGAGTACCAAAAGGCCTCTTGCTGAGTCAGAGAAAAAGCTCCTCAACGAGTTTTGCTGATTCTGGAGCTAAAAGGTCTGACTCAGTAGGCGGTGTGAGACATCATTCCTCAGAAAGCACCCCAGAGTCTCACTCTGCAGCATGCTGGAAAGGGACAGGCTTTTTCTACTTAGGCTGAGACTGCTTTAGAAAGAAATCAAACTAAAACATTAAACACCTTTTGCTTTGCTGCATCTGGAATTTATTTAGCCAATTTAAAACTGAAGGGTCATTGGGCTTTAAAGTAAAGGAAGAAACTGGTAAAGGCAAGCACACAGCTATTCTCACATGTGAATAGTAAAAACACAACTAACCATGAAAGTTTAGTGGTTCAATTTGGTAGTAGTTCCGCCAGTCCTCGCCAATAGTAATGTAATCTAGGTACCAGGGAGCTGAGAGGATGGCAGAAAACCCTGCAGCCGTCACTTTGTACAATTCTTCGAAATATTTATCATTCTTGTACACTTCTACGATCGTGTCTGGATCAATCTGTAAGGATGCAATAGATGAGTGTTTTTAAAGTGGAATTGTACTCCCTCAATGAACATTGACTATTTTCATTCCTTCTATTGCTAGCATTAGTAAATAGTGGGAAAGTATATCATATCATATCTGTTCGTTTTAAACTTTTTTTTTTTTTATATTTCTTCAGTTACTTCCTGGTTTCCAGGCCTAGGCAAATTATGTCATACATCCCAGAAGTCTTCAGTATGGCCAAGCGCAGTCTCCCACAGCTAAGCACACCCTCGCCTGCATGCATGCCTGAGCCAAGGGAAGGTGGATTCCAGGAAGTAAATGCTACATGAATCATCTGCCCTTAATCAAGATGGCCACAGCCAGAAATGGTAGGGGGCATTTTTTAAAGTGATTTTTCAACAAAATAAAGCATAGAGACATTGATGAATGGATGTATGAGTTTGCTTGAATATTAAAAATGAAATAAAATAGCATTTTTGGTTGGTGGTGCCCAGATGGAGTGTAGTTCCACCATTAAACCCCAGCTGATGACACATCACCTTTTGTGTGTTTTGCTCAGCTGGCGACCAGCTTCAAAGTGAAAGTGATGCGGCAGCTCCATAGCCGATGATCACGGTCACACAGCCGGCAGCACAGTGCCTCCCTTCCTCCCCGGTGCCCCCCCCCCCCCCCCCCGGTTGCCGGGCTATCCCGTATTTACCGCCGGCTTGGGGATTGCAGTGAGAGAGGCAAACCCATGCCTCAATCTCACATGCAAACAATGAAATTGGAAGTGATGAAGCCCTTTCCTGGCCAGTACAGCCAGGAGACACATCTAACCAAGCTGATCTGTGCTTGGTTGGATGGTGTGAAGGGCAGGGGAGAGATTGGGGCCTATTAGACCCCTAATGTCTCCATAAAAAGAGTACCTGTCACCTGCCCAATGCAATTACATAAAAGCAATCACGTAAAAAGTAAAAAAAAAAAAAAAAAAAAAAAAAAAAAATAGAAACAAAAAATAAAAACGTGTAAACCGCGGTCGCACACCCCATGTGGCATATCACTACAAGCGTCAGAGTGAGAACAATAATTCTAGCACACAAGAGCTCCTAGTTAACTCTAAATTGATGAGCTGTAACAGCTTTTAAAGGGTCACCTATGGTGATTTTTGGCCACCATAGTTTATGGCAATATAGGGAACGCACGCAATTTTAGGACACTGAATGTTAGGTATCTATTTACTTGATGCAACCTCATCTTTTATATTTTAGCCAAAAATGGGTATTCTATGGTGTGGTTTTGTGCTAAAAATATGATTTTTTATAACAGCTTACCTGTAAAATCCTTTTCTTTTGATGTACATCACGGGACACAGAGCCTCAGTAATTACTGATGGGTTATATAGGGTATCACTAGGTGATTGGACACTGGTCACACCCTAAACAGGAAGTTCAATCCCCTATATAATCCCTCCCCCTTGCAGGGATACCTCAGTTTTGTAGCCAAGCAATATAAGTGTATTAGAAGAGGGGCGGGACCTCTGTGTCCCGTGATGTACATCAAAAGAAAAGGATTTTACAGGTAAACTGTTATAAAAAATCCTATTTTCTTTTTCATACATCACGGGACACAGAGCCCCAGTAATTACTGATGAAATGTCCCGGAGCAATGCTACCTGTGGGGAGAGGAACCACAACCAAGTAGGGTGTAATCAGACCTGAGGACCTTGTATCGCTGCCTGCAGCACACTACGCCCAAAAGGCGATATCCTCATGCCTTCTCACATCCGGTGAATGTATGAACTGAAGACCAAGTTGCGGCCTTGCAGATTTGAGCCATAGAGGCCCGGTGATGCACCGCCCAAGAAGCACCAATAGCCCTTGTGGAATGTGCCTTGATCTGAAACTGAGGAATTTTCTGTTTCCAACCGTAAGCTTGAATAATCATCTGTCGAATCCATTTTAGAAATGGTAGATCTTGACGCTGCCTGTCCTCTATTGGGACCTTCTGGCAGCACAAACAAAACATCCGTTTTGCGCACTTGAGCAGTTGCTTCCAGATAAGCTTTGACTGCTCTTACTACATCCAAAGAATGTAGTGACCCTTCTTCCGTAGAACAGGGATCTGGAAAAAAGGAAGGCAGAAAAATGTCTTGGTTTATCTGGATCTGATGGATCTGAAACCATCTTCGGTAAAAAACTAGGATGAGGGCGCAATACCACTCTATCCTTGTGTATAATCAAATAAGGCTCTTTAGAGGAAAGAGCTGCTAATTCTGATACTCTTCTAGCAGAAGAGATGGCTACCAGAAAAATTAACTTTCTTGTCAACAAGACCAAAGGAATTTGACGTATTGGTTCAAAAGGCTGTTTCTGCAAAACAGACAGAACCAAGTTCAAGTCCCAGGGATTTAGGGGTGCCTTAACCGGAGGATTAAGACGCGTCACCCCCTAAATAAAGTTTCGGACCAAAGAATGCGAAGCAAGTGGCCCTTGAAATAATACGGATAAGGCCGAGACTAGGCCCTTGATGGTACTCAAGGCCAGCTTCATCTCTAATCCCAGCTGTAGAAAATCAAGAATTCTACCTATGACATATCTTCTGGGATGCCAACCCCTGGATTCACACCAGGATACATAAGCTTTCCAGACTCTATGATAAAATTACTCTGGAAGCTGGTTTCCTTGCATTGATTAAGGTAGATATCACAGGACCTGAAAGCCCACGATTCTTCAGAATGTGGGTTTCAATAGCCAAACTGTCAAATTTAGCGTTTGTAAGGCAGGATGGAACACTGGACCTTGAGATAACAGGTCTCTTACTATTTCTGCATACCAGGTCCTCCTGTGCCAAGCGGGGGCTACCAGGAGTACCGACTTCCTTTCCTGCCTGATCCTGCAAAGGAGTCGTGGCAGTAGCAGAATAGGCGGGAATGCATAAATCAGTGAGAACCGATGCCACGGAATCACCAACGCATCTGTCCCGCATGCAAGAGGATCCTTTGTCCTTGCCACAAATCTGTGTATCTTTTTGTTGAATCGGGATGCAAAGAGGTCTACATCTGGAACCCCCCATCTTTGGCATATGGCCCAAAAGACGTCCGGATGCAGAGACCATTCCCCTGGGAGTAACTGCTGGCGACTTAAATAGTCCGCCTGCCAGTTCTCTATCCCTGGAATGAAGACTGCCGATATGCATGGCACCTGCTTCTCTGCCCAGACTAAGATCTGGTTCACCTCTTCTTGAGCAGCTTGGCTCCTGGTGCCTCCCTGATGATTGATATAAGCCACTGCTGTGGCATTTTCAGACTGGATCCTGACTGGGCAACCCTGTAGCCTGAGAGTCCAGGCCTTTAGAGCTAGATATGCCGCACAGATCTCCAGAATGTTGATGGGTAGAGTCCTCTCAGCTTTGGACCATACCCCTAGGATTGCAGACTGTTCCAGAACTGCTCCCCAACCCGAAAGACTGGCATCCGTTGTTACCACCGTCCAGGTGACCGGTAGAAAGGATTTCCCCTTCTGCAAGCTTTCGGGTATTAGCCACCAATTGAGGCTCTGACGCACTGCCTGAGACAGGTGCATCAGAAAATATAATGCCTGAACCCTCCTGTTCCAGGCCGACAGGATACTGTGTTGTAACAGTCCTGAATGAAACTGAGCATAGGGAACTGCTTCGAACGCAGCTACCCTCTTTCCCAGCAACCTCATACAAAGGCGGACAGAAGGACCCTTCTTGGTCCTGACTACCAGAATCAGCTCCCTTAAGGCAGTGATCTTTGCCTGAGGTAAAAATACCTTCTTCCTGGCTTGTATCTATGATCAGACACAAATACTCCAGTCTTCTTACTGGTTTTTAGGAAAGATCTTTCTAGGTTGAGGATCCAACCTAGGTGTTCCAGATACTTGACTGTGGTCCTCAAGTTTCTGTTCAAACAGGCTATCGACCGGTCTATCAAGAGCAGGTCGTCTAGGTATGCTATGACAGTTATACCCTAAGCCCTTAAAGTGGAGTTCCACCCACTTTTACACTTTTTTCTTCAGCATCCCTCACTAAACTGTGCACTGTAAACAAATTGGATATTTTTTTATTTTTTTTCTCAGCACTTTACTGTATATCTGCTGTATTCATTTTTCACTTCTTCCTCCCTGGCCGCGGCCCATCGCATCATTTCCTGTTTGCAATGCCTTCTGTGAAGGGGCGGCAACTTCCTCTGACACTGCCCTTGCTATGGAAACCTGACCTGAAACCTATTACACTGCTTGTGCTGCACTGATCATGTGCGAGATCTGCAAGGATGAGATCCAGGAAGAAATACAGTCTGGCTTCAGATGCCCAGACTTAAGATGGCCACGGCCTGCTGTAAGCTTATAAAATAACAAACTACTGCTATAAACTAACAAAACAGACCTTAGTTTACAGACTAACTTTACTAGAATACATTAAGCTTGTTTATTATAGGGGTATTTTTATTTAAAAAGTATAATTTCGGCCGCAACACCACTTTAATCTGGCCAGAGGAGGAGCCAAGATTTTTGTAAACACTCGAGGTGCAGTGGTTAGTCCGAAAGGCAGAGCCACAAACCGGAAATGGTGACCTCCTATCTCGAAGCGTAAGAACTTTTGATGAGCAGAAAAAATGGGCACCTGCAGATATGCATCTCTGATGTCTATCGATGCCAGAAATTCTCCTCCCTGCAGGATGGAGACTACTGTCCGAATTGATTCCCTGCGAAAGGACCGAATCCTTAGGAATCGATTCAGATCCCTTAGATCCAGAATGGGTCTGACATCCCCATCTGGCTTTTGAACTGTAAAAGGTTGGAATAGAAGCCCAATCCTTGATCCTTCGTGGGAACCACCATAATGACCTCTTTCGACAAAAGCCGCTCTAACGCTAGAAGGAGCGACTGCTTTTTCTCTGGATCTCTGGGGACATTTGATCTGAGGAAACGAGGAGAGGGAAATTCTTGGAACTCCCGTTTGTAACCTAAGGTTACCGTGGAAATTACCCATCTGTCCTGAAATCCTCCTGCCAGAGCTTTTGAGAACTGTAACAGTCTTCCCCCCACTCGAGCGAGCGGGGGCACCCCTTCATAAAGAGGCCTTAGAGTCCTGTCTAGCAGGCTTCTTCCCCCAGGACTTCTTTGTCCCTGGGGTTGACTCTTGTTTCTTAACCGAGACGCAGAAGGCCGTCGCGACTGCCTAGAGGCTGATGCCCCTGGCACTGCGGAAAGAGTCAGTTTGAAAGAGGGATGCTTACTCCTCTTCTTAACAGAGAAGAGAGTGCTCTCCCACTAGAGAACCTTTGGATATAATCCTCCAAGTCTTCCCCAAACAACCTTGCACCATGAAATGGAAATCCAGCCAGAAGTTTCTTACATGGTGCTTCAGCTGACCAATCTTTGAACCATAAGATTCTACGCATATGCACCAATCCAAGTGAAAAACGAGGGGTTTGCATGATAAAATCTCTAATGGCGTCAACAGCAAAACATAAGGCCGCTGGAAGGTTAGCCAACACCTCGGCCTGCTGTTCAGGTATTACCTTGATTGCCTGCTTAACATGGTCTCTTAAGTATTGACAGACTCCGATCGCTGCCACTGCAGGTTGAACTACTGAACCTGCTAAGGAGAAAATATCCTTCAATAGGGATTCCATCTTTTTATCCACAGGATCCCTGAGCATTGTCTACAGGACAAGTCAGACTTTTATTTACAGAGGAAATGGCGGCATCAATGGCCGGTATCCCCCACATCTTTATAAACATTTCTTCCATAGGATAAAGTGTTGAAAACTTTTTTAGGCGGAAAAAACGTTTATCTGGGTAATCCCACTCAGAATAAATGAGCTTTTTCAAGTAAAACAGGAAAAGCATGTGTTGTTTAAGGAGGCTTCAGTGACCCCAAAGAAGTAGAGGGTTCTTTAACTGATTCAGATACAGGTACTTTAAATGTGGAGCGGACCAATCCAGCAAGGATCTGTACTAAGCCTTTCTCATCCTGAGAAGCGAAGAGGGCCCTTCTCCACTTGATTCCTCAGAGAAGGAATCATCCGTCCCATTCCGATCCTCTGAAAGGGATTCTTCTCCTCTATCCCAGCGCTCCTCTGCCTGAGGGTCCTGGAAAACAGAGGAGGACCTAGTGCGTTTTCTTCCACTGACTGAAGAAGCAACTACGGCCATTAATCTTTCCTCTAAACCATTAATTTAAAAAAAAAAAATTAATTAATTTTTTCCTCAACCATTAATGGTTGAGGAAAAAAACTCCTTATTACAGTATACAGGGGCGGAAGTGCCAGAAGCAGGTGTAGCCCCTGACCCCAACGGCTCTCCTTGGCTAGCCGTCCCTGGCCCCTCGGGGGGGGGGGGGGGGATGCTGCAGAAAGGGGGTCCTCAGACCTGAAGGATATCCCCTAGAGCCTCTGGTTCTTGGGGTATTTGAACCTCTTCTACCCATAGTGCAAAGCAACAAGGTGGAGGTATCACAAAATGAACACTGCCTGCTGAGCGATGTAGTCCGGCAAAAGCCCTGCTACCAAATGCCCAGTCTAGTGTTTCCTTAGTAAATGCTGCCTAGGAGAATGTCTGCGTCCCACCTTACATGCGACCGTCAGCTCTGTGTCCCTCCAAAGGCTGTGTGCACCTGTAAAGTGTGCCTCTAATAGCCTTGCAGCCGGCAATGTGGGCGCCTGAGCACGCTGGACCGCGCTGATGCTCCGCCCCACCCACTCTACCACCCCCCCCTCGTTTTTCAAAAAAACGTGTGCTTCCCGCGCGAGCCGACCCTCCTGGACAAGCATGGAGGAAAGGCTGGGGGTGGGGGAGGAAGGAGAGAGGCCGGCAGTGATGGGGCCTGCACGTAGCAATGGCGGCGACAGAGCGGTATACTACCGCCTCGCAGACCACCTGCGGCCCCCCCCCTTCTTGGGGGGAATCACCCGGAGGAGAGCCCCCCATCCCATCCTACCTGGAGCTCGGCTGGAGGAGCTTGTGCAGCATGGAAACACTGAGACAGACATCAGCATGAGAAGGTATGTGCTCTTGGCAGCCCCCGGTGGCGACAATAGGCATAGCATGCATTTACCTTCAAGGAGAAATCTACTAGAATTAAAAAATTCTGTGGAATCTCCCTTACCTTATCCAGCCGCAGGGTTCTGTTATACAGACCCAATCTTCACCTCTCACGGTGGGCTTCCGTTTTGGAAAAACCTTCAGAGACTGGGGCCCCCTACGGATAGGGGGATCCACAGTTCTGGGCCTGTAAAGCACCCGGACAAAAATAAGGCTAGAAAAACCATTTTCTGAAATGCGGGGACCAGCTCTCTAAAAAGAGGAAGCGTTACAGGTAAAACCTCGTTTCTTCGGACACGAGGCTCGGGTACCATCAAATTCGGCCTAGAAAGGACACTTTGAAATGGATCCGGTTCGCCTGGCTTGCCCCAGTATAGGATATAGGATATTCCCTTTGGAGCTCAGCACAGGACATCCTTTACACGTCCAACACCTAAGACACTGGCTAAAAAAACTGAGGTATCCCTGCAAGGGGAGGGATTATATAGGGGATTGAACTTCCTGTTAAGGGTGTGACCAGTGTCCAATCACCTAGTGATGCCTATATAACCCATCAGTAATTACTGAGGCTCTGTGTCCCGTGATGTATGAAAAAGAAATTCATTTTATTATATTTTTTTCCAGAAAAAACACAGTTGTGTTTAATAAACAGTTGCGCAAATATCAACGTGGGTAAAAAAAATTACAACTATCACCTTTTTATTCTAAAGGGCCTCTGCTTTCAGAAAATATATGTTCTAGGGGTTTATGTAATTTCATTGCCAAAAATTTGGATATTTACATGTATGTGACAAAGAAAAAAAATTGCTCTGGAGCTGAACTGATTAATGTCCCAATTTTAATAAAATACACATTAAAGTGTAATATAATCAATCCCTCTTCAACTGACATACAGTGGGGACGGAGAATATTCAGACCCCGTTAAATTTTTCACTCTTTGTTATATTGCAGCCTTTTGCTAAAATCATTTAAGTTAATTTTTTTCCTCATTAATGTACACACAGCACCCCATATTGACAGAAAAACACAGAATTGTTGACATTTTTGCAGATTGAAAAAGAAAAACTAAAATATCACATGGTACTAAGTATTCAGACCCTTTGCCGTGACACTCATATTTAACTCAGGTGCTGTCCATTACTTCTGATCATCCTTGAGATGGTTCTACACCTTCATTTGAGTCCAGCTGTGTTTGATTATACTGATTGGACTTGCTTAGGAAAGCCACACACCGGTCTATATAAGACCTTACAGCTCACAGTGCATGTCAGAGCAAATGAGAATCATAAGGTCAAAAGGAACTGCCTGAAGAGCTCAGAGACAGAATTGTGGCAAGGCACAGATCTGGCCAAGGTTACAAAAAAAATTCTGCTGCCCTTAAGGTTCCTAAGACCACAGTGGCCTCCATAATCCTTAAATGGAAGACGTTTGGGACGACCAGAACCCTTCCTAGAGCTTGCCGTCCGGCCAAACTGAGCTATCAGGGGAACAGAACCTTGGTGAGAGAGGTAAAGAAGAACCCAAAGATCACTGTTGCTGAACTCCAGAGATGCAGTCGGGAGAAAGTTGTAGAAAGTCAACCATCACTGCAGCCCTCCACCAGTCGGGGCTTTATGGCAGAGTGGCCTGACAGAAGCCTCTCCTCAGTGCAAGACACATAAAAATCCTGCATGGAGTTTGCTAAAAAAAAAAAACACCTGAAGGACTCCAAGATGTTGAGAATTAAGATTCTCTGGTCTGATGAGACCAAGATAGAACTTTTTGGCCTTAATTTTAAATGGTGTGTGTGGAGAAAACCAGGCACTGCTCATCACCTGTCCAATACAGTCCCAACGGTGAAGCATGGTGGTGGCAGCATCATGCTGTGGGGGTGTTTTTCAGCTGCAGGGACAGGACAACTGGCTGCAATCAAGGGAAAGATGAATGCGGCCAAGTACAGGGATATCCTGGACGAAAACCTTCTCCAGAGTGCTCAGGACCTCATACTGGGCTGAAGGTTTACCTTCCAACAAGACAATGACCCTAAGCACACAGCTAAAATAACGAAGGAGTGGCTTCACAACAACTCCGTGACTGTTCTTGAATGGCCCAGCCAGAGCCCTGACTTAAACCCAATAGAGCATCTCTGGAGAGACCTAAAAATGGCTGTCCACCAACGTTTACCATCCAACCTGACAGAACTGGAGAGGATCTGCAAGGAGGAATGGCAGAGGATCCCCAAATCCAGGTGTGAAAAACTTGTTGCATCTTTCCTAAAAAGACTCATGGCTGTATTAGATCAAAAGGGTGCTTCTACTAAATAATGAGCAAAGGGTCTGAATACTTAGGACCATGTGATATTTCAGTTTTTCTTTTTTAATAAATCTGCAAAAATGTCAACAATTCTGAGTTTTTCTGTCAATATGGGGTGCTGTGTGTACATTAATGAGGAAAAAAAAAAAAAGAACTTAAATGATTTTAGCAAATGGCTGCAATATAACAAAGAGTGAAAAATGTAAGGGGTCCGAATACTTTCCGTCCCCACTGTATACACTGCAAGGATCTTACCTTCTGAAGAAATACATGATTGCCTTGCCATATCTTTACAAAAACAAACTGCTTAATGAGAGGGCCTGTCTTCATTATCAGCATATAACAAATCTCAGTGTAATAGGAAGGGAGCATCATCTGGTTTCCAGCAGCGGATAACTCTTTGCAGGAGAGGACAGACAGCGGCTGCTAAGTTCCTGGGAATTGACGTCACCCATAGACTTACTATGAGGCTTCTGTAGTCTGCTGCCTCTCCTGCACACTCCTACATAGTGAAGCTGCCGCTGACAGTTGATGCAGGGACTGGACCAGATTGGCTGCAGAAGTGCAATGATTTTTGCTTTACATGTTTAAATAGATTAGTTTTAGCATGTGGCAGAGAGCGCGCTTAGAGCCCTTGCACACTGGGGCGGTTTGCAGGCGCTATTGCGCTAATAATAGCGCCTGCAAACCGCCCAGAAAGTGCCGCTCCTTGCATTCCAGTGTGCAAGCCCCGAGGGCTTGCACACTGGAGCGATGCGCTGGCAGGACGGTAAAAAAAGTCCTGCTAGCCGCATCTTCGGAGCGGTGAAGGAGCGGTGTGTATACCGCTCCTTTACCGCTCCTGCCCATTGAAATCAATGGGACGGCGCGGCTATACCGCCGGCAATGCGCCTCTGCAGAGGCGCTTTGCGGTGGTATTTAACCCCTTCTCGGCCGCTAGCGGGGGGTAAAACCGCCCCGCTAGCGGCCGAATACCGACGGTAAAACGCCGCTAATAATAGCGGCGTTTTACCGCCGACGCCGCCCCCCCCCCCCCCCGCCCCAGTGTGCAAGGGCTCTTAGCGTTAGTTTTGCCTGAACTTCCACTTTAAAATTAGAAAAGATGGCCTATCAGCAGCCATCAAGGACATGATGATCTGTCAGCTGGAATTTAAAGGGTCTGTTTTCGATAAATAAAACTTTTGAAGAAACCCATAGACATTAGATCATATGTATTCTTTTGAAGAACCAGTGATTTTGAGCTTTCACCGACAACAGAAAACAGCAAATATTGTATCAGTTGGCATACTGCCTACCTGGCTCCTGGGACAGTGGCAGACATATTGGTTGTACATTATGGTGCCTCGGGGCCCCATGGACAAATGGGTCCTTTAAAAACCAATCTGAGACCTAATCCCCCAGAGTTCTCGCACTGGCTGGCGGAAGTCAATAACACATTACCTTACAAAAAAAACTAGTTTACCTACACAGAGGCTGCCCTCTAAAATATGATCAAATATGGGATAAATGGACTCAGTCATCTGATACTTGCACTAGAGAATAAATTAGGTAGCGAGGTAGCTCGAGGACCAGCCCTCTTCCACGCCACACATGCTGAGTTATTGCAGCGTGACCCAGCCAAGCTAGTAAGACATGACCAATTAATTCTACATATATACCATGGGGAAAAAAAAAAAAAAAAAAGAGACTAGACATGGGTTATAATACTGTACACGAATTTTATTTGTACACTTTGGAAAATATATTGTTATTCTTTTTGGTGATTATGTACACTGTACTCTTTTTTTTTTCACTGCTCAATAAACTTACATTTAATGAAAAAAAAAAAACCAATCTGACAAAAAACAAACAGCATCCAGTACTCCCCTTTGCACTGGGTATCACATTTGTTTACAGGTACTAGGCATCAGTAAATGTGCTTACAAGAATTTGAAGGATGTGACCCTTTGGATGTCATTTATTTATGTGGACTGGATTAGCAAGGATCTTGGTGCAAACATGTCTACTATTAACTTTAAAAATTTAAACTACGTGAGCTGCGGAAGGCTTTACCATACAAAGAAGGTGGCTACTTCCGCAACAGAAAGTATGATGTATGAAGTTGTGTTTTTTATTCAATATTGCACTTTAAATTAATGTAGCTTGTGCCCATATTGGCATTAATAAATTTCGTAATTTTATTAGAACCAAATTCTGACCTAGACTTTCTGTTGCAGAAGTAGCCACCTTTTTGATCCTGGTAGTAATACTTGGATCCTTCTTTGTATGCTTAGTTCCTTTAGCTACAGCAACAGTACCATACTTAGGTATAAAGTATCAAGGTATTTACAATTTAATAACCACTGTTGGTTTTTGGCTCAGCAGGATTAGTTATTCTTTTTTGTTGTTTAGGAAGGCTTTACCACCCCTTCATGACCAGGGCATTTTTTGCTATGCAGCACTGTGCTATTTTAACTGGTAATTGCGCAGTCATGCAACACTCTACACAAAAGAAATCTTTTTTCCCCCCACACAAATAGTACTTTTTGGTGGCATTTGATTCATCACTGGGGTTTTTTTTTTTATATAACAATGAAAAAAAAGGGCCGAAAACTTTGAAAAAAACAAAACAAAAACAAAAAGCAAACACGTTATTATTGACTTTGTCATAAAACATATCCAATTAAATCAACTTTTTCTGTTACAGTTCTCTGATATAAACAAAAAAAATACCAAGTGTATATTAATTGGTTTGTGTGAAAGTTATAGCATCTACAAAACTATGGTATGTATGTATGTATGTATGTATGTATGTATGTATGTATGTATGTATGTATGTATATATATATATATATATATATATATATATATATATATATATATATATATATATATATATATATATATATATATATATATATATATATATATATATATATATGCACCGTGGCAGATTGCCCACTCCCCACCCCCTGTTGGTAAAAAAAAAAACAAAAAAACATTTATCGGTGTATAACACGCAGGCACGGTTTACCCTCCATTTTTAGGGAGAAAAAGTGTGTGTTAGACGCCAATAAATACAGGTAAATACATTTTTTAATTTTTTTTTAAATACCGTCACCAGTACAGCACATCATCATCATATGACTGATGTGGCAGTGATCAGGGACACTCACTGGTAACAGTATGTTATAAAAAAAAAATTAAAAAATTCATTTTTCATTATTGTTTTCAATTACGATGTTTTTATTTTACATCCTGTTACCAGAGTAGTTCAGTGTCACCATAGTAACACTGTACCACTTGGGGGGGGGGGGTTCATGCATTATACCAGTGGCGGCTGGTGCTCAAAATTTTTTTGGGTGGCGAAAACAAACTGAAAAAAAAAAAAAAAATCCTCAATTGCAGCCTCACTGAGCCCATCATATGCAGCCTCTCTGTGTGCCCATCACATGCTCACCATCTGACCGGCACACACTCCGTCCTGGTGGTAGGAGGCGGCGGCAAGCTGTGGGAAATGCAGCAGGTGACAGCGGCGAGCTCCTGTGTCCTCCATGGCTCTCTGTCCTCCTGTTTTTCCGTTCCGTTAGGCATCCAATCGGGGCGCATGTGCCTTCAGCCAATCAGGTGACGGGTATTAGATCCGCGCCTCCCGATTGGCTGAGAGGCAGTTCAGTGTTAGCAAAGCAAATGTTCATTTGCTTTGCTAACCCACCTGGGTGAACTGCAAGCACAATGCTCTGCGCTCGCAGTTCACCTTTTTTGAAGCCTATTAGAGCCTATGGCTCTAATCAGGTGCTTAAAAAAATAAGCTGGAATTCAGGCACCCGGCATCTGAAAAGGGGCCCGACGCCTGAATAGGGGGTGGTTACAGCGGCCATGGATAGATTTCTGCAATGCATGAATCTATCCATTTTACACAGACGGGGCGGCTGGAGAGAGGGGGCGGTGCCCGTGCACCCTTAATGGATGCACCGCCACTGCATTATACCATTTTCTTGTTCCATTTCCCTTGGATTTACTTTCAACTATGTAGTACAAGGGCCCATCTGATTGCATACAAACTGAAAGCGTTTAGGTCTGACCTCATATTATATGGTTATATCTGGGAGGAGAAGATTGACAATGACTTATGTATCATGCTGACACAAGGGACAGCAGTATGGGTGCTGGAGGGGGGTCCTAAAACTTTTCTTTTGTTCGGTGGGCCTCTGCAATCTGTCTGCCACTCTCCTGGTATTTAAAGTGGAGTTCCACCCAAAAGTGGAACTTCCACTCATCAGATTCCTCCCCCCCTCCGGTGACACAGTTGGCACCTTTCAGGGGGGAGGGGGGTACAGATACCTGTATATTACAGGTATCTGTACCCACTTCCGGCATAGATAGCCGCAGAATCTGCGGTTATTTACGCCACTTCCTGCTCCCTCCCCGCTGCCTGCTGGGAAACACACGGGTCCCAGAGGCAGCAGGGACCATTCGTATTGCGCTGCGCGTCTCGCGCATGCGCAGTAGGGAACCGGGAAGTGAAGCCGCACGGCTTCACTTCCTGATTCCCTTACCGAAGATGGAGGCGGCAGCACCCGAGGACCGAGAGACGCTTCGGCCTCGGGTGCCGACATCGCGGGCGCCCTGGACAGGTAAGTGTCCATGTTTTAAAAGTCAGCAGCTGCAGTATTTGTAGCTGCTGACTTTTAAAAAAAAAAATTTTCGGCGGCGCTCCGCTTTAACTCTGTGTTCCAACATCAGAAGCCACAAAACCACCATCAACTGGCTGTAGGTACCTTACATGTGACATGACATAATAAACAAACAGTGTATGATTGCATGAGAACAGGAAACAAAGCCTAAATTTGATGAAAAGAACTGGCTGGTTTCACTGAAAGAAAGAGAACGACCAAAGTATTACAGATGTCACATCCGTATGGATAGATGTGCAGAAGCATGCAAGTGATAACTCCCTCAGTTATTGTGAGGGAATACACTATATAATCCCATGGGCAATAAGTTTAAAAGGCTAAAAACAAAACCTATGTGGTTCACGGCTAAAGTTAAAGAAGCTATAAACAATAAGAAAAGAGCTTTTAAAAAATATAAAAATGAAGGAACACTAGTGTCGTTTAAATGTTACAAAGAATTTAACAGAACATGTTAAAAAGGAAATGAAGGATGTAAAAATTCAAAACGAACGAGAGATTGCAAAAGATAGGACAAACCCCCAAAAATTCTTCAAATATATTAATAGTAAAAAGGCCAGGTCTGAGCATGTAGGCTCTTTACAAAATAATCTGGAGTGGGTGACTGGGGACAGAGAGAAGGCAAATTTATTAAATACTTTCTTCAGCTCTGTGTATACAAAGGAGCATGGGGGAACGGATGTCCATAATGGGGGTGGTAGTGACACAGCCCCGAATGATCCACAGTGGCTCAAAAGTGATATGGTCCAGAAATATTTAGACAGAATAAAGGTGGATAAAGCACCTGGACCTGATGGCATCCACCCACGGATCCTAAAAGAATTGAGCTCTGTAGTTTCAAAGCCATTGTATCTAATTTTTAGGGACTCATTAATGACGGGAATAGTACCACTGGATTGGCGCAGGGCGAACGTGGTGCCTATATTTAAAAAGGGATCAAAGTCTTTACCAAGTAACTATAGACCTGTTAGTTTAACTTCTATAGTCGGGAAGATACTGGAGCGTTTAATAAAAGACCACATAGACGAGTTCTTGCTGGAAAAAAACATTTTAAGCAACAGACAGCAAGGATTCATAAGAGTCAGAAGTTGTCAGACAAACCTGATTTCTTGTTATGAAGAGGTAAGTAAAACCTTGGACAGAGGGGTGGCTGTGGACGTGGTATACTTGGATTTTGCAAAAGCAGTCGACACAGTTCCCCACACGCGGCTCATGGCGCATGGTGTCATGCAGATGACACCAAGCTATGCAGTGGAATAATGTCCTTACAGGATGTCTCCAATTTACAAGCCGACCTCAATGCACTGTCTAATTGGGCGACTATGTGGCAGATGAGGTTTAATGTTGAGAAATGTAAAGTTATGCACTTGGGGGCTAAGAATATGCAGGCATCATACATGCTAGGGGGAGTACAACTGGGGGGATCCGTGGAGAAGGATCTGGTAGTTTTGGTAGATCATAAGCTCAATAATAGCAGAAGAAAGTGCAGAGAAGGGCAACCAAACTGATAAGAGGCATGGAGCAGCTCATCTATGAGGAAAGATTAGAGGAACTGAATTTGTTCACTCTTGAGAAGAGGAGAATAAGGGGGGATATGATCAAGATGTACAAATATATAAGGGGTCCATATAGTGAACGTGGTGTTGAGTTATTCTCTTTACGGTCAACCCAGAGGACACGGGGGCACGCTTTACGTCTAGAGGAAAAGAGATTTCATCTCCAAATACGCAAAGGTTTCTTCACAGTAAGAGCTGTGAAAATGTGAAATAGACTCCATCCAGAGGTGGTTCTGCCCAGCTCAGTAGATCGCTTTAAGAAAGGCCTGGATACTTTCCTAAATGTACATAATATAACTGGGTACCAACATTTATAGGTAAAGTTGATCCAGGGAAACTCTGATTGCCTCTTGGGGGATCAGGAAGGAATTTTTTTCCCTGCTGTAGCAAATTGGAGCATGCTCTGCTGGGGTTTTTTGCCTTCCTCTGGATCAACTGAGGGTATAAAATTGGGTATATTGGATTGTATAATATTTTTTATTTTATTTATTGTTTTTAAGGTTGAACTGGGTGAACTTGTGTCTTTTTTTAACCTGACTGACTATGTAACACTAATGCAGGGCCAAAAGTGGCTTTATTTTGATTACAGACTTGTTAAGACTAAGAATTTTCCACTTCAAGCAGATTTTCATTGAAGATGATGCAGTAGTATTATTTTTCTAGGATTTTTAAACTTGATCATGAACCTCCAGGCCACAACCATATAGTGGTGCAGCATTCCAGAATAACTGCACTCTATTGACGGATGGGACACTGTAAAAATGTAGGTGGAAATCCAAAGTAGAGAGACAAATGCTGGTACAAGAGAAAGTAGTAAGGCTGTGTTCACATATATAGTTCGGTGTGGTTTCCATTCAGTGGTTCAGGTGCGAATTTGACATTTAAATCCCACCTGAACCAGACTGAAAAACGCACAGGACACCCCTTTTTATTTTCTTTTTTTATTCGCACCACAACCAGCCCACATATATGTGAACCAGCACCATTGAAAGCCGATCTGGTTCATGTTATGCGAATTGGATGTGGTTCAAAACACATCTGATTTGCATATTTGTGAACAGAGAGCCTCAGGCTTTCATTTATGAATCTGACAAAAAAAAAAAAAAGTTGGCAACAATCAATAGGACTTAAAGCCTAACCCCAGCTTTCTATAAATTTTAAAAAATAGTTTTATTTGGACCAAACTGGTCCAAACCATATGCAGCATCAGCTACATCCAGTAACTGTTCTGTTACATTAAATGTGTTCTAGCAGCAGCATGGGGATTTCCCATCTGGCTCCCGGAACAAAAGCAAGTCAGGCTAAGCACTGCTCAGCTATTGAGAGGAAGCTTTGTATTTTCTGAATACATAAAAGGCTTCCTCTGGTTGGCGGAGGTAAATGGAAGAAGCCACAATCTCCACCTCAGCCAATCAGAGGAAGTCTTATACTGCTTCAGAAAATACAAAGCTTCCTATGAATAACTGAGCAGTGTTCAGCCCGACTCGATTTTGTTCCAGGAGTCGGAGTGAGATGGGCACTTGGGCAGTCCCAGTCCCACTGCTGAACAGAGCACTGTATACTGTATGTAGTGGATTTAAAGTGACACAAAGCTGGAGTTTCGTTTTAAAACTAGGCCTCAACAAGATCTAAACATTTCACCACCTCTGAGATTTAGTAACCTCATCACATCATCCCACTAACCAATGAGGTGGCCGTACAGGTCACTAAAAAGGTCCCATTGGATAGTGGTACATCAGGGAACGCAACAAAGCACAAATGAAGTTGAGGCATGGCTGTGTTCCGCTTCAGGAAAACCAGTAATATACAAGTGAAAATTAAGAAACAAAAGTGAACATGAAAAAACCTTTAAGAGATACAGAGCACTGAACAGAATAGGAAAGGTCTGCTATGAGGCACGTCAGGAGCAAATAAAAGTGTAATGTGGGAAAATACAGTGCAGCCAAAAGACAGTCCAGTATTGTATAATTCGAATTAAAAGAACGTACCTGGTTATGGTGATCAAATATTTCCTGCCAAACCATGTAACCCTTCCCCAATTTGGACATTATACCAAGAATTCTGGAGAAGAAAGACAGGGAGAAGTAAATAGAGGACACACACTAGAACACGAAATCAAAACTACTGAATTGACAGCTCAGGACTTCGATATCAATATCTGTGACATACAGACACAAGGTGCTGCCTTACCAGTTCAAAAACCTGTACAAGGTGTTCCACACAAATTTCCTAAACCAAAACTAATCACCTAAAAATACACACACGCACACATACACACACACGCACACACACACACAGTTTTTCACAAAAGTGAGTACACCCCTCACATTTTTGTGAATATTTTATTATATCTTTTCATGTGACAACACTGAAGAAATGACACTTTGCTACAATGTAATGTAGTGAGTGTACAGCTTGTATAACAGTGTAAATTTGCTGTCCCCTCAAAATAACAACACAGTGGTCATCCTGGAGGTGTGTTTGGGGTCGTTATGTTGGAATACTGCCCTGCGGCCCAGTCTCCGAGGGGAGGGGATCATGCTCTGCTTGAGTAGGTCACAGTACATGTTGGCATTCATGGTTCCCTCAATGAACTGTAGCTCCCCAGTGCCGGCAGCACTCATGCAGCCCCAGACCATGACACTCCCACCACCATGCTTGACTGTAGGCAAGAAACACTTGTCTTTGTACTCCTCACCTGGTTGCCGCCACACACGCTTGGCACCATCTGAACAAAAATAAGTTTATCTTGCTCTCATCAGACCACAGGACATGGTTCCAGTAATCCATGTCCTTAGTCTGCTTGTCTTCAGTAAACTGTTTGCGGACTTTCTTGTGCATCATCTTTAGAAGAGGCTTTCTTTCTGGGAGGACAGCCATGCAGACCAATTTAACGCAGTGTGCGGCGCATGGTCTGAGCACTGACAGGCTGACCCCTCACCCCTTCAACCCTCTACAGCAATGCTGGCAGCACTCATACCTCTATTTCCCAAAGACAACCTCTGGATATGACGCTGAGCACGTTCACTCAACTTCTTTGGTCGATCATGGTGGGGCCTGTTCTGAGTGGAACCTGTCCTTTTAAACCGCTGTATGGTCTTGTCCACCATGCTGCAGCTCAGTTTCAGGGTCTCAGCAAACTTCTTATAGCCCTAGGCCAACTTTATGTAGAGCAACAATTCTTTTTTTCAGATCCTCAGAGAGTTCTTTGCCATGAGGTGCCATGTTGTATCTTCAGTGACCAGTGTGAGAGTGTGAGAGATAGAGTGAGAGCAATAACACCAAATTTAAACACACCTGAGACTTTGTAACCCGAACGAGTCACATGACACCGGGGAGGGAAAATGGCTAATTGGGTCCAATTTGGTCATTTTCACTTAGGGGTGTACTCACCTTTGTTGCCAGCGTTTTAGACAATAATGGCTGTGTTTTGAGTTATTTTGAGGGGACAGCAAATTTACACTGTTATACAAGCTGTACAATCACTACTTTACATTGTAGCAAAGTGTCATTTCTTCAGTGTTGTCACATGAAAAGATATAAAAAAAATAGTAAATTATTTACAAAAATGTGAGGGGTGCACTTTTGTGAGATGCTGCAAAATGTTATAATTATATATATATATATATATATATATATATTCCAACTTGTTCCATCTTGGTTTCATTTCAGTATACAATGGCTTGTTATCTGTTTATGTACTTCCTGTAGTCTGGTGTCAGACAAAAGTTCTTATATAACCCGGCTGTCTCTTGTTCATATCAGTAAGCCAGTCTAATTTATGCAAAAGCATGGCATTTCGCAGCCCCAGGGATTGCTACGGGTTCCACCTCCTAGATATGCAATCACAGACACTGGTTACCTTATTATCTATCTGTAAGGGGGGCATTGCATCTCCTGACCACCAATGTTCAGAAGCATTCTTCCCACCGATCACCACATTAATGTACTAGAAGCTGTAGAGTAAGAATGAGCTCAGGCATGTTCGCAAACAGAACGTGCAGAGCCCGCTAGGAAGTCGGCACCGCCGAGCGCTAATCACAAGCAGTGAGACATTGTCCCGATGCGCGGCTGTAGACCTCGGGAAATGTCTCATTGCCTGTGATTAGCGCTGTACAGTGCTGACTTCCTGGCGGGCGCTCCACGTGCGGTTTGTGAACATGCCTGAGCTCATCCTTACTGTAGAGCAAAAGTTTTTTTTTTTAAAGTAGATGTCAACCCTCAGAAGTGCACATCCTGTTAGGAGATTTTCTCTTCTAGGTTAGCACTGCAGTGAAGCCTGGGCATACAGCCAAGACAGCTGATTGGAGGAAAGGCGCACACACCCCCTCTCCTCATAGGTAGGAACTTTCGTTTGTTAAAGGGCTCTGCTAATCCATTTATAGCATCCTCCCCAACACAAAACTCAGGCTGCTTTTATCATATGTGATGGAGAACTTGTTAGGAGTTTTCAGGCTAATAACAGATGAATGGAGCAGGAGAAAGCTACAGGACTCAGTGCTTTAAAGAGAGATAACAAAACACTGCAGATATATGTGTCCAACTCAGATTTCATGAATCAGGTTTGCATCCACTTTAAGGGTTCCTGTATGTTAAAGTGGTTCTAAAGCCTTAAAGTGGTTGTAAACTTCAGACATGAAATATGAACAAAGCATATCCCTCTATAGTGTGTACTTTTCTCAATCGAGAGCACGAAGTGCTTTTATAGCGATTACTTGTCTCAATTAGGATCACTAAGTGACACTTGTGTCTCCTGCTTTGTTTCTCTGCTATCAGCATGATTCACTTCTGACAAGTTTTTCTGACACCAAGAGAAAAATGGGGACGGGGGGGAGGAACCTCCAGCAGACTGACAGCCTCAACTCCGTTCCTGTGTGCAGCAGGGGTGGGGGGTCTTTTGGTATCCATTTACTCGTCGTAACATTTTTTTTTTTGTAAAATATAAGAGATGTATTATATTGTGTTTGTATGCAATAAAATTCATTTAAGTGTATTTTTTCCCTAAAAATTGCGTTTGAAAAACCGCTGAGCAAATACATTGTGACATAAAAATTGCAACACCCATCATCTGAGGCCAGTCATGTCACTGGGTATATGAGAGGGTTTACAACCACTTCAATGCTCCAATTCTTCTTCGCTTCATTCCATGTAGGCGAGTTCTTTTTATGCTCTGTGTGGGAAGTTGTTTTCGTATCCATTTTTGATTTGTATATGGAACAAGAATGTGTGATATCCCTACTTTGTCTTTCTTTTGAAAGCTCTGTAATGCGTTTAACAAAAACATAACAAAAAATTTCATTCTTTTTTTTTTTTTTTTAAAAGTGGTTGGAGTTCAAATATAGAGTTAAGAGAGCTTTTAGAATAGGAATGGCATTCCGCACCAAGTGTACCACAGATAACATCATGCTATGTTAGCACCGTTGGCTGAGACAACACTTACTGTTGAAAATAATACGATTCGAGTTTGCAGTAGTCTGTACCAAAGCCATGCTCGGCCATAAACTTTGTAATATCAGGATTGGATTTCCTAAAAGGATTAAGCAAACAGTTATTGGTTTCTAATAAACCTGTGACGTTTTTACATACAGCTTTGGGTTCTAATGCATTGCATCGCGCTATCCTGACACGGAGAGAGCTACCGAGGAAAAGGAAAGCACAGAGTGATGATCTTATCAGTGTCCTGGTGTTCCTTCTTTATCCAAATCACAAGCAGAGATGTTGCATAGATTAGGCTGTACTGTTTAATTCTAAATAGTCAGAGAAAATATGAGGGGTGCAGGCTTTGGCTGTGTTCTTGTCAAGATCCACCAGCCTTATAACACCACATTTTTGACAAGTAAAAAACAGTACCTATGGGGGATATTTACTTAAAACTGATGTACACAGAATCTGTTGCAGCTGTGCATGATAACCAATCAGCTTCTAGATTTGAGGACCTGGTGCACACTGGTACGACTCATGTCGTACCACTGTGGATCGGACTTGGCCACAGTCGTATGTCCACAGTCGTACCACTGTGGATCTGACTTTGCCCTGCTACTTGAAGTCAGACATCCGTCCGACTTCAATGAACGGGGATCCGACTTTGATCCCGACAATACCAGGCAACCAGACAATACGCAGCCCGACAGGTCAGGAAAGGGGGTGGGGACGAGCGAGCACCCCCCATGTTGATGAGGACAAGGGCCTCTTCCCGACAACACTGGCCAGTGGTTTTCAGGGTCTGCGGGTGGGGGCTTATTGGAATCTGGAAGCCACCTTTAACAAAGGGGCCCCCACCCTATGTAAATGAGTATGGGGTTCATTGTAACAAAAAAAAAAAAAAAAGTGTCAAAAAAACCTGTGTACTGCGTTTTATTAGTAAGTAATTTATTAAGGCAGCTCCAGCGTCTCTTCCGGTTTCTTCTCCCTTCTCCGCTGATGTCTTCTAGCCCTCTCTGGTTCTTCTCCCTCTGTCCGCTGTCTTCTGCCTGTGCCGGATCTCATCTCTGTGCTGTCTTCTCCCTCTGTTCTTCTGATGTTGCCTCGACGCGCTCTTACGGTGTAATGCCAGGTCCGCCCTGTGCTATGACTTATAAAGACACAGGTCTGGCCATCCGGTGAAGTCATATGGAGGTCACGCCCCCTCATGACGTCACTGCCCATCATGCCCCAGGTGGTGACGTCATGAGGGGGCCGGGCCTCTGGATGACGTCACCCGGTGACCCCGCCCCCTGCCAATATAAGTAGTGGCACACTGCACACCCAGCATTATGACCCATACACACGGTCGGACTTTGTTCGGACATTCCGACAACAAAATCCTAGGATTTTTTCCAACGGATGTTGGCTCAAACTTGTCTTGCATACACACGGTCACACAAAGTTGTCGGAAAATCCGATCGTTCTAAACGCGGTGACGTAAAACACGTACGTCGGGTGTGGCAGTGGCCAATAGCTTTCATTTCTTTATTTATTCTGAGCATGCGTGGCACTTTGTCCGTCGGATTGGTGTACACACGATCGGAATTTCCGACAATGGATTTTGTTGTCGGAAAATTTTATATCCTGCTCTCAAACTTTGTGGGTCGGAAAATCCGATGAAAAATGTGTGATGGAGCCTACACACGGTCGGAATTTCCGACAACAAGGTCCTATCACACATTTTCCGTCGGAAAATCCGACCGTGTGTACGGGGCATTAGAGTGGTAGAGCGTCAAGTCAATATTAGAGGAAGAACAGAGGGAGAAGACAGCACAGAGAGGAGACCCAGCAGAGGCAGAAGACAGCGAACAGGGGGAGAAGAACCGGAGAGGGGAGAAGAAAAAAAAAAAAAAAAAAACACACACCTTAAAAAACCTGTGTACTGTGTTTTATTTTTGACACTTTTTTTTTTTAGGTGAACGGGTAGGGGTACAATGTAAGGAAAATCATAAACTGCGCTAAACAAAAATCTTATGTTTGGAGTAAAGTGGTAGTATAACCTAACACCAGCAAATATTTATAAAAAACAATATAGAGTCCAAATCTTCAAAATGGTAGGATGTTCAGTTTAAATGTAGATAATAATCCAAATGAGCTGTGATTGCTCTTACCAGAACTTCAGTGATATGAGCGGATGGCAAAAAACCCTGCCAGGGCCTTTAGGATAATAGACCAGTCAGCACCGTCCGTTTTCAAATTAAAATCCCCTCAATGGATGCAGGAGAAAAACAAACAGAAGAAAACTGGCCATAGTGTAGTATATTAAATGCTAGGCATGGACAGACAGACATACCAAACACCCTGGTGTGCACATAACAACAACCAAAAAGGAGGGGAGGGAAGTGAAAAAAACCCACCACCGTGGCTGTAGATTGTGCTTACCGACTCACGGTGATAAGCAGGCTCTTAGTAAGTTAGGAGCTGACAAAAGGTTGGCAAGGAACACTTTGATTCGTCCACATTAGCCCGAAGTCCACATCATCAGTACACAACCCAGAATATAAATGATAAGCTTTCCATGGTGAAGAACGTTTAAAATCGAATTTAATAAGTAAAGTAATGCACTTACAGGATAAAAACACTTGTATCGCATAGAGTATAAGTCGCCGGCCGGCATACAAACATGGAAGCGAAGCTCGTCCTACTTCCTGGTCTCGTGGTAGCGTCGCTGCATGCATGCATACCCAGACGCGTTTCGTCATCAAAAGGACGTTCTCAATGTACCCCATATGCATTTACATAGGGTGGGGGCCTGGATCTGGGGGCCCCTCTTGTTAAATGGGGCTTCCAGATTCTGATAAGCCCCCCCACCTGCAGACTGCCACAACCACCGGCCAGTGATGTCAGGAAGAGGCCCTTGTCCTTAACATGGGGACAAGGTGTTTTGGGGGGGCGCAGAGCCCCCCCTCGCCCCAAAGCACCCCCCATGTTGAGGGCATGTGGCCTGGTATGGTTCAGGAGGGGGCGCTCGCTCCCAACCCCTTTTTCCGGCGTGCTCGGATAAGGGTCTGGTATGGATTGGGGGGGGGGGGGGGGGGGTTTAATTTGGTGTGCAGTTCCCCTTCAAGATCCTCAGAGCACAAGTCGCATTGCAAAGTCGGATTAGTTAACAAGATGATCCGGCTTTGATCCCACTTCAATGATTTTCGGCTCGCTCCAGCAGGGTACAGGCCGGAAAGATGGCGGCGGGTGTGCGGGATCGATGGCCCCCTAGATGTGCACGGGCGGAACCTCCGCACAATAAAGGCTCAGGACTCGGCAGGGGATGGAGAGGAAAAGGCAGGCAGGTAATTGGGTCTTTTTGAGCAGTTAGGTGCACGGATAGCTAAGAATGGAGTACAGGATTCCCAGAGCTCCTCACTAACACATCTGCCGCCGCTCACATCCGGACATACAGAAAAAAACCTACTAAACAATTTACTATTTAGTTTTTAGCTGGAATTTAAGAAATACATCACAAAGTGCAGTTAACTCACCAGCAAGAGAAGTCCACCTCATCCCCTCCTAAATGGATATATTTGTCAGGAAACAATCTGCCAACTTCTTCAAATAATTTATACATAAACGTATAAGTGCCATTAACAATTGGGTTCACGGGTCCAAAACTTTCACTTGGCGCTCCATCTTTGTAACAGGGAGTCAAAAGATCTTTTTGGCCTAAGGTACAGAAAAATCATTTACTTTAAAAAGACAAAAAAAATACTGTGACATACAAATCTTAATTTGTTAAACATCTTAGCATTTTTCCATAGTGTCCCTTTTAGAGTGTATGGACCTCATAACAAGGTCGGAGAAGTACAACAAAATTGAAATCTGATTGGCTGTTGTTATCAATGGCACCTTAAATTCTATTTGCTACAGCTTTTATATACTAAGATTAGCTTAAAGAGGAACTGTAGTCTGCTCACATAATTTGAAATAAAAACATCTTTCCCATTCTTAAGCTTCCCTCCAACCACTTTGCATATTATTTTATATATACTGTGATTCTGTACTTCCCAAATATGCTGCAGAAATCTCCCTCCACAAAGTCTTGCTGCAGCAATTTTAACTGTGGGCAGCTGAAGCTGCTGCCTGTTCACTTCCTGGATTTACACAGAGGCACACCTGCAGCTCTCATTGGTCCCCTTATGACTCATCCCCCCCCCTTCCTGGCAAACTCTCCCCAGAGAGAGCTGTGCATGTCGTCATAAGCCTAGGCTTTTTACCAGACAAGAAACAGGAAGTGGGCTGTAGAAGGTATTTACTGGCAGAAAAAAACGTTTTACTATCCAAAGTTAAAACAAGGGCAGAATATTTAATAGATGGAAATTGAAAAAAAATGACTGAAGGTCCACTTTAAAGACAGTGCAAAAGCATAAGAGAATTATAACTAAAAGGATATGTTCAATTTAAAATGTGCATTTTCTTTTTCAAAGCATTGCACCTGTAATCAGATTGCAGGTGCAGTGTCAGTACAGATGTCTGCCTGTAACTCTTACAGGCAGACGGTTACTGAAGAGCAGGTATAATCAATGAACTATAAGTGCATTCACCAGTGCCCTCACAGTTCAATAAGAACAAGCCATCTGCCGTGGTGGAAGACGGATAGAGGATAGAGAGATATAGCCATCTGCCGTGGTGGAAGACGGGTCTTGCAGGGAAATGAAGTTGAAGAACGTATTTATCTAATAAAATGCACATCATATTTAAAAGTATAAAGCAATAGTATGTATAAGCTTCCTATAGTTTACACAAACCATACTCACCTTTACCCCATGAGTAAGTGTGTCCTGGAGAATCAAACTCTGGTATAACTCGAATTCCTCTTAGTCTAGCAAACTCGATCACCATGCGTATATCAATGAAATTATAAATATGTGTGGATGCCTGATAAGCTCCCTGAAACCAAAAAATGTGTATTTGCAAACAGTCCACTTAAAATCACAAGTAATGCAGCTTTTTGTAATACTTGGAAAGAATTACCTTAAAGTGGATGTAAACCCCCATTCATGAAATCTGAGCTGGGTACATATCTGTAGTGTTTACTTATCTCTCTCAAAAGCCCTATGTCTCATGTCTTTCTGTTGCTCCGTTCCCCTGTTTTTTTTTAGCATGACTTTTTTTTTTAAAGGGTAAATTTTATTAAATTTCACAAAATTGTACACTTCAATATTACTGTTCACGTTTTTTTACAATATATCTTAAGTATATTTCAATCTGAGCTTAATGTCATGGAACTAAACCATGTATCTGTTGATAATCAAGCATTCCATTTTTAGATTATAAACAATAAAAAACTGTTGTCAAAATGCTAAACCATGTTCCTGGGGACAATTACAATATATCTATGTGAAAACCTATATTTACTGCATAAGTCTTGATATAAAATCTTCCTGTTAGCAGTTCCACTTATATGTTTCTGTTCATTAATTCAGGGTTTGACAAATTTGCTTGGAATCTAGGAGCCAGCTAAAAAAGTTAGGAGCCAGGTTTTTTTTTTTTTTAAAACGACCGACAAAGCTTTATTTTCAATATAAAAATTAACCAATCTTAAATTTACACAGAGACGACTCGAACGAATGTGACTGCTTTTATTTCCTGCCATGCAGGGACACAAGACCACCATATTCTCGCTAAGGGTCCAATCAGGTCCGCCTGAAAAACTGACAGGTGAACCTGATCAGACAGCCCGAGTGAAAGGGGCCAAGTAGGGAGATGACAAATAATAAATTCATTTTAATTAACCACTTCCTTCCCACAGGACGACTATATACGTCCTGTCTTTGAAGAGAAATACCGTTGTTATGGCAGCAGCTAGCTACCATAACCCCGGTATCTCCTTCAAGAGCCGGCGGTTCTCTTTCAGATAAAAGTGGTCTCTGCAGCAGATTCGCAGCGAGATCACTTTTATCGGCGGCAGGAGAGGGCCCTCCCTACCGCCGCTCTCCGGTGCCCTTCACCGCTTACCGTGGCCGTCGGTAACGGCGGAGGCGATCCGGATCTGTCCCTGGCCTGACATGGAGATAAGTGAGAGGAAGATGGCCCCCCCCCCCCGCCCATCTCCAAGTCATTGCAGGGCGGAAGCGACGTCAAATCGTCACTTCCACCCATAGCTCTTGAAGGGACATTTTATATATTTTTTTTTTTCAAATGACAATTTTTTTTTTATGCATTTTAGTGTAAATATGAGATCTGAGGTCTTTCTGACCCCAGATGTCATATTTAAGAGGACCTGTCATGCTTTTTTTCTATTACAAGGGATTTTTACATTCCTTGTAATAGGAATAAAAGGGACTTTTTTTTTAACCACTTGACGACCGCCTCACGCCGATGTACGTCGGCAAAGCGGCACGGACAGGCAAAATCACGTACATGGTACGTGATTTGCCTTCCGCGGGTGGGGGGTCCTATCGGACCCCCCCCCCCCGCCGCCCGAGGCGGTCCCGTTTTGTCCCCCGGCGATCGGAGACGAGGGGGAGGCCATCCGTTCGTGGCCCCCCCCTCGCGATCGCCGCCTGCCAATGGGAACACTCCTTTGCTGCTGTATGCTAAACAGCAGCAAAGGAAATGATGTCATCTCCCCTCGGGTCGGTAGTTTCCCCGGCAATCGGAGACGAGGGGGAGGCCATCCGTTCGTGGCCCCCCCCTCGCGATCGCCGCCGGCCAATGGGAACACTCCTTTGCTGCTGTATGCTAAACAGCAGCAAAGGAAATGATGTCATCTCCCCTCGGGTCGGTAGTTTCCGTTCCGGCCCGAGGAGAGACGACATGTGAGTGACTGCACCAACACACACACACACACACACACACACACACACAGTAGAACATGCCAGGCACACATTACACCCCGATCCCCCCCCCCCCCCGATCGCCCCCCGATCACCGCCCCCCCCCCCCCCTGTCACAAACTGACACAAGCAGTTTTTATTTTTTTTCTGATTACTGCTAGGTGTCAGTTTGTGACAGTTACTGTGTTAGCACAGTTACTGTTACCCCCCTGTAGGTCTAGGGTACCCCCCTAACCCCCCCTAATAAAGTTTTAACCCCTTGATCACCCCCCGTCACCAGTGTCACTAAGCGATCATTTTTCTGATCGCTGTATTAGTGTCGCTGGTTCCGCTAGTTAGTGAGGTAAATATTTAGGTTCGCCGTCAGCGTTTTATAGCGTCAGGGACCCCCATATACTACCTAATAAATGTTTTAACCCCTTGATTGCCCCCTAGTTAACCCTTTCACCACTGATCACCGTATAACCGTTACGGTTGACGCTGGTTAGTTTGTTTATTTTTTATAGTGTCAGGGCACCCGCCGTTTATTACCGAATAAAAGTTTAGCCCCCTAATCGCCCGGCAGTGATATGCGTCGCCCCAGGCAGCATCAGATTAGCGCCAGTACCGCTAACACCCACGCACGCAGCATGCGCCTCCCTTAGTGGTATAGTATCTGATCGGATCAATATCTGATCCGATCAGATCTATACTAGCGTCCCCAGCAGTTTAGGGTTCCCAAAAACGCAGTGTTAGCGGGATCAGCCCAGATACCTGCTAGCACCTGCGTTTTGCGCCTCCGCCCAGCCCACCCAAGTGCAGTATCGATCGATCACTGTCACTTACAAAACACTAAACGCATAACTGCAGCGTTCGCAGAGTCAGGCCTGATCCCTGCGATCGCTAACAGTTTTTTTGGTAGCATTTTGGTGAACTGGCAAGCACCAGCCCCAGGCAGCGTCAGGTTAGCGCCAGTACCGCTAACACCCACGCACGCACCGTACACCTCCCTTAGTGGTATAGTATCTGAACGGATCAATATCTGATCCGATCAGATCTATACTAGCGTCCCCAGCAGTTTAGGGTTCCCAAAAACGCAGTGTTAGCGGGATCAGCCCAGATACCTGCTAGCACCTGCGTTTTGCCCCTCCGCCCGGCCCAGCCCAGACCACCCAAGTGCAGTATCGATCGATCACTGTCACTTACAGAACACTAAACGCATAACTGCAGCGTTCACAGAGTCAGGCCTGATCCCTGCGATCGCTAACAGTTTTTTTGGTAGCGTTTTGGTGAACTGGCAAGCACCAGCCCCAGGCAGCGTCAGATTAGCGCCAGTACCGCTAACACCCACGCACGCACCGTACACCTCCCTTAGTGGTATAGTATCTGATCGGATCAATATCTGATCCGATCAGATCTATACTAGCGTCACCAGCAGTTTAGGGTTCCCAAAAACGCAGTGTTAGCGGGATCAGCCCAGATACCTGCTAGCACCTGCGTTTTGCCCCTCCGCCCGGCCCAGCCCACCCAAGTGCAGTATCGATCGATCACTGTCACTTACAAAACTCTAAACGCATAACTGCAGCGTTCGCAGAGTCAGGCCTGATCCCTGCGATCGCTAACAGTTTTTTTGGTAGCGTTTTGGGGAACTGGCAAGCGCCAGCGGCGTAGTACACCCCGGTCGTAGCCAAACCAGCACTGCAGTAACACTTGGTGACGTGGCGAGTCCCATAAGTGCAGTTCAAGCTGGTGAGGTGGCAAGCACAAGTAGTGTCCCGCTGCCACCAAGAAGACAAACACAGGCCCGTCGTGCCCATAGTGCCCTTCCTGCTGCATTCGCCAATCCTAATTGGGAACCCACCGCTTCTGCAGCGCCCGTACTTCCCCCATTCACATCCCCAACCAAATGCAGTCGGCTGCATGAGAGGCATTTTTATGTCCTCCCGAGTACCCCTACCCAGCGAACCCCCCAAAAAAGATGTTGTGTCTGCAGCTAGCGCGGATATAGGCGTGACACCCGCTATTATTGTCCCTCCTGTCCTGACAATCATGGTCTTTGCATTGGTGAATGTTTTGAACGCTACCATGCACTAGTTGAGTATTAGCGTAGGGTACAGCATTGCACAGACTAGGCACACTTTCACAGGGTCTCCCAAGATGCCATCGCATTTTGAGAGACCCGAACCTGGAACCGGTTACAGTTATAAAAGTTAGTTACAAAAAAAGTGTAAAAAAAAAAAATATATAAAATAAAAAAAAATAGTTGTCGTTTTATTGTTCTCTCTCTCTCTCTATTCTCTCTCTCTATTGTTCTGCTCTTTTTTTACTGTATTCTATTCTGCAATGTTTTGTTATTGTTATTATGTTTTATCATGTTTGTTTTTCAGGTATGTAATTATTTATACTTTACGGTTTACTGTGCTTTATTGTTAACCATTGTTAACCATTTTTTTGTCTTCAGGTACGCCATTCACGACTTTGAGTGGTTATACCAGAATGATGCCTGCAGGTTTAGGTATCATCTTGGTATCATTCTTTTCAGCCAGCGGTCGGCTTTCATGTAAAAGCAATCCTAGCGGCTAATTAGCCTCTAGACTGCTTTTACAAGCCGTGGGAGGGAATGCCCCCCCCCCCACCGTCTTTCGTGTTTTTCTCTGGCTCTCCTGTCTCAACAGGGAACCTGAGAATGCAGCCGGTGATTCAGCCAGCTGACCATAGAGCTGATCAGAGACCAGAGTGGCTCCAAACATCTCTATGGCCTAAGAAACCGGAAGCTACGAGCATTTCATGACTTAGATTTCGCCGGATGTAAATAGTGCCATTGGGAAATTGGGGAAGCATTTTATCACACCGATCTTGGTGTGGTCAGATGCTTTGAGGGCAGAGGAGAGATCTAGGGTCTAATAGACCCCAATTTTTTCAAAAAAAGAGTACCTGTCACTACCTACTGCTATCATAGGGGATATTTACATTCCCCGAGATAACAATAAAAATGATTAAAAAAAAAAAATATGAAAGGAACAGTTTAAAAGTAAGATTAAAAAAGCAAAAAAATAATAAAGAAAAAAAAAAAAAAAAGCACCCGTCGCCCCCTGCTCTCGCGCTAAGGCGAACGCAAGCGGCGGTCTGTCGTCAAACGTAAACAGCAATTGCACCATGCATGTGAGGTATCACCGCGAACGTCAGAATGAGTGCAGTAATTTTTCCAGTAGACCTCCTCTGTAAATCTAAAGTGGTAACCTGTAAAGGCTTTTAAAGCGGTTGTATACCCGCTGTCATTTTTTTTTTTTTTTTTACACCTGCAAGGGAAAAGGCATAATGAGCTAGTATGGACCGCATACTAGCTCATTATGAGATACTTACCTTAGAACGAGGCGCCGGCATCTCACCTGGTCCACGCCGAGGGAGCCGACATCTCCCCTCGGCGTGTCTTCCGGGTATCGCGGCTCCGGCGCTGTGAGTGGCCGGAGCCGCGATGTCGTCACTCCCGCGCATGCGCGCGGGAGACTTCTGCCCGGCAAGCTCCGGAGTTTGCCGGGCTGTCAGCCGAGAGTCCCCTGTGCGCATGCGCCGCTGCAGTTAGCGGCTCATTGCGAGGGGAATATCTCCTAAACCTTACAGGTTTAGGAGATATTTTTTTTACCTACAGGTAAGCCTTATTATAGGCTTACCTGTAGGTAAAAGTTACAAATATAGGTATACAACCGCTTTAAAGGCTTTTAAACATGTATTTTGTTGCCACTGCACGTTTGTGCGCAATTTTAAAGCATGTCATGTTTGGTATCCATGTACTCCGCCTAAGATCATCTTTTTTATTTCATCAAACATTTGGGCAATATAGTGTGTTTTAGTGCATTAAAATTTAAAAAAGTGTGTTTTTTCCCCAAAAAATGCGTTTGAAAAATCGCTGCGCAATTACTGTGTGAAAAAAAAAATGAAACACCCACCATTTTAATCTGTAGGGCATTTGCTTTAAAAAAATATATAATGTTTGGGGGTTCAAAGTAATTTTTTTGCAAAAAAAAAAATAACTTTTTCATGTAAACAATAAGTGTCAGAAAGGGCTTTGTCTTCAAGTGGTTAGAAGAGTGGGTGATGTGTGACATAAGCTTCTAAATGTTGTGCATAAAATGCCAGGACAGTTCAAAACCCCCCCAAATGACCCAATTTTGGAAAGTAGACACCCCAAGCTATTTGCTGAGAGTCATGTCGAGTCCATGGAATATTTTATATTGCGACACAAGTTGCGGGAAAGAGACAAAATTTTTTTTTTTTTGCACAAAGTTGTCACTAAATGATATATTGCTCAAACATGCCATGGAAATATGTGAAATTACACCCCAAAATACATTCTGCTGCTTCTCCTGAGTACGGGGATACCACATGTGTGAGACTTTTTGGGAGCCTAGCCGCGTACAGGACCCCGAAAACCAAGCACCGCCTTCAGGCTTTCTAAGGGCGTGAATTTTTGATTTCACTCTTCACTGCCTATCACAGTTTCGGAGGCCATGGAATGCCCAGGTGGCACAAAACCCCCCCAAATGACCCCATTTTGGAAAGTAGACACCCCAAGCTATTTGCTGAGAGGTATAGTGAGTATTTTGCAGACCTCACTTTTTGTCACAAAGTTTTGAAAATTGAAAAAAAAAAAAAAATGTTTTTTCTTGTCTTTCTTCATTTTCAAAAACAAATGAGAGCTGCAAAATACTCACCATGCCTCTCAGCAAATAGCTTGGGATGTATACTTTCCAAAATGGGGTCATTTGGGGGGGGTTTGTGCCACCTGGGCATTCCATGGCCTCCGAACCTGTGATAGGCAGTAAAGAGTGAAATCAAAAATTTTCACCCTTAGAAATCCTGAAGGCGGTGATTGGTTTTCGGGGTCCCGTACGCGGCTAGGCTCCCAAAAAGTCCCACACATGTGGTATCCCCGTACTCAGGAGAAGTAGCTAAATGTATTTTGGGGTGCAATTCCACATATGCCCATGGCCTGTGTGAGCAATATATCATTTAGTGACAACTTTTTGTAAATATTTTTTTTTTTTTTTTTGTCATTTTTCAATCACTTGGGACAAAAAAAATAAATATTCAATGGGTTCAACATGCCTCTCAGCAATTTCCTTGGGGTGTCTACTTTCCAAAATGGGGTCATTTGGGGGGGTTTTGTACTGCCCTGCCATTTTAGCACCTCAAGAAATGACATAGGCAGTCATAAACTAAAAGCTGTGTAAATTACAGAAAATGTACCCTAGTTTGTAGACGCTATAACTTTTGCGCAAACCAATAAATATACGCTTATTGACATTTTTTTCTACCAAAGACATGTGGCCGAATACATTTTGGCCTAAATGTATGACTAAAATTTAGTTTATTGGATTTTTTTTATAACAAAAAGTAGAAAATATCATTTTTTTTCAAAATTTTCGGTCTTTTTCCGTTTATAGCGCAAAAAATAAAAACCGCAGAGGTGATCAAATACCATCAAAAGAAAGCTCTATTTGTGGGAAGAAAAGGACGCAAATTTCGTTTGGGTACAGCATTGCATGACCGCGCAATTAGCAGTTAAAGCGACGCAGTGCCAAATTGGAAAAAGACCTCTGGTCCTTAGGCAGCATAATGGTCCGGGGCTCAAGTGGTTAAAAGAACAGTGAAAAAATAAAAGTTAAAATAAATAAGAAAAAAAAAAATTTTAAATGTGCCTCATCCCTTGTAATAGAAATAAAAGTGACACAATTTTTATTTTTTTTTAAAAACCGTGTAAAAAATAAAAAGTAAAATATATAAAAACAAATAATAATTTTTTTAAATGCGCCCCGTCCCGCCGAGCTCGCTTGCAGAAGCGAACACATATGTGAGTAGCGCCCGCATATGAAAGCAGTGTTCAAACCACACGTGAGGTATCGCCACGATCGTTAGAGCGAGAGCAATAATTCTAGCCTTAGACCTCCTCTGTAACTCAAAACATGCAACCTGTAGAATTTTTTAAACGACACCTATGGAGATTTTAAAGGGTAAAAGTTTGTCGCCATTCCACAAGCGGATGAAATTTTGAAGCGTGACATGTTGGGAATCAATTTACTCGGCGTAACATTATCTTTCACAATATAAAAAAAATTGGGCTAACTTTACTGTTTTCTTATTTTTTAATTAAAAAAAGTATTTTTTCCCAAAAAAGTGCGCTTGTAAGTCCGCTGCGCAAATACGGTGGGACAGAAAGTATTGCAATGACCGCCATTTTATTCTCTAGGGTGTTAGAATAAAAAATATATATAATGTTTGGGGGTTCTAAGTAAAGGGAAGGAGATGAGCAGGCAGTGAAAACAGGCAGGGGAAGCTCCATTAGCATTGGTGGATGTCTTGTCATACCAACGGCCACCACCAGAGGGCGCCCGATTGCAGAAGGAACCAGGAACCATAGGACTGCAGTAGGCCGCAAAGCCGGGGCCTCAATTACCGGCGCGGCCCAGCGCGATCGCGGCGGGAGGGGGGGGTGTCGAACGGACACAGGATACCCCAGCTGTGCCGCCCCAGGCGCCAGGTCGCTAATTCTAGTCGCAAATGCGACCTGGCGCCCGGGGTTTGTCGAGCCCTGCATTAATTAATATGCGATTTCTAATGATCAGGTACAATGTATACATTGTCTTTATTATCTGTACCTGATATAAAATAATAAAAATCTATTGAAGAAAAAAAAATGCTAAACCATTTTTGTGTCTATTCTGTGTCCCCTTTATATTATTATGATATAACCTATTATACATTCATTTCCATTATTAGTATAACTTTTTCAAAGACATTCACCTTTATTGATCATACTACTATTTCTCTGAATACATTTTTAATCTATATTCCCCATACTTTATCAAACTTTTTAGAGCATCCTCTAGCCTGGTAAGCAAGTTTATACATTGGTAGGGCGTTATTAACTAACTTCAGCCAGTCTTGTAGGGAAGGGGGAGGGGGGGGGGGTGTCTGATTCCCCCATTTAAGGGCGAGAGCCTTTTTGGTGTAGCAGAAGACTATTTTCAAAAGGGTCTTCTGTGATATGGACAATTCCTTCTCCTCCAGGTCTCCCAGGAGACATCGGGCCAGAGAATATACGTTTGGGGGCTCCAGTGCATCCTCCAAATATGTGAGGACTGTCTTCCAGTATTTCACCACCAGAGGGCACTGCCATATCATATAGAAGAAGTCTCCCACTGCTGCATTACATTGAGGAGACTCCCTTCTACCCATCCTATGCAATTGTTTGGGGGTATAGAAAGTTCTGTGTAGGTAATTGAACTGGAGCATTTTATCTCTAGCTGAGATCGAGGGCACCAGAGTATCTAGAGCCTCAGACCAGGATTCCTCCATAAAACTACGGTATATCTGTTTTCCATTGTGCAAACACCCTCTCCATTCTGGGGGAGGAGGATGTCAGCAGTGTGAAATAATATTTAGAGATCAACTTTGAATGATCCTCATCAGCGATTAGTTTTTCCATATTAGAAGGGGAGAGCGTCATTCCCCCCCCCCCACCACCACCATTTTGAGCCGTTGCTGCGTGACGCAGCTGCAGGTATCTAAAAAAAAAATGTATTCAGAACTCCATATTCAATCTTCAAATCTATGAAAGATCTAAAGATCCCATCCTTGAACAGCTGATGAGCATATTTGGGCATAAGCTGCCCAGCATGCTCTGTCCGGCACCTCGGCTATTTCTTTAAGCTGAGGATTATGCCACAATGGGGCATTAGGAGAGTCAACTAGGCTGGCGCCACCCGTTCTAGCATTGCACACTTGAAATATTTTGTATGACAATTTTAAAATATCTGCCCCCTGTTCTGGATATTCTGTAAAGCACATTGATCAGCGCTTCATGTGAATGAACCTGAGCATGATGACTTCTGACAAGCTTTGACAACCAAAGGGGGGGGGGGGTAGGGGGGTGTGCCTTCCTCCAATCAGCCGTCACACAGTGTATGCCCAGACTCCACACACAGTGGTGGAACAGGGGGAGAAAATTTTAACAGGATGTGGACTTTCTAAACCGTCTAGAAAGTTGAAGACAGCACATATACAAATACAATTTATGTAGGGAGATTTGTTTAATCTCTGTGTATCATCTGAGGCTGCTCACTTCACTGAGTATATGTGAGGGTTTACATCCACTTTAAAGTGACATTAAAGCCTTGTGTTTTTTTTTTATTAAAATAACAAGCATGTTATACTTACCTGTTCTGTGCAATGATTTTGCGAAGAGCAGCCCCAATGCTCCAGGCCCCTTCTCTTAACCTTCCATGTGGTGGTGGGGGGGGGGGGGGCACCCGTGTGTGCTCGCTCCCAAGCCCCGCTGCTGCATCCACTGACACAGAAAGCGGGATTCCTGCGTCACAGCATTTGATTGACAGCAGCGGGAGACAATTGCTCCCGCTGCTATCGGTCTGCCCAATGAAAAGTCGGGAGATAGCGGCTAGAGCTGCTACTCTTGTGCAGGTCACTGGATTGGATTGGCCTCGGGTAATAAGGGGGGGGGGGGGTCTGGGGGGAGCTACAGCACAGGTTTTTCACCTTAATGCATAAAAATGCATTTGTTTTTTATTCTGGTAAACATGAACAAATTACACAATCGCATTTCCCACTTGCACTCAGCAGGTGGTGAGCTCCAAGCTAGCACAACATGTTTCTATAAGCTCTTTCTACAGCTGTCCTTAGCAAAAAGCCCGAATAGCAACACGGGGAGCAAGATGTAGATTTGTTTAGGCCTTGTCTGGCTTCAAAGGCCCAGGAACAGTTCCAGACACTGAGACACTGTACCCACCTGTAGATATCTCTGATGTACATACTAGACAACCCATAACTGAACAGAAAAAAAAAAAAAAAAAAAGGCACTACCAATAGGAAGAATTGGCATTACTCTCTACCAGAAACCCAGTACAAATCACTCACCTTGTTACTCAGTTCAGGGAATTCTTCGCTTTGATAAGGGAAAGACTGATCATCAACTATATGCCAGTGAAGGACATTCATTTTGTTAAATGCCATAGCTTCCTGAAACAGAAAATAGGATTCATGTTAAAGGGAAAAAAAAAAAAAAAGTTTCAAAAATTTGTTTCCATCAATTTTAAAATATTAAACAGGTGGGAGAAAAGAAATAGTTTCTAGCCTGTGAAGGGACATTGAATGTTGTGGACAAAAACATTTTTCCTCAGTTGTTTCCCACCTTCAATCCCAGCTGTTACCTTCCCAGTACAGGAGGTATGTTTGTGTCTGTCCTCCCACATATACACTATAAACCTCAGGACACATACAGCAGGGCAGGGATAACTCTTAATGCATTATGGGAATGGATGGTTTCCATTTTTTGGATTACTCCAAAATGAATGCTGATAAAAAAAAAAAAAAAAAAAAAAAAAAGGGTACAGTCACATGCACCTCCGAATAAAATTGGTTACCAAGTGTGCTTCACTGTTACATCATGGGGACCCCTTATACAACTGGTAGGCTGTTTCCTTATTATTATTGCATGTTAAAAATTACGTGTCAGCAGTGATTTGTGGGGTCTTTAAAGTGATAATGTTGAATTTAAAAGCAAGGTTGGCCATTAATATATTTCTGGTCTTTGGGGGACTTAAAGCCAAGTTCCACCCAAAAAAATAAAAATAAAAAAAATGTAACTTCTGCTTATCCGGTGCGCCCCCCCCCCCCCCCCCTAAAAGGTGCCAAATGCGACACCGGAAGGGGGGGGGGGGGAGCAGATACCTGTTTAATACAGGTATTTGCTCCCACTTCCGGCGATAGATCGCCGCAGAATATGCGGCGATCTATGCCATGTCCGGCCCCTCCTCCGTCCCGCCCGCTGTCTTTTGGGAGGCACATAGGTCCCAGAAGACAGCAGGGACCAGTCAGGATGCATGCGTAGTAGGTAACCAGGCTTTACTTCCCCATTCCCTTACTGAAGATGCCGGCGCCTCCATCCAGGAACCGAGGGACGGGTCAGCTTCGGGTAAGGACATCGCGGGTGCCCTGGACAGGTAAGTGCTTTTATTTTAAAAGTCAGCAGCTGCAGGATTTTTTTTTTTTGCGGAACTCTACTTTAAGAAGGTAATACAAGACAGAGATACAGTGGGGGAAATTATTATTTGATCCCCTGCAGATTTTGTAGGTTTGCCCACTTACAAAAGAAATGAAGGGGCTATAATTTTTTATCATAGATATATTTTAAATGAGACAGAATATCAATAAAAAATCCAGAAAAAACACATGATACAAAATGTTATAAATTGAGTTGACATTCAGTGAGTAAAATAAAGTATTTGATCCCCTACCAACCAACAATAATTCTGGCTCCCACAGGCTGGCTACAGCTTGTGCTCATATGGTACATAGATTGACAGAATTAATTTAAGAAGGTGCTTCTAATGACAACTCGTTATGTGTATAAAAGACACCTGTCCACAGAATCTTCTTCTATTCAAACCTCACCATCATGGGCAAGACCAAAGAGCTGTCAAAGGATGTCAGGGACAAGATTGTAGACCTGCACAAGGCCGGAATGGGCTACAAGACCATCAGCAAGAAGCTTGGAGAGAAGGAGACAACCGTTGAAGTGATTATTCGCAAATGGAAAAAAAAATACAAAATAATCATCAATCTCCCTTGGTTTAGAGCTCCATGCAAGATTTCGCCTCATGGGGCAAGGATGATCATGAGAAAAGTGAGAGATCAGCCCAGAACTACACGGGAGGAGCTTGTGAATCATCTCAAGGCAGTTGGGACCACGGTCCCCAAACAAACCATTGGTAACACAATACGTCGCCATGGATTGAAATCCTGCAGCACCCACAAGGTTCCCCCTACTCAAGAAGGCACATGTACAGAACAACCAAGAAACCTTAAAAGAGAAGTAAAGGAATCATATCATACTTACCTTGATGGATGCAGCATCGGTCCAACGCTGCATCTGTCCCCTGGCGCCTCTGCACTAAGAACCGAGCGATCGAACACCGCCGATGGCTCGGTTCTCACAGCTCCCCGAGCAGAGAGCTGCTGGTTGTCAATCAGCAGCTCTCCGCTCTGCTTCCTCCTCGCTCACTGGAGTGCTGAGCTGTGGAGGGGCGGTAAGCGGCCTCTGTAGTCAGTACTCTCCAAGTTACCGGGAAAAAGGATTTTCCCTGTCGCAGGTTCTGATCCTGTGTCCACCAGTTTAGGCTTAAGCGTGCCCGAGCAGATAAGCACATTGGATAATCCAGGGCTTTTTCTCTTCTGGTCCAGGTCAACAAGACGTCTTGTTCTAAAGGCCTAGAATGGAACTGGTCATAGGGCACTGCCTCGGAGGATACCATCCTCCCTAGAACACTCATACAGAGCTGAATGGAGGGTTGTCTGGTGCCACTTATCTGATGCACCTGAATCTTCAGGGCACAGATCCTTACGGGTGGCAAGAATATTCTTGCTTGGACCGTATCTAGGATCAGACCAAAATACTTTAGACTTTGAGCTGGTTTCAAGGCTGACTTTATGGCATTTATGATCCAGCCTAAGCTTTTCAAATACCGCACTGTGCATATTATGCTCTGTTCTAGAGCCTGTAATGAGTGATCTCTGAGTAAGAGTTCGTCCAGATACCCAAGCACCAGGATCCCTTGGGCCGTTAAAAGACAAAAGTACTGGTACTAGGTCCTTTGTGAACACCCAGGGAGCTGTAGCCAGCCCGAAGGGTGGAGCCACAAACTGAAAATAACGTTCCTCTACTGCAAAAGCAGGAACCTCAGATGAGGCTGAAAGATAGGCATGTGTAAATACGCGTCTTTTATATCGATGGAGGCTATAAAGTGTCCCCTCTGGAGTGAGGCTACTACTGAGTGGACAGACTCCATCCGAAAGGACTGTATCAGTAGATACTTGTTCAAGGATCTTAGGTCCAAAATGGGCCTTGTGTCCCCGTATGGTTTCTGAACCGTAAACAGGTTTGAGTAAAACTCCTTGATGTACTAGATGATGTAGTGCCTGAAGCAATAAGTTTCTTTTTGGAGAATCCGAGGGAACGCTGGATCTTATAAACCTCTGAGGGAGAACCCCCCGCAACTCTAGCTTGTAACCGTGAGATATAATTGAGGTGACCCACTCGTCCTGAATTATTGTTCTCCAAAATGTCCGCAAAGTGCAGCAGCCTTCCCCCCCAATCGATGGAGTGGGGGCGTCCCCTCAAAAGGAGGGCTTGGTGCTGGGTTTAGAGAGTCTTGGACCCAGGGTTTCTTCTGGCCCTGCGGCTTGCCCCTGGCCCTAGCGCCCTGTTGGCGACGGAACCGGCCTTGACGCTGAGACTTTGGAGGAAGCAGTCCCTGAGGTTTTAAACGAGGGCCGTCTAGTGCTTTTCTTCACAGGAAGGAGAGGAACTCTTCCCTCCGGAAATCTTTTGGCTATATTTGTCCAAATGGTCACTAAATAAACGTTCCCCATGAAAAGGGAAACCTGCCGATAACTTTTTACAAGGAAGCTCGGCTGACCAGTTCTTAAGCAATAAGAGTCTGCGCATATGTACAGATGAGAGCCAAAACGAGAAACCTGCTGTATTGAATCCTTTAAGGCGTCAATAGCAAAACACAGCGCTCGAGAAATAGTGGTCTTACTTTCAGGCAGATCATCCTCCTGGTTAGGCCTATCAGGCCGTTTGACCTGATCCTTTACGGATTGGCAGATACCAATTGCTGCAACAGCTGGTTGAATAGCTGAACTGGCCAAAGAAAAGGAAGCCTTTAATAATAACTCCATTTTCTTGTCAACAGGGTCTTTCAAACCCTGTGCGTTATCTACTGGACAAGTGAAGTTCTTGTTCAAGGAAGAGACTGCTGCATCTACTGCTGGCATGCTCCATTTTCTAATTAACTTTTCATCCATGGGATATAAAAGGGAAAAACCTGTTAGGGGGAACAAAAATCTTATCAGGATGTTCCCAATCAGCATACACTGCCTGTTCCAACAGGGGGTGTAGAGGGAAAGCCTGTGGCGGCCTGAAGAGGCCTCAGGGATCCCAAAGAGAACTAGGGGGGCTCAGTCACCTCTGCAAGAGGCAACTTAAAGGCAGAACGAACCATTTCGGTCAGAGTCGGGATCAAAAGCCTCTGTGACTGAGAGGCAGACAACTGAATATCTTCTTGTCCAGATTGCTCAGAAGCAGACTCATCTGCCAGGCCCTCCGAAGAATCCTGAGCTTTAAGCTCTTTCCCACTAAGAGCCCAATCTTCACCCTTCATGGCGGGTTCCTCTCACTTGAGGAATTTTAGGTACCCTTTTCATGTTTAAGGTCCACTTCCTGGACCTGTACAGCACCCTGCAGGAATGCCTTAGCGCTGTGGTGTCCAGGATTCCACTTTGCAGGGTCCAGCGCCCAGAGTCCGCATTACAGGCAAAACCTCGCAGGATCTTGAGTCTTTTTGCGAGGCTCAGGTACCATTTATCTAAGCACATAAAGCCTGTGTAAAATGGATCCCATTGGTCAAGCCCTTGATTTATTTAAGATCAGTTTGTGGGACTAGAGACCTGGAGCTCAGACAAACCGTGCCATCCACCTTGCAGACACTGGTAAAAAACTGAAGTGCTTCCTGTGTGGGAGGGGTTATATAGGGGATCACTTCCTGTCTGAAGACAATTAGGTCTACCAGTGTCCATTCGCCTGGAGATGGAGTATAACCCAGTAGGTAATGAATATTAGCCTGACTCTGTGTCCCATGATGTATGAAAAAGAAATGTATTTTTTTGAGAGATACTTTCAATAGGAACACGTCTAAAGGGATGCAGGCTCAGCAGATTTCCTCATTAGTGCCCTGCAGCTCCACAGCTGACTGATAATTATGAAACCAATCCCATTAGACCCACTCAGCCCAGAGGCACAGACAAACACACATGGATTTCGTCAGAATAACAAAAGTACAACAATGTACATAGATCACCCAGAGGGGAAATTTTTTTTTCTCAAAAGTGGAGTTACTCTTTAAGGATTTAGAGAAGATCTATAAAGAAGAGGAGTGGACCAAAATCCCTCGAGATGTGTGCAAACCTGGTCACCATCTACAATGTCTTACCTCTGTGCTTGCTAACAAGGGCTTCTCCACCAAGTACTAAGTCATGTTTTGCTTGGGGATCAAATACTTAATTTTACTCGCTGAACTGCAACTCAATTTATAACATTTTTATTATGTGTTTTTTCTGGATTTTTGGTGGATATTCTGTCTCTATCATTTAACCACTTCAATACCAGGCACTTAGACACCTTCCTGCCCAGGCCAATTTTCAGCTTTCAGCGCTGTCGCAATTTGAATGACAATTGCGCGGTCATGCTACACTGTACCCAAACAAATTTTTTATCATTTTGTTCCCACAAATAGAGCTTTCTTTTGGTGGTATTTGATCACCTCTGCGGTTTTTATTTTTTGCGCAACAAATAAAAAAAGACAGAAAATTTTGAAAAAAAACAAGGTTTTTCTTTGTTTCTGTTAAAACTTTTTGTAAATAAGTATGTTTTCTTCTTCAATGACGGGCACTGATATGGCTGCACTGACGGGCACTGATACGGCGGCACTGATGGGCACCGATGAGGTGGCACCAATGAGGTGGCACCGATGGGCACTGATAGGCGACACTGATGGGCACTGATAGGTGGCACTGGTATGCGGCACTGATGGGCAATCATAGGTGGCATTGATGGGCACTCATAGGTGGCATTGATGGTTGGTACAGATGGGCACGGATGGGCACTGATGGGCACTGACAGGTGGCACGAATGGACACTGATGGGTGGCACTGATGAAACTGCTTGTTTGCAGTGATGCCCCTAAGGGTGGCATTGCTGGGCATCACTGCAACATAATGGTGCCAATCAGTGCCCATTTGTGGGCACTGATTGGCACAGATTTGGCACACTGGGCACATGTGGATGGCCATGGGGTACATACCTGGCCATCCACATGTTGCCCCTTCCCTGGTGGTCCTAGTGGCGATCCCTGGTGGTCCAGTGTGGTGATCTGCGGGGGGGCTGCGATGATAAACAATCAGCGCAGACCCCCCCTGCCAGGAGAGCCGCCGATCAGCTCTCCTCTACTTGCATCTGTCAGACGCGAGTGAGGAAGAGCCGATCAACGGCTCTTCCTATTGACAGTGTGATCAGCCGTGATTGGACACGGCTGATCACGTGGTAAAGAGCCTCCGCCAGAGGCTCTTTACCAAGATCGGTGTAGCGGTGTGTCAGACTGACACACCGATCCACCGATCGCCGCGATGCGTGCCCCCGGGGGCGCGCTGCGGCATGTTATCCTGCTGGACGTCATATGACGCCCAGTCAGGATAACAGAACCACTTCCGGGACGTCAATCCGCCATAGGGCGGGCGGGAAGTGGTTAAAATACACCTATGATAATTATAGACCCTTCATTTCTTTGTAAGTGGGCAAAGTTACAAAATCGGCAGGGGACCAAGAAATTATTTCCCCCACTGTATACTTGTCACAGAGTCACCAATAGCAGCACATTAAAGAATAATTACACTTTCAGACAAATATACTTATTCTTTTTGCCCCCTTCCGCTGAAATAACAGATCCCACCATTTTCAGAACCTGGTACTTGATAGTGCTAAGAGCCAAATGCAGGTCTACACCCAGCTGCAGAAAGGAGAGGATTTGTTCCATGGGAAGACTCTCACCAAGTGAAGTATGGCTTGCTATGCCCAGTGACGGACCTTGGTAGAAGTAGACTTCCTATAATTATCATCGTAGTAATTACAGACTCAGATGCTCCTGTCCCTCAGAACCTGGGCTCTAAAAGCCAATCTGTGAAAGCCAGCAGCCATCAAGCAGGATAGCAAATTGGTCCTACCCAATCACAAAAAGTGGGGAAAAATTCTTCTTCATTATTGCAAGAAGTAAAAATGTTCCATAAGATAAACACGAACTTTATTACCAATGGATGTTTTAATTTAAAATTGGTCACTACAGGACAAAACATTCTTATTCACATGCTTTGAAGAAGAAAATCAGGGCCTGCTATTGCTAAACTCCTGCTGAGAATGCTGCTATGTTTTGGTCAGTAACTTAGAAAGCCAAAGGATCAGCATTTTCAGGAGTTCAGCTATGGCAGCCCACATTATGTAGACTGTATTAGGAGTTTTTTTTAACAGCAAATTTCAGTGTCACTCACCAAATTTTTTAGGATAACCTTTAGAGGCAGATAATGTCTGGATGTGTCCAGTAGTATTCCTCTGTGGGCAAACCTTGGAAAGTCAGTAATCTGAGTTTTGTTTATTACGAACTAGAAGAAGAAAAAGAAAAATATTTTTTCACACACATTTATATTAGGACTAAAGAAAAAAGGATGTCAAGAAGACAGTGAAACATTTTATAAATTATTTTTCATATCGGAATTGCTGTTTTAGTGAAAATCTATGTGCAGTTGATATTTTTTTAATTTTAAATCCTAACAGGTCTATGCTGCTTACAATGAAGGAGAAATGTGGACTTCTAAAAAAAGCAAACATACATACATACATACTCGCCTCCATGCTGCAGCTGTCCGATGTCAGCTCTAAGATTGAGAACTGAGTGATCACATGTCCGTTGATTGCTCAGTTCTCATCTTCTCAGAGCAGCGACTGTCAACACTGGACAGGAGCAGCCGACTCTGGCTCTCAGCAGTGCACTGAGAGGCGGAGCCAGCTGCCAATCAGGCAGCCAGGTGACTCTTGACAATATAGTCAGGATCTTTCCAGAGCCTTGAGTGGCTCTTTCACGTCAGCTGATAGCGGGCATCAACCTATTAACTGACTCTGGGTTGCAGGAGATTAAAAGAAAGTGCACTTCTGAGACCAACAAGAAATGTATGGTCACGTGTCTTTATTTAATATACACCACAGCCATAAGAGAAGAAGTAGACCATAAAACAATGCCCACACAACCCATAACAGTGGTTCTCAACCTCAGTCCTCAAGTATCCCCAACGGGTAACGTTTTGGTATCTTCCCTTAAATAAAATAGCTCATTAATAACATGTCATTGATATCGATTTAAAGCAGGTGTGCAAAGTAAAGGAAAACCTGAAAACATGGCATGTTGGGATTACTTGAGGACTGAGGTTGAGAAACACTGCCATAACTGACTATCTGCAGACCACTTTCCACGGAAGCAATCGATCTGGTAGAGAGAAGACCTGCACCACCCGTTACTGTTCCTTACCCAAACTGGTGAGTGGTAGTATCTGCCCGGGCTGTTGCCTCCCTCAGGTTTAAGGTACACCAAATCTGGTTTTCCTTTTTGTGCTTTTCGTCATGTTCACAGCATTTTGGCTGTGGATAATGATACCAGTGTCACTACCAACACAACCTGCATGGGAACTTGAGACATCTAGACCTTGAGCAGTGCGCATTTTACTAAAATGATACCAGTGCACACTGCTCAGGGACTACACATCTCAGCAGGTACTGAACTTCCACGCTGGTTGTACTGCATCATTACTTCACTCCCGTAGTTCTGAAAACTACAGGAGGGGCATGTACATCACAGCGAGGTTCCCCAGGAAGAGCCTGTCGCCCATACGGCAGTGTGCAGGAACCCATTCAGGAAATTAAGATTTGAGTTAATCACTGTGTGAAGAGGTGCTATATGACAGACACAAAATTGGAAGTATAAAGAGGGAGCCCTCCTCTACGGCAGTTAATAAAAACTGGAGTTCTGCTTTAAGAAATGAGGTTCCCCCTAATGAAGTACAATTGAACAATTGTGGGTCCCAAACAAAGAATGTGCTGAGAGTTACACACTGCATGCTGCTAAAAGCACTGAGAGCAGCAACAACCAGCTTTTCAACAAGGCCATAGTGATCTCACAGAACCGCATTGAAATCAGTCATGGGACAGACTTTTCTCATATTTGTCAGTCATAAAAAGGGGAACATAAATATAAAAAGAAGCAATGGGAGCCTATGTATTGCTCACAGAAAACGAAACACACACACACCCTTGGGAAGAGTTCTACATAATGAATACTTACTGCTCCATTGCTGTCTTTATAAACTAACTGGCTGAATGTCTCAAGACCTTAAAAGAGAAAAAAAAAACAAAAAAAAAAAAAAAAAAAAACTTTATATATATTTTGCTTCAGAAAGTTCGAAAAAGTGCAAAAGTCAGGTGTGTTTCCTGGTATGTCAATGCCGGAAAACACATTTAAAACAGAAAGGTAGTAATTAAAACGTTTACACACTGGCTCTTCACTGATGAGGACAGCCCAGCCTGCCAGGCAAAGTACATCCATACTCCTTTCATACAGTAATTACTGTACTTCATAATGCAGATTGAACAAAATCTGTAAATCCCTCATGTCTTTCTGGTAGGGGTTAGTGACACGGATGTCTGTAAAGAAATCTTGCCATGGAATATATACAGACATGGTAGAAGTTGGCAGGTGATTCAACCCATGGGCACCCACCTAAAACTGAAATGTCACATTTGATGGAACTGATGAGCAATGAAATAAAACGTTCAACCATGTTAATGGTTAATGAAATAATACATTACCCATCTGCTGACTGCTTACCTACCAAGATGTCACAAAGTCTAATGCCACGTACACACGAGCGGACTTTACGGCAGACTTTGCCCGGCGGACTTTATGACGGACTTTCCGAATGAATGGACTTGCCTACACACAATCCACCAAAGTCCGTCGAATTTGTACGTGATGACGTACGACCGGACTAAAGCAAGGAAGTTCATAGCCAGTAGCCAATAGCTGCCCTAGCGTGGCTTTTTGTCCGTCGAACTAGCATACAGACGAGCGGACTTTTCAACCGGACTCCAGTTCGACGGATAGATTTAAAACACGTTTCAAATCTAAGTCCGTCCAACTTTTGAGAAAACAAAGTCCGCTGGAGCCCACACATGATCGAATTGTCCGACGAAATCCCGTCCGCCGGGCAAAGTCTGCCGTAAAGTCCGACCGGGTGTACGCGGCATAAGGAAAAACTGGGCCTAAGCTGTCATTAAAATATAACCAAAGGCATTTTTTTCCTTTTTGGAGAGTGGAAAGGGACTGGAAGACCCATTAGGCTTCTATTACTGTTACCCTGTTTCCCCGAAAATAAGACCTAGCGTGATTGCCGGTGATGGCTGCAATATAAGCCATACCCCCCAAACAAGCCCTAGTTAATGTCCTTGTGGGTCTTATTTTCAGGGTAGGGCTTATTTTCGGGGAAACAGGGTAGGGCTTATTTAGGGGTAGGGCTTATATTGCAGCCATCACTGACAATCACGCTAGGTCTTATTTTTGGGGAACCAGGGTAGTGCCCTCGTTATAAAGATTCACCCTTTTTTATTAGTCTTGTTTATGGACAGTGAAAGTAAAAGAAAATCACACATTTTGGATTGTCCCTGGAAAAGTTAGAGGGGAATTGTTCCAATAGGGACAATAGTTCTGGTGACCTGGGGGCCCAAGGAATTCCCCTAATTCCCCGAGAAGAGAAGGATCCCAGTTGCTCTGTGCATAGAGCAGGCAAGTATAAAAAATTTTTTTAAAATAAAAATAACAAAACAACAAGACCATCACTTAACTAACTGTGCTGCTGCCACAGCAATACTACCCAAAAGCATTCAGGGTAGAAGAGTAAAAAGCAGCAAATAAAAGCACTGACAATTTGTGATGCCCCCATTTTTCATCCAGAGGCCTTGCCATCTCTGAATATTTGTAAACCAAGCAACAGGCCAGAAGGACAAGAGATAAAATTAGAGGAAAAAGGGCGTCACAGCCCTTCCTGTAGCTCAGGTAACATGAAGCCATCTCCTCTACATATAATCATGCAGTACAACATTTGGTAACACTCAGAACTGTTGTTGGGTAAGGTAATCTAGGATATACAGTAGGAGACCAAAGCCAACCATGGTCAGGATGATGCCTGAGCATATCAGTGCTGGCATTCTGGAGAGAAAAACAAATGAAGGCATCATCCCGGGAGATTATGGTCATCTCTTTAAAAACAGAAAGAAATACTGGTATGTGTTGCAACTCATTTCTGAGCATGCATGTACTTAACATGAAAACAACCCCCCTGTCACCATGACTAATTTAATGCACAATCCTAAAACATAGCTAGAACTGGTCAGCATGAAGGTCCCCAATAATAGGAGCATGTAATAATGGAAGATATGAGAACCTTGATTACTATGAGTACTAGCCTAAAATATTTGTTGCAAAACAAGATAGCTTTCATGTGCCCCTCCCCAGCATCATACTTAACTTTCCTTCATGCCCAGCCCTGCTTTGTGCAGCCACAAAATAAGAGGAAAAAAAAGTCTGTGCAAGATCCAAACAGCTCAAGACAGAGATAACAATTGATGTCCTGCCCTCATGTAACAATGCTGGGCCAAGCACCGGGCTGTCACATGATCCCATACCTTAAAGTGGTTTTGCTTAATGTGGCTGAAAATGATGAGGATGATGTCTCCAGGAAAAGGCAGTAAAAGGCACACAGAGGAGCTATGCCTGCCCCTGAACCTCTACTGCCCATTCACAGAAGCCTTTGTATTTTGTGAATGTGTTCACATAGTGAATCACATGGTTCTGTGATTGGGTAGGAGGAGGGGAGGGGCAGGCATAGTAGCTGTAGTGACCCTCCTGTTCAAGATGCAGATCTCAGAAAGATCAGCGTCGCTCTCCCGGGACTACAGCAATAGCTGTCTTCCGGGAGTACTATAAAGCTGCCAGATGTAAATATTAGAGCTAAGCGTAGAAGGTGTCATGCACTTTGCTGGACTTAACTCATAGTGTGCCTATCTTAAAAATGAGCTGAATTCCTGGAATTTAGCTTTAAAGCAATCTTGTCGCTTTGCCCTCCAGGGGCAATGGGGGGGGGGGGGGGGGGTTGAAGACCCCATACTTATAGCAAGGTTTTGGAGGCAGCAGTTACAGTCCAGTGCTAGGACATTCTTAGCCCAAGTTGGTGTTGCTGGAGCTTGCCTCTACCTCTCGCCCTCAAACATATCTACTGGCCCATCAATACGATGGAAAGCCAAACTTGAAATGTACAGGGGACAGAAAGGGGAGGGTAAGCTTTAGCACCAACATGAAGTCCTCGAACTATGCATGGCATTCTTCAGTAATCGCACCTTTAATTTTAAAATATTTGGATAAAATTCCTACGGTGGCATTTTAAAAACCCATCTCTCAAATCCCCCAAACACTAACAGACTTGCATTATTCCTGTTGGATTTTTTATGCTATATACTGTGCTCTAGAGAAAAGAGCAGAAAAACTTTGACCCCCACTCTTTCACAAGCAAAGGTGTAAGGGGCAAAGTCAAGAAGGCAGATTTCTCTGCTGGTTCCCCTAGCAGATGTAGGGTGGATAATTCAGTTTATTAATATTGATCAATAACTGAAGTTTCAATGATTGATGGATTAAATTTTTATGTCGTTATCTAATTAAAAGGAGACTTCGAGCTGAAACGAAGATTCTCATCTGCTCAATATTGCTTTATGTGGATCAACATGGAAGTGTCCAACAACCATGCTCCATTTATAAACAAAAGCAGATGGCAGACCCCTCAACTGAAGGCCCAATGTTCACCTTCAATAACTCACTGCTGTATCTGTGCAATACCTGACTATACAGATGGAATCTGTAGTTACAACACTGGGAGATGCAGGAAACTGGGTTCTGTCATTTTAGTAACCTGGATCAGTCCTGACAGGTAGTTTGTATTTCAACTGGAGATTCCAAATGAATATGTAAAAGTGCTTACCCCTCACAGCACCCCACACTTGACTTGCTTGAAGAACAGCCCCATCTTCATTAACTGACAGCTTATCTACAATAGAGAAAAAAAAAGAAAAAGAATAAATTTGAATAAAATAAAATATTATTATTATTAATAATAATGCAAAAATGATAACTGATCAAATAAAAACAGGACTCCTTTCAAAGGTTTTGAGTGGGTGGGGATAGGGTTGGTGTGCTGCTAGTAATGGCCACCCCACATAACATAGCAACCTCTTTTTCTATCAAACTTTAGACAGAACATATAGCCGCTTAATTACTGTGCACATGCAAAGAAAGAGGGGATATAAAGCTTGGTGATTTGCTCTCATTTACATCAGCTAACCACCTTGTGCATTTCTATGCCTTAACATTTCCACCACTGTAGAGTATAAAAGACACCCTATTCAATGCACTGCACCAGACACAAAACATGCTGCCTCCACAATTCAAGTCATTCACTGAGGTAGCGTATTCAACCTTTACAGATTTTCACTTTTTAGGAAATCAAAGGGCATGTCTCCTCAGGCCACTTCTAATCTGACTGTACAGTGCATCCGGAAAGTATTCACAGCCCTTCACTTATTCCACATTTTGTCATGTTACAGCCTTATTCCAAAATGGATTAAAGTCATTATTTTTCTCAAAATGCTACAAACAATACCCCATAATGCAGGGCTTGACAAATTTGCTTGGAATCTAGGAGCCAGCTAAAAAAAAAAAAAAAAAAAAAAACCTGGCTCCTAACTTTTTTAACGACCGACAAAGCTTTATTTTCAATATAAAAATTAACCAATCTTAAATTTACACAGAGACGACTAGAACGAATGTGACTGCTTTTATTTCCTGCCATGCAGGGACACAAGACCACCATATTCTCGCTAAGGATCCAATCAGGTCCGCCTGAAAAACTGACAGGCGAACCTGATCAGACAGCGCGTGTGAAAGGGGCCAAGCAGGGAGATGACAAATAATAAATTCATTTTAATTAACCACTTCCTTCCCGCAGGACGACTATATACGTCCTGTCTTTGAAGAGAAATACCGTTGTTATGGTAGCAGCTAGCTACCATAACCCCGGTATCTTCTCCAAGAGCCGGCAGTTCTCTTTCAGATAAAAGTGGTCTCTGCAGCAGATTCGCAGCGAGATCACTTTTATCGGCGGCAGGAGAGGGCCCCCCCCTCCCGCCACGCTCCGGTGCCCTTCACCACTTACCGTGGCCGTCGGTAACGGCGGAGGCGATCTGGATCTGTCCCTGGCCTGACATGGAGACGAGTGAGAGGAAGATGGGCCCCCCCGCCCATCTCCAAGTCATTGCAGGGCGGAAGCGACGTCAAATCGTCACTTCCACCCATAGCTCTTAAAGGGACATTTTATTAGTATTTTTTTTCAAATGACAATTTTTTTTATTTTTAATGCATTTTAGTGTAAATATGAGATCTGATGTCTTTTTGACCCCAGATCTCACATTTAAGAGGTCCTGTCATGCTTTTTTTCTATTACAAGGGATTTTTACATTCCTTGTAATAGGAATAAAAGTGACTTTTTTTTCTTTTTTAAAAGAACAGTGAAAAAATAAAAGTTAAAATAAGAAAAAATTTTTTTTAAATGTGCCCCATCCCTTATAATAGAAATAAAAGTGACACAATTTTTTTTTTTTTTTTTTTTTTAAAAACAGTGTAAAAATAAAAAATAAAATATATAAGAAAGAAAATAATTTTTTTTAAACACGCCCCGTCCCGCCGAGCTCGCTTGCAGAAGCGAACGCATATGTGAGTAGCGCCCGCATATGAAAGCGGTGTTCAAACCACATGTGAGGTATCGCCACGATCGTTAAAGCGAGAGCAATAATTCTAGTCCTAGACCTCCTCTGTAACTCAAAACACGCAACCTGTAGAATTTTTTAAACGTCGCCTATGGAGATTTTAAAGGGTAAAAGTTTGTCGCCATTCCACGAGCGGACGAAATTTTGAAGCGTGACATGTTGGGAATCAATTTACTCAGAGTAACATTATCTTTTACAATATAAAAAAAATTGGGCTAACTTTATTGTTTTCTTATTTTTTAATTAAAAAAAGTATTTTTTCCCAAAAAAGTGCGCTTGTAAGTCCGCTGCGCAAATACGGTGTGACAGAAAGTATTGCAATGACCGCCATTTTATTCTCTAGGGTGTTAGAATAAAAAATATATATAATGTTTGGGGGTTCTAAGTAAAGTAAAGGAGATGAGCAGGCAGTGAAAACAGGTAGGGAAAGCTCCATTAGCATTGATGGATGTCTTGTAATACCAACGGCCACCACCAGAGGGCGCCTGATTGCAGAAGGAACCAAAGGACTGTAGTAGGCCGCAAAGCCGCGGCCTCAATTACCGGCGCGGCCCATCGCGATCGCGCCGGGAGGGGAGGGGTTGAACGGACACAGGATACCCCAGCTGTGCCGCCTCAGGCGCCAGGTCGCTAATTCTAGTCGCAAATGCGACCTGGCGCCCGGGGTTTGTCGAACCCTGCCATAATGACAACATGAAAGATGTTTGTTATAAATTTGCAAAGATTAAAAAAAAAAAAAAAAAAACAAATAAAAACAAAAACACACACACACACATACACACGCACGTACATAGCGGAAGTAAACACATACATAAAACTGTTTCATTTCCGGCATGTGCCGGAAATGTAACACTCCCATTGGTTGTGCTCTCAACCAAACTGTCAAACCATCCAATGGCTGGTGTCTAAACTAATCACATGTGCAGCATCATGGCAGTTATAGATTAAACAGAGGCAAAGATGGCAGCTTCCTTGGCTGAAAACTATGGGGGGGGGGGGGGTTACTTACACTTAAGTATTTACAGCCTTTGCCATGACACTCATAATTGAGCTCGGATGCGTTCCGTTTCCACTGATCATCCTTGAGATGTTACTACAACTTAATTGGAGTTCACCTGTGGTTAATTCAGTTGATCTGACATAATTTGGAAAGGCACACACCTGTCTATATAAAGTCCCACAGGTAACAGTGCATGTCAGAGCACACACCAAGCCCATGAAGTCCAAGGTATTGTCTGTAGACCTTCGAGACAGGATCGTATTGAGGTACAGATCTGGGGAAGGGTACAGAAATTTTTCTGCAGCATTGAAGGTCCCAATGAGCACAGTGGCCTCCATCATCCATAAATTGAAGAAGTTTGGAAGCACCAGGACTCTTCCTAGAGTGGGCCGTCCGGCCAAACTGAGCGATCGGGGGAGAAGGGCCTTAGTCAGGGAGATGACCAAGAAACTGATGGTCACTGACAGAGCTCCAGCATTTCTCTGTGGAGAGAGTAGAATCTTCCAGAAGAACCACCATCTCTGCAGCACTCCACCGATCAGGCCTGTATGGGAGAGTGGCCAAACGGAAGCCACTCCTCCGTAAAATGCACATGAACAGCCCACCTTGAGTTTGCCAAAAGGACACCCGAAGGACTCCCAGATCATAAGAAATAAAAATCTCTGATCTGATAAAGCAAAGATTGAACGCTTTGGCCTGAATGGCAAGCGTTATGTCTGGAGGAAATCAGGCACCGCTCATTAACTGGCCAATACTATCCCTACAGTGATCCTTAAAGAAAACCTGCTCCAGAGCGCTATGGACCTTAGACTGGGGTGAAGGTTCATCTTCAAACAGGACAACAACCCTAAGCACACAGCCAAGATAACAAAGGAGTGGCTACTGGACAACTTTGTGAATGTCCTTGAGTGGCCCAGCCAGAGCCAAGACTTGAACCCAATTGAACATCTCTGGAGAAATCTAAAAATGGCTGTGCACCGATGCTCCCCATCCAACCTGATGGAGTTTGAGAGGTCCTGCAAAGAAGAATAGGAGAAACTCTCCCAAAATAGGTGCATGGAATACTACAGCTGATCATAGACTTAAAGGAGAAGTTCACTTGTTAAAATAAATAAATGCTTTTTTTTTGCAGATCGTGGGTGCAAAGCAGGACTCCAACAGCTGTCAGGGTAAGCGGTCTGGCAGTACGTCGTACAGGAAGCAGTTTAAAAAAAAGCAGGAATAATCAATAACTTATCTAAAGAGCTCAACAGCGCCCTGGTAGTTCATGGAGAACAAGCCAGCAGCCACAAAGGCTGTCAGTACTTGTAGTAGTTCGTTCATTCACAGGGCTCTGTGAATAAATGCAAGGCCACGTGGACAAAGCCTCGCACAGCTGCGCTGTTTTTCAAAAAGAGTGATAGCAGGTGGGGGGGGGGGGGGGGGAAATGGGGTGGACTTTAAATAAAAAAAAAAAGTGTACAACCATAAAATGTAATATTATTATTATTATTAATAATAATATCAGTAATATGGTACATAAAATAGTAATCATTAAACATAATAGATTATATATATATTTTTTTTTTATTCCTCAATATATATCATAATGGAAAGTATGATAGGTTGAACAGCCCTACGCATTTCATGGATTGATCCAATCTTTAGGAGCATGCATGTGACTTGAGATATGTAATATATGATATTAGAAATATCTATAAGGTCTGACCCTGCCAAGGAAAAGGGTTGGTAATGAAAAGTAAAAATAATTAAAAATAAAAGTCTAAAATACTTAGACATAACTGTATGATGAGAGTGCGGCACTAAGGATCAGCGACAGCAGGTACGGGGAGAAGATCCCTGACCTGCTGTCACAGATAGGACTCGGATCGGAGAACGGCTGCAGGAGTAGGAACAGGTTACATGTTCCACTCTAAAAATAGGCGGAACATGAAACAGGTGAACGTATACTTTAACCACTTCCTGCCCGGGCTATATCAGAATGATGGCCAGGTGGTGGTTCTGTTATGCTGACTGGGCGTCATATGACCCGCAGCGATCGGTGGTGCAGCGTGTCAGGCTGATCACGATGTAAACAGGAAGAGCCGTTTATTGGCTTTTCCTCACTTGTGTCAGACAGACGCGAGTAGAGGAGAGCCAATCGGCGGCTCTTCTGACAAGGGGGGGGGGGTCTTGTACTGATTGCACATAGACGGTCATATTTCACAAGCAAGTCTGATCTCTGTAACAGGGATCCATCACATCTGCTCCACTCTAGGACAGAAAGACTGGCAAGATCAAGAATCAGTTTTCCTGCAATCACTTGATGCCGAGAGTCCTGTTTTCTAAGGAAATTATGGGCCAGCTATATGGGAAGCTAAGTGACTTTTGATGTATCCTTATTGTATACAGACTATTGCAATGTTCCTTTGCTAGGAAAGGATTGATAATCTGTTTATAGATATCAGATTATCTATAAACAGACTGCTTTATAAAAAAAACGGACTACACTTAGAGTTTTTCCCTTTATCTTTGGGGATTGCTGCATTCCCCACTGCACTGGAGGTTTTATCTGCTTCACTGCCGTATTGGAGAGTTGCCTTTCGGTAATCACAGAGGATATCTAGAGGGGCCGTGCAGCGTCCATCCAGCTCTTATGGAACCCATGCCCGTTTGACCTCCTGTAATTTAAGAGGTCCACCTTATCTGGTAAGCACACACATGTGTCTAAGTGGAGACGATCGGTGTTTCATATAGAAGAACTGGCTTTACTACGAGAGATTTTATCTTTGAATTTATGGACTGTGTTTATAGTTCATCATTTGCGCTGCACTTATTTTTGTTTTCTAGTTTGATAAAAGTGAATAGTTCTCTAAATGCTGTTTATGGAGAAATCTGATTCTTTCTACATCTAACAATCATCAAAACGCTTCACCACATTTACAGTAACCCCCCAATGAGATTCCTCTAGTCCCTCACACAGGCATGCACAGATTTATAAGAAGGTGGCACAATCCTGGCTAAATGTGACTAAACCTCTGGCACCAGTGTTTCCTTACCTCATGCCTGGCTTATAGGACTGGTCTTGGATCCAATCCCCAAAACAAAGATGATATATATTTCAGCTTATCAGTCCTTAAATGTGGTGGCTACAACTTTTCTCATTTGAAGCTGGCAATATGGTGTCCTAGGGTGGCTACTCACATTTATTACACTGTATCTATGGAGGGAACCATTGTTGTCACACTAGGACAGAGCTACAAGCATTCCTCCATCTCTTTTACAAGGACAGGCAGGGGGTACTTTCTTGGATTTAGAAAACTCTCAAAGCCCAGTTTCAAAAACATTTTTGTCTGGCGCTGATACAGCTGATGACCATAAACAGAATTTAGAAGCAGATCAGCTGGCCTCAAACTTTACCTATCAGGCCAAGGCTTACACAGTCTGCACATAAGAATACCTATAATACAATGGGGGCCTGAATCATCTTTAAGGCTACTTTCACACTGAGGCAGGTGGGCGCTGGCGGTAAAGCGGCGCTATATTTAGCGCTGCTTTACCATTGTTTTAGCAGCGCTATTCGGCTGCTAGCGGGGCGGTTTTAACCCCCGCTAGCGGCCGAAAAAGGGTTAACACTGCCCGCAAAGCGCTACTGCGGCGCTTTGCCGGCGGGTTTGCAGGGCTGCCCCATTGTTGTCAATGGGAAGGGGCGCTTTAGGGGCTGTAAATACACCGCTCCAAAGATGCGGCTTGCAGGACTTTTTTGACTGCCCTGCAAGCGCACCGCTCCAGTGTTAAAGCCCTCGGGGCTTTCACATTGGAGTGAATTGAGTGGCTTTCAGGGCGCTTTGCAGGCGCTATTTTTTAGCACTTTAGCGCCTGCAAAGCGCCTCAGTGTGAAAGCAGCCTAAATGTTAAGGCATCTGCACTGCAAAACTTACATCGGAATTTAAATAGTCACTTTCCTGTGGTCTTTCCTATGTATATCAATATACATATATTGATGTAAATAAATTGGATTTCTATAAATCATCCCTTCTAGTACACTCACACTGAAATGATCACTCATGAGTCAGCCGGCCATAGACAACTCAAATGTAATACGATTCCTGCTGGATAGGTCACAATTCGAGCCGTGAGTGGCCTTGCAAGCACTACCCAGCACAACAAAATCGTCAACTAAAACAGGCTATAAAAAGGAGTCTGTTTTTTTTCCATTCAACCAGTGGAATGAAAAAAAAAAAAAAAAAAAAAAAAAAAAAAAAAAAAAAAGGGAGGAAGAAAAGCTACTACATTCCCCCATCTACACACTTGATAAACTTGTTAATGGGGGGAATCCACCCTGCTGAGGAATTGTATTCTGAAAGCAGAGAGACTTCCCCGCTGTCAGAATACACTGATCAGTGTTGACAGCTATAGCTTACAGCACTGATCAAGCAGGTAAAATCTTACAGGGGCAGAAGGCAAATCAGTAGATGGACTTCTGTACAACCTCAATGTCCATACATGGATGAAAATTTGGTCTGTCCCTGCTAAATTTCGATCCATGTATGGCCGGCTTTAGCCAGGTTGTAAATTATTGGCTGTACAGTGACTGCATGCTGGTTATGGATGGTTAGCTTTAGTTTGGATAAAACCAAAGAAAAAAAAAAAAAGTCACATGGTTTGCTTAGTACTAAAGTCCTAAATACTCACATGACTCATCTGAACGGATGTTGGGATACTTGTGACATTCGTTGTCCTCTGAGGTGATTATGACCTGAAGTTGTACTAATCGTCCTGCCCTCGGTTTACCGGCAGGTACATCTTCCAGTCGCAGGAAACCAAATATGTAATTGAAGTATCTGGTAACAAACATTGGAAGGTTTAAGTGTGTGCATTAAAGCTGAAATTTTGTGATTTTTTTTTTAAATCTGCACCAGTGTACTGTACCAGTGCTTATAATGAAGGAAGATAACAACGGATGAGTCATCCGTTGTTAACCACTTCAGCCCCGGAAGGATTTACCCCCTTCCTGACCAGAGCACTTTTTACAATTTGGCACTGCGTCGCTTTAACTGCTAATTGCGCGGTCATGCAATGCTGTACCCAAACGAAATTTGCGTCCTTTTCTTCCCACAAATAGAGCTTTCTTTTGATGGTATTTGATCACCTCTGCCGTTTTTATTTTTTGCGCTATACACGGAAAAAGACTGAAAATTTTGAAAAAAAATGATATTTTCTACTTTTTGTTCTAAAAAAAATCCAATAAACTCAATTTTAGTCATACATTTAGGCCAAAATGTATTCGGCCACATGTCTTTGGTAAAAAAAATGTCAATAAGTGTATATTTATTGGTTTGCGCAAAAGTTATAGCGTCTACAAACTAGGGTACATTTTCTGGAATTTACACAGCCTTTAATTTATGACTGCCTATGTCGTTTCTTGAGGTGCTAAAATGGCAGGGCAGTACAAAACCCCCACAAATGACCCCATTTTGGAAAGTAGACACCCCAAGGAAATTGCTGAGAGGCATGTTGAGCCCATTGAATATTCATTTTTTTTGTCCCAAGTGATTGAATAATGACAAAAAAAAAAAAAAAAATTACAAAAAGTTGTCACTAAATGATATATTGCTCACACAGGCCATGGGCATATGTGGAATTGCACCCCAAAATACATTTATCTGCTTCTCCTGAGTATGGGGATACCACATGTGTGGGACTTTTTGGGAGCCTAGCCGCGTACGGGGCCCCGAAAACCAATCACTGCCTTCAGGATTTCTAAGGGCGTACATTTTTGATTTTACTCCTCACTACCTATCACAGTTTTGAAGGCCATAAAATGCCCAGATGGCATAAAACTCCCCCAAATGACCCCATTTTGGAAAGTAGACACCCCAAGCTATTTGCTGAGAGGCATGGTGAGTATTTTGCAGCTCTCATTTGTTTTTGAAAATAAAGAAAGACGAGAAAAAAAAAAAAATTTTTTTCTTTTTCCATTTTCAAAACTTTGTGACAAAAAGTGAGGTCTGCAAAATACTCACCGTACCTCTCAGCAAATAGCTTGGGGTGTCTACTTTCCAAAATGGGGTCATTTGGGGGGGGTTTTTGCCACCTGGGCATTCCATGGCCTCCGAAACTGTGATAGGCAGTGAAGAGTGAAATCAAAAATTCACGCCCTTAGAAAGCCTGAAGGCGGTGCTTGGTTTTCGGGGTCCCGTACCCGGCTAGGCTCCCAAAAAGTCTCACACATGTGGTATCCCCGTACTCAGGAGAAGCAACAGAATGTATTTTGGGGTGTAATTTCACATATTCCCATGGCATGTTTGAGCAATATATCATTTAGTGACAACTTTGCGCAAAAAAAAAATAAAAAAAATAAAAAATTGTCTCTTTCCCGCAACTTGTGTCACAATATAAAATATTCCATGGACTCGACATGCCTCTCAGCAAATAGCTTGGGGTGTCTACTTTCCAAAATGGGGTCATTTGGAGGGGTTTTGAACTGTCCTGGCATTTTATGCACAACATTTAGAAGCTTATGTCACACATCACCCACTCTTCTAACCACTTGAAGACAAAGCCCTTTCTGACACTTTTTGATTACATAAAAAAATAATTTTTTTTTGCAAGAAAATTACTTTGAACCCCCAAACATTATATATTTTTTTAAAGCAAATGCCCTACAGATTAAAATGGTGGGTGTTTCATTTTTTTTTTTTTCACACAGTATTTGCGCAGCGATTTTTCAAACGCATTTTTTGGGGAAAAAACACACTTTTTAAAATTTTAATGCACTAAAACACACTATATTGCCCAAATGTTTGATGAAATAAAAAAGATGATCTTAGGCCGAGTACATGGATACCAAACATGACATGCTTTAAAATTGCGCACAAACGTGCAGTGGCGACAAACTAAATACATTTTTAAAAGCCTTTAAAAGCCTTTACAGGTTACCACTTTAGATTTACAGAGGAGGTCTACTGCTAAAATTACTGCCCTCGATCTGACGTTCGCGGTGATACTTCACATGCATGGTGCAATTGCTGTTTACATTTGACGCCAGACCGACGCTTGCGTTCGCCTTAGCGCGAGAGCAGGGGGGACAGGGGTGCTTTTTTTTTTTTTTTTTTTTTTTTTTTTTCTTTATTATTCTTATTTTTTTTTATCTTATTTTTAAACTGTTCCTTTCATTTTTATTTTTTTTTAATCATTTTTATTGTTATCTCAGGCAATGTAAATATCCCCTATCATAGCAATAGGTAGTGACAGGTACTCTTTTTTTGAAAAAATTGGGGTCTATTAGACCCTAGATTTCTCCTCTGCCCTCAAAGCATCAGACCACACCAAGATCGGTGTGATAAAATGCTTTCCCAATTTCCCAATGGCGCTGTTTACATCCGGCGAAATCTAAGTCATAAAATGCTCGTAGCTTCCGGTTTCTTAGGCCCTAGAGATGTTTGGAGCCACTCTGGTCTCTGATCAGCTCTATGGTCAGCTGGCTGAATCACCGGCTGCATTTTCAGGTTCCCTGTTGAGACAGGAGAGCCAGAGAAAAACACGGAAGACGTTGGGGGGGGGCATTCCCTCCCACGGCTTGTAAAAGCAGTCTAGAGGCTAATTAGCCGCTAGGATTGCTTTTACATGAAAGCCGACCGCTGGCTGAAAAGAATGATACCAAGATGATACCTAAACCTGCAGGCATCATTCTGGTATAACCACTCAAAGTCGTGAATGGCGTACCTGAAGACAAAAAAATGGTTAACAATAAAGCACAGTAAACGGTAAAGTATAAAAAATTGCATACCTGAAAAGCAAACATGATAAAACATAACAACAATAAAACATTGCAGAATAGAATACAGTAAAAAAAGAGCAGAACAATAGAGAGAATAGAGAGAGAGAGAACAATAAAACGACAACTATTTTTTGGATCAGATATTGATCCATTCAGATACTATACCACTAAGGGAGGCGTATGCTGCGTGCGTGGGTGTTAGCGGTACTGGCGCTAATCTGACGCTGCCTGGGGCGACGCATATCACCGCCGGGCGATCAGGGGGCTAAACCTTTATTCGGTAATAAACGGCGGGTGCCCTGACACTATAAAAAATAAACAAACTAACCAGCGTCACCCGTAACGGTTATACAGTGATCAGTGGTGAAAGGGTTAACTAGGGGGCAATCAAGGGGTTAAAACATTTATTAGGTAGTATATGGGGGTCCCTGTCGCTATAAAATGCTGACGGCGAACTTAAATATTTACGTCCCTAACTAGCGTCACCAGCGACACTAATACAGCGATCAGAAAAATAATCGCTTAGTGACACTGGTGACGGGGGGGTGATCAAGGGGTTAAAACTTTATTAGGGGGGTTAGTGGGGTACCCTAGACCTAAAGGGGGGTAACAGTAACTGTCCCAACACTGTAACTGTCACAAACTGACACTATGCAGTAATCAGGAAAAAAAAAAAAAAAAAAAAAAACCTGCTTGGTGTCAGTTTGTGACAGGGGGGGAAATCGGGGTGTTTTGTATGCCTGGCATGTTCTACTGTGTTGTGTTGTGTTTGTGCAGTCACTCACATGTCTTCTCTCCTCGGCCCGGAACGGAAAATACCGAGCCGAGGAGAGATGACATCATTTCCTCTGCCTCTGTGTACAATACAGAGGCAGGGAAATGATCCCATTGGCTGGGAGCGATCGCGAGGGGGGGGCCACGAATGGATGGCCTCCCCCTCACCACCGATCGCTGGGGAAGATTTGCCGACCGCCGCAGGCACCGGGGGGGGGGGGTCCGATCGGACCCCCCACCCGCGGGCAGGCAGGGACGTACAGGTAAGCCCTTTTGCCTGCCCGTGCCGCCCTGTCGACGTACATCTGTGTGCGGCGGTCGGCAAGTGGTTAAGGACACGGCGGCCATCTTCCTTAACAACCAGCTAGTGTTAAAGACATCGGTGGCCACCGGCTCAAAAAATTTGTATCGGAACCACATCTAAATTTGCAGCTGAACCGCGGCTTAGGAAATTGGGAGTGAAAATGAAGGGGAAATTCATACCGGACATGTGCGAAGCTAGCCTTAAATCTACCAACAGCTCTGTAATGCAAGGGACTGCCTCACTGCATAGAAATAGATTAAATAGATTCCCACATGAAATCATTTTGGTAAATCGAGCATACAAAGATTGCATGGTTAAATTTTAACATGTATTTATTACTGTATATTTCAAACATATCTCATTATCTTGGCATTCTGCAAAGCCCTTATGTTGGTCTGCTCTCGGGCCGACAATGCAAGATTCTCGAACCTGAAAGTGATGTAATACACCTTATAAGATAAAGGAGATCAGTGAACAGACATTCACTGGTCTCCCTTTCTTCTACCTGGCACCGAAGGTGCGACAGCTGTCTGTGTCCAGGGCAGGGTGGATTTAAAGTGGGGTTCCACCCAAAAAACAAAACTACCTGTAAAAATTCTAAAAACAAAAAAACATTTGGATATTTTTTTTTTTTCACTTACCTCTAAATGCCTGTTGCTAGGTGGTCCCTCGTAGTCTGCCTGTCCCTTAGCCTGGGCTGGTGACATCACTTCCCCCTCGGCACAGGAAGGGCTCCGCTCTGCTCCCTCCCTCCTGTCAATCATCTGGGACCCATTACAGGTCCCAGGTGATTGAGCAGCCAATCACGGAGCACGGCGCCGCTCGCGCATGCGCAGTGGGTGCCAGGCTGTGAAGCCACAGCCCGGCGCCCACAGTTGAAATGCCGGCGCCGACGAGCGGAGGGGGGAGACGAGCGGGGCTTCGATCCCCTGCACCGCTGGACCCTGGGACAGGTAAGTGTCCAATTAAAAGTCAGCAGCTGCAGTATTTGTAGCTGCTGACTTTTAATTTTTTTTTTTTTGGACGGCCCCCCTGGGTGGAACTCCTCTTTAATTTAAATCACTAGTAAAAAGGCTTGATTTAAATCATGGATTTGTAAAGAGCAACTGTCATTTCTGTCCCGGCAGCAGGTGAGTGGATTCCCGCTAACAGGCGCTGCCATGATGGATCTGAAATAACAGGTGCTCTTTAAAATGTAAGGACTTAATCGTGCTGGTAGCTAGAATCTTTAATATTGGCTAACAAAATGAAGGTTTCCTATTTAGAATAATAATCTGTCAGGTTAGTAAAACAGCAATATCAGAACCGATTCAATTATACAGTTTGTAGTGTACATAGATTTGCAAAACAAAGGGATAAAGGAATATTCCTAAACTTTGTTTTATCTCATGGTTACTGTGTAAATGCATCAATGCAGTGCATGTTATCTCAGCTTGCAGAGCTTGGATTAATTGAATGAGTTTACCAAAAATGTAAATATTGCAGAATATACAGCCTCATGCTACATAACTATGCTTCATTTCATGCTGAATACAGGCAGTCCCCGGGTTATGAACACAATAGGGACTATAGGTTTGTTCATAAGTCGAAGTTGTTTGTAAGTCGCAACGCTGCATTTGTAAGTGTAACTTCCGGTCGGAACACTGCATTGGTAAGTGTAACTGCCGCCTGTGCATGGATGTGGGATGTTCCGGGCGCTTGTTATGTTATCTGGGGTGTAGTATGGCAGTGTGGGATGTGTCCGGAGGGGCTCGAAAGGTATCCAGGACCCGCGTGGAGCACAAGTGGCCGGCATTTGAGGCCGTTCATAAGTAGGAGTCCTTCGTAACTCGGGTGTTCGTAACTCGGGGACTGCCTGTAAAACTATATTATTAATGTATATTAAATAGAAAATTATATTTTGATCGATTTTTACTCCAAAAGCATTTTATTAAAATACATTTAATAAACATTAAAAAAAAAAAAATCTAATTTTTTTTTAAATCATTGATTTTTATCCACCCTGGTCTAGGGCTGATCATTCGCATGTAATTACTCCATAGGTGATTACATGCAAGTGGCCGTGGATTAGCTGCGAGAGTGGTCAGCCTTCCATTACTGTTCAATAGGAATGTTGCAATCTTTGGAAACGCTTGCTAGTTCTCCTGCATGTAATCGCTAATGGTTCCATTTGTAAGTGTGACTGGGGCCTCATAGCATAGAATGTTTCTTCTATTAGAAGGAGACTGCCTGCTCACAATTTCTTGTATTCGTTTAGTTCTGCTTTAACACTTGACATATCATAATCTGCACCCTAACCAAGGTGTGTCACTTCTGTGGCAGGTTAGGCAATTAAATCCAGTTTACTTCCATATTTACTGCATATTCCATATTTCCTAATGATTTTATAACTAGTTGGAGACTGTAAACCAATAAGCCAAGTGACAGAAAACAGAGAGAGCTTTTCTCACCACCCCTATTCAGACACTATGCTATGTATACCTTCCATGCACAGTACATAGCTCAAACTGGATGTGGGCAGGGCTGGTGCAAGGATTTTTGCCACCCTAGGCAAAACCACATTTTGCCACCCCCTTGGCTTCACCCCCTTTGCCCTGCCCATGTATACCCTACCTTTTTAATGAAGCGCCCATCAAATGCAGCCTCACCAGTGCCCATCAAATGCAGCCTCACCAGTGCCCATCAAATGCTGCAGCCTACCAACGCCCATCAATAAAAGGTTGGCTTGCTTCCATTCATTCGGGTGTCGGGACACAGTCCTCCGCCGCCGCTGCGCCTCTGACACTATGTGCGAATGGAGCGGCAACTCCTGATGCTGAGACTTAGTTGTTTGCTGCAATGAGAAGAGAGTAGGACCACCAGTGGCCGGGCGCCCTAGGCAGCAGTGGGCCCTAGGCGGCTGCCTAGTTTGCCTAGTGGTAGAACCGGCCCTGGATGTGGGTTCTTACACTTCACCCGTGACCAGCAGAACAGCAAAGTCATCTTATGATCACACAGAAAATCACATAGTTTAATGACAGTTCCTCCTACTGACTGGTCTGTCCTGTCTGTAAAACAGGAAAGTTGAGTTTCTTAGATCAGGACCTGGAGATAATAACTGTCATGTGACATGTAGGGAGATTACGCTGTACTGAGTGTGACTCTGTGCTCGAGGTTGGGTCACATGCAACCACCTTGTTAGATGGAGATGCAAACTGACATCTAGCAACAGTTCTAGAACTACAAGTCTTGAATTTCGGAGAACAAACCATCATCAGTACTAGGGCTGCAACTAATGATTATTTTCATAATCAATTAGTTGGCCGATTATTGTTTTGATTAATCGATTAACAGCCTTAAAAAAAAAGTGTGGTGTATAATTTAGTTAATATGTCAAGTTTAAAAAAAAAAGCTATTTATTCTTAAATATCTATATGCAGGAGGTAAAAATAAATAACCAACTGTATGGTTAGGGAGTAAAATCTCTAATCCACTCTGAGAAGAACAGACAGAAGAGATATACTGTATATACTGTAGGGCTGGGCTGAAAAAACTTGATTAACGATTTGAGGTTTTTTTTTTCGCCGCGCCGGTCCTGAGGAGCTGCGGGCAGGAGTTTTAGGCGAGGCCACGGCTTCAGCATAGTCCGAGGCATCCGGCCTCGCGGACTGGGCCGAAGCTGCGGACTAGGCCGAAGCCGTGGCCTCGCCTAAAAACTCCTGCCCGCAGCTCCTCAGGACAGGCGCGGTAAAAAAAAAAAAAAAAAAAAAAAAGAAAATCGATTTGCTCAAGTTTTGAATCGATTTGACCTGTCAACTAGATTCAAGATTTAAATCCATTTTTTCGCCAGCCCTAATATACTGTTAGAAGAGATATACTGTATACAGCAGGGATGGAGTGTATTCAGACCCCCTTAAATTTTTCACTCTTTGTTATATTGCAGCCATTTGCTAAAATCATTTAATTCAATTTTTTTTCTCATTAATGTACACACAGCACCCCATATTGACAGAAAAAACTCAGAATTGTTGACATTTTTGCAGATTTATTAAAAAAGAAAAACTGAAATATCACATGATCCTAAGTATTCAGACCCTTTGCTCAGTATTTAGTAGAAGCACCCTTTTGATCTAATACAGCCATGAGTCTTTTTGGGAAAGATGCAACAAGTTTTTCACACCTGGATTTGGGGATCCTCTGCCATTCCTCCTTGCAGATCCTCTCCAGTTCTGTCAGGTTGGATGGTAAACGGTCTCTCCAGAGATGCTCAATTGGGTTTAAGTCAGGGCTCTGGCTGGGCCATTCAAGAACAGTCACGGAGTTGTTGTGAAGCCACTCCTTCATTATTTTAGCTGTGTGCTTAGGGTCATTGTCTTGTTGGAAGGTAAACCTTCGGCCCAGTCTGAGGTCCTGAGCGCTCTGGAGAAGGTTTTCGTCCAGGATATCCCTGTACTTGGCCGCATTCATCTTTCCCTCGATTGTCGTCCTGTCCCTGCAGCTGAAAAACACCCCCACAGCATGATCCTGCCACCACCATGCTTCACTGTTGGGACTGTATTGGACTGGTGATGAGCAGTGCCTGGTTTTCTCCACACATACCGCTTAGAATTAAGGCCAAAAAGTTCTATCTTGGTCTCATCAGACCAGAGAATCTTATTTCTCACCATCTTGGAGTCCTTCAGGTGTTTTTTTTTTTGCAAACTCCATGTGGGCTTTCATGTGTCTTGCACTGAGGAGAGGCTTCCGTTGGGCCACTCTGCCATAAATCCCCGACTGGTGGAGGGCTGCAGTGATGGTTGACTTTCTACAACTTTCTCCCATCTCCATCTCTGGAGCTCAGCCACAGTAATCTTTGGGTTCTTCTTTATCTCTCTCACCAAGGCTCTTCTCCCCCGATAGCTCAGTTTGGCCGGACGGCCAGCTCTAGGAAGGGTTCTGGTCGTCCCAAACGTCTTCCATTTAAGGATTATGGAGGCCACTGTGCTCTTAGGAACCTTAAGTGCAGCAGATTTTTTTTTGTAACCTTAGCCAGATCTGTGCCTTGCCACAATTCTGTCTCTGAGCTCTTCAGGCAGTTCCTTTGACCTCATGATTCTCATTTGCTCTGACATGCACTGTGAGCTGTAAGGTCTTATATAGACAGGTGTGTGGCTTTCGTAATCAAGTCCAATCAGTATAATCAAACACAGCTGGACTCAAATGAAGGTGTAGAACCATCTCAAGGATAATCAGAAGAAATGGACAGCACCTGAGTTAAATATATGAGTGTCACAGCAAAGGGTCTGAATACTTAGGACCATGTGATATTTCAGTTCTTCTTTTTTAATAAATCTGCAAAAATGTCAACAATTCAGTGTTTTTCTGTCAATATGGGGTGCTGTGTGTACATTAATGAGGAAAAAAAATGAACTTACCGTATATACTCGAGTATAAGTCGTTCCGAGTATAAGTCGAGGACCCTAATTTACCACAAAAAACTGGGAAAAACGTATTGACCCGAGTATAAGACGAGGGTGAGAAATGCAGAGGGTGAACAATGCCCATCTGCAGCTGCATGCCTCCCTGTGCAGCCTACCTGTACCCTGTGCATGTGTCCTGTACATGTATCCTGTACATGTGTGTCCTGTGTATGTCCTGTGCAGCCTACCTGTGTCCTGTGCAGCCTACCTATGTCCTGTGCAGCCTCCCTGTGGCGATCTCCATCCTCCCTGTGGCGATCTCCATCCTTAGACGGCGGCCGGCGTGTGATGATAGTGTTCGGCGGCCATTCCACAGTTCAAAAGCCGCGCCTCCTCCTTGTCTGTGATAGGCAGTCAGCGGTCAGCCTATCACGGACATTCTCTCATTCTCATACCACGAACGAGGATGAGAGAATGTCCGTGATAGGCTGAACAGCTGTCAGTGTACAGCCTATCACAGACGAGCAGGAGGCGCGGCTTTTGAAAGCTGGAATAGCCGCCAAACACTATCATCACACGCCGGCCGCCGTCTGCCTGCATGACACGCTAATCATGCAGACAGACGGCGGTGACTCGAGTATAAGTCGAAGGGGACACTTTCAGCCCAAAAAAAAAGGGCTGAAAAATTCGACTTATACTCGAGTATATACGGTAAATGATTTTAGCAAATGGCTGCAATATAAAAAAAGAGTGAAAAATTTAAGGGGGTCTGAATACTTTCCGTCCCCACTGTATACTATTAGAAGAAATATACTGTATATACTATTAGAAGTAGGGCTGGGGAAAAAAAAAAAAATCGATTTAAATCTTGAATGGAGTTGAGAGGTCAAATCGATTCAAAATTTAAGCAAATCGATTTTTTTATTTTTATTTTTTTTCTCCACCAGGAACAGTGGGTAAGAGTTTTCAGGCGAGGCCGCGGCTTCGGCCTAGTCCGCGAGGCCGGACGCCGCGGACTCGCCTAAAAAACGCCTGCCCGCAGCTCCTCAGGACCGGCGTAGTGTCCAAAAAAAAAACACACAACTCGATTCGAATCGCGAATCGAGTTTAAAAAAATAAAATATATATATGTGGCAGATTTTTTTTTTTGAAAAAAATCGCCCACCTCTAATTAGAAGTGATCTACTGTATATACTATTAGAAGAGATCTACTGTATATACTATTAGAAGAGATCTACTGTATATACTATTAGAAGAGATCTACTGTATATACTATTAGAGGGTGAATCTAGTAAATATCATCAAACTCAGACTCAGAGATCACATTTTTTAGTTTAAGTCAACAAACTTCAATGAGGAAATTGAATGAGTCAGGTAGAGAAAAGGTGTCTGCAGCCACACCCCTCCGATCACACATCTCACCTCCTATGTACAGTACACCGGACCCCCCTCCGATCACACATCTCACCCCCTATGTACAGTACACCGGACCCCCCTCCGATCACACGTCTCACCCCCTATGTACAGTACACCGGACCCCCCTCCGATCACACATCTCACCTCCTATGTACAGTACACCGGACCCCCCTCCGATCACACATCTCACCCCCCTATGTACAGTACACCGGACCCCCCTCCGATCACACATCTCACCCCCTATGTACAGTACACCGGACCCCCCTCCGATCACACATCTCACCCCCTATGTACAGTACACCGGACCCCCCTCCGATCACACATCTCACCCCCCTATGTACAGTACACCGGACTCCCCTCCGATCACACATCTCACCCCCTATGTACAGTACACCGGACCCCCCTCCGATCACACATCTCACCCCCTATGTACAGTACACCGGACCCCCCTCCGATCACACGTCTCACCCCCTATGATCACACATCTCACCTCCGGAAGGCATCCTGCAGTACCAGGCACTCCGGCCCCGCGGTGGAGCCCTCTCCGTGGACGATGGAGAAGTCAGCTGGGGGGATGAACATGAAGTCGGGGGAGAGTTGCACCTCCTGGGGAAGCGGCCACAGGGAGCCGTACGGGGAGGGATCCGGAGCACCGAGCGGCGGCATCTCCTCCCTCTTCTCCGGGGACTCAAACAGCCGGGACTTATGTCTGCCAGCGGTCAGAACCAGAACCAGAGACAGCACGAGAACGATCCTCATCCCCTCCATCATTTACTATACTCCCCGTCGAAATCTGTTCCCCCTGTCTCTCGGCGGAGATCGGAACTCCGCCTCTCCAGCCCTCTGCACTGCCGCTCCTCCTACTCTTCCCCGAATGCTAAACATCCTTCTACCGTCCCCGCCCCCGTGCGCGTCCCCTGTACAATGTTATTAGTCCATCCACACAAATATATATGTATATATTATCACTCCTATATATGTATATATTATCACTCCTTATAAAATATATATCTGGTACAATATTATTACTCCTCTATATATATATATAAATATATATATATATATATATATATATCTAACATATCTATATGTGTGTATATATATATATATATATATATATATATATATATATATATATATAAACTATACACACGTCATCATTATTATCCCTTCATATTAATGTGTCTAATTTATTCTTACCCCTCCTACGTCTTCATTATTATCCCCGCCTATTATTTAATATTATTTATTGAACACTGGAAATTCTCCCCACAGTCCCTATTATTATTATTATTATTATTCCTACCACCTATTATATATCTATCAGTATACACGTCATCATTATCATCTCTTCCTATTATTTTATCTAATTTTTTTATTGCCCCTCCTATTATTTTATTTATTATTACACCTCCTATTATTTTATATTCATTGTTAATCCTTCTATTATTTTATATTATTGTTACACCTTCTATTCATTTTATCTAATTTATTATTACCCCCTCCCAGTGGCAGATGGTGCTGAAAATTTGTTGGGGGGCGCAAACAAACTGAAAAAATCTGAAAAAAAAAAATCTTTAAACGCAGCCACTGTGCACATCTGTTTCTCTGACTGCTCTACTCTTTGTATCGATCATCCTCACTCTTCCTTCTTACCCCAGACTCTTTCTATCCAGGGGAAGCGGATTTTGATAGCAAGCTGACTATTGCTATCAAATCTGGTTCCCCCTCCCAATATAGCTTCCACAGCATTTCAAGGGTTAAAAACACTTGTATATGGCTTCTCTGACTGCTCTACTCTTTGTATCAATCATCCTCACTCTTCTTTCTTACCCCAGACCCTTTCTGTCCAGGGGAAGCGGATTTTGATAGCGAGTTGACTCTTGCTATCGGATCTGGTTCCCCCTCCCAAAACAGCTTGCACGGCATTTCAGGGGTTAAAAACACTTGTATATGGCTTCTCTGACTGCTCTACTCTTTGTATAAATCATTCTCACTCTTCTTTCTTACCCCAGACCCTTTCTGTCCAGGGGAAGCGGATTTTAATAGCAAGCTGACTATTGCTATCGAATCTGGTTCCCCCTCCCAAAATAGCTTCCACAGCATTTCAAGGGTTAAAAACACTTGTATATGGCTTCTCTGACTGTTCTACTCTTTGTATAAATCATCCTCACTCTTCTTTCTTACCCCAGACCCTTTCTGTCCAGGGGAAGCAGATTTTGATAGCGAGTTGACTCTTGCTATCGAATCTGGTTCCCCCTCCCAATATAGCTTCCACAGAATTTCAAGGGTTAAAAACACTTGTATATGGCTTCTCTGACTGCTCTACTCTTTGTATCAATCATCCTCAGCCTTCCTTCTTACCCCAGACCCTTTCTGTCCAGGGGAAGCAGATTTTGATAGCGAGTTGACTCTTGCTATCGGATCTGGCTCCCCCTCCCAAAACAGCTTGCACGGCATTTCAGGGGTTAAAAACACTTGTATATGGCTTCTCTGACTGCTCTACTCTTTGTATAAATCATCCTCACTCTTCCTTCTTACCCCAGACCCTTTTTGTCCAGGGGAAGCGGATTTTGATAGCAAGCTGACTATTGCTATCGAATCTGGTTCCCCCTCCCAAAATAGCTTCCACAGCATTTCAAGGGTTAAAAACACTTGTATATGGCTTCTCTGACTGTTCTACTCTTTGTATAAATCATCCTCACTCTTCTTTCTTACCCCAGACCCTTTCTGTCCAGGGGAAGCGGATTTTGATAACAAGCTGACTATTGCTATCGAATCTGGTTCCCCCTTCCAATATAGCTCCCAGCATTTCAAGGGTTAAAAACACTTGTATATGGCTTCTCTGACTGCTCTACTCTTTGTATCAATCATCCCCATTCTTCCTTCTTACCCCAGACTCTTTCTATCCAGGGGAAGCGGATTTTGATAGCGAGTTGACTCTTGCTATCGGATCTGGTTCCCCCTCCCAAAACAGCTTGCACGGCATTTCAGGGGTTAAAAACACTTGTATATGGCTTCTCTGACTGCTCTACTCTTTGTATAAATCATCCTCACTCTTCTTTCTTACCCCCAGACCCTTTCTGTCCAGGGGAAGCAGATTTTGATAGCAAGCTGACTATTGCTATCGAATCTGGTTCCCCCTCCCAAAATAGCTTCCACAGCATTTCAAGAGTTAAAAACACTTGTATATGGCTTCTCTGACTGCTCTACTCTTTGTATCAATCATCCTCACTCTTCTTTCTTACCCTAGACCCTTTCTGTCCAGGGGAAGCGGATTTTGATAGCGAGTTGACTCTTGCTATCGGATCTGGTTCCCCCTCCCAAAACAGCTTGCACGGCATTTCAGGGGTTAAAAACACTTGTATATGGCTTCTCTGACTGCTCTACTCTTTGTATAAATCATCCTCACTCTTCCTTCTTACCCCAGACCCTTTCTGTCCAGGGGAAGCGGATTTTGATAGCAAGCTGACTATTGCTATCGAATCTGGTTCCCCCTCCCAATATAGCTTCCACAGTATTTCAAGGGTTAAAAACACTTGTATATGGCTTCTCTGACTGCTCTACTCTTTGTATCAATCATCCTCAGCCTTCCTTCTTACCCCAGACCCTTTCTGTCCAGGTGAAACGGATTCTGATAGCAAGCTGACTGTGTGTTAAATTTGGTGTTATCGCTCTTACTTTCTCATTCTGGTCACTGGAAGTTCAACATGGCACCTCATGGCTAGGGATGAGCCGAAAACCCCCCAGTTTGGTTCGCATCCAGAACATGCGAACAGGCAAAAAATTAGTGCGAACACCGTTAAAGTCTATGGGACACGAACATGAATAATCAAAAGTGCTCATTTTAAAGGCTTATATGCAAGTTATTGTCATAAGAAGTGTTTGGGGACCTGGGTCCTGCCCCTGGGGACATGTATCAATGCAAAAAAAAGTTTTAAAAACTGACGTTTTTTCAGGAGCAGTGATTTTAATAATGCTTAAAGTGAAACAATAAAAGTGTAATATTCCTTTAAATTTCTTACCTGGGGGGTGTCTATAGTATGCCTTTAAAGTGGCGCATGTTTCCTGTGTTTAGAACAGTCTGACAGCAAAATGACATTTCTAAAGGAAAAAAAGTCATGTAAAACTACTATCGCTAGCGCCAGCTATAATGAATTGACGGTCTGGCAATACACATAAAAGTTTATTGCTAAAAACGGCATGGAATTTCCCCACAGGGGAACCCCGAACCAAAATTTAAAAAAAAATGGTGTGGGGTCCCCCCAAAAATCCATTCCAGACCCTTATCCGAGCACGCAACCTGGCAGGCTGCAGGAAAAGAGGGGGGACGAGAGAGCGCCCCCCCTCCTGAACCATACCAGGCCACATGCCCTCAACATTGGGAGGGTGCTTTGGGGTAGCCCCCCAAAGCACCTTGTCCCCATGTTGATGGGGAGAAGGGCCTCATCCCCACAACCCTTGCCCGGTGGTTTTGGGGGTCTGCGGGCGGGGGGGCTTATCAGAATCTGGAAGCCCCCTTTAACAAGGGGACCCCCAGATCCCACCCCCCCTGTGTGAATTGGTAATGGGGTACAAATGTACCCCTACCATTTCACAAAAAAGTGTCAAAAAGGTTAAAAAACACAAAACAGTTTTTGACAAGTCCTTTATTAATTTCTTCTTCTTTACGCTTCTTTTCTTCTGGTCTTCCTTCGGTGTTCTTCTACTTCCTCCATCTTCTTCTTCTTCCTCTGCTCTTCTCGTCCCGCATCTTTCTCCGGCTTCTCCTCCGCTCCGTCCGCACGATCCGCCTCAGTGGGAGTCTTCCGCTGTGTGACGCTTCGGTTCTTCTGACACCTCTTATATAATGGAGGGCGGGGCCCCCTCTGACAACACGGGGAAAGCCATAGGAAAGTCCCAGGAAGTCCCTGTGCGTCACCGGCTGGCCCCGCCCTTCGTTATGTAAGAAGTGTCAGAAGAACCGAAGCGTCACGCGGAGGAAGACTCCCACTGAGGCGGATCATGCGGACGGAGCGGAGAAGAAGCCGCAGGAAGATGCAGGACGAGAAGAGCGGAGGAAGAAGAAGATGGAGAAGAAGAAGAAGATGGAGAAGAAGAAGAAGATGGAGAAGAAGAAGAAGATGGAGAAGAAGAAGATGGAGAAGAAGAAGATGGAGGAAGAAGAAAAAGAACACCGAAGGAAGACCAGAAGAAAGAAGATGGAAGAAGCGGAAAGAAGAAGAAACTAATAAAGGACTTGTCAAAAACCGTCTCATGCGTTTAACCTTTCTGACACTTTTTTTGTGAAATGGTAGTGGTACATTTTTACCCCATTACCAATTCACACGGGGGGGGGGGGCGGGATCTGGGGGTCCCCTTGTTAAAGGGTGCTTCCAGATTCCGCTAAGCCCCCCGCCCGCAGACCCCCACAACCACCGGGCAAGGCTTGTGGGGATGAGGTCCTTCTCCCCAAAGCACCCTCCCAATGTTGAGGGCATGTGGCCTGGTATGGTTAAGGAGGGGGGGGGGCGCTCTCTCGTTCCCCCCTCTTTTCCTGCGGCCTGCCAGGTTGCGTGCTCGGATAAGGGTCTGGTATGGATTTATGGGGGACCCCACGCCTTTTTTTTTATTTTGGCGCAGGGTTCCCCTTAATATCCATACCAGACCTGAAGGGCCTGGTATGGAATTTAGGGGGACCCCTACGCAGTTTTTTTTTTTTTAATTTTGGTTCGGGGTTCCCTTGTGGGGAAACTCCATGCCGTTTTTATCAATGAACTTTTATGTGTATTGCCGAACCGACAATTCATTATAGCTGGCGCTAGCGATAGTAATTTTACATGACTTTTTTACCTTTAGAAATGTCATTTTGCTGTCAGACTGTTCTAATTACGGGAAACATGCGCCCCTTTACAGGCATACTATAGACACAAACTATAGAAGCCTGATGAGCCGAGCGGACACAGGGGCCACAGCCGCCACTACAGAAGAGGAGGAAGCCCGTCACTTGGTAAGTGCCACTAGACCAGCCGCGCGGGGGGGGGGGGGGGGGGGGTTAGTAAAGTAACAGCCGAGTTGGGGGACGCGCCTGGCTGCATTTGATGGGCACAAATGGCTGCATATACTGGGCACAAGTGGCTCCATTTGAATGGCAGAAGTGGCTGCATATGAGGGGCACAAGTGGCTGCGTATGAGGGGCACAAGTGGCTGCGTATGAGGGGCACAAGTGGCTGCGTATGAGGGGCACAAGTGGCTGCGTATGAGGGGCACAAGTGGCTGCGTATGAGGGGCACAAGTGGCTGCGTATGAGGGGCACAAGTGGCTGTGTATGAGGGGCACAAGTGGCTGTGTATGAGGGGCACAGTGGCTGCATTTGACGGGCACAAATTGCTGCATTTGACAGGCTGCAATTGATTGGGGGGGGGGGGCTGGGGTGGTTTCAGTATTTTTCAGTTTGTTTGCGCCCCCCCAAAATTTTTGAGCACCAACCGCCACTGTCACAGACACTGCTCTATAATTTTCCTTGACCTCCCTTTTATGTATTTTGCAGGGCTGTGTACAGACAGATTTGTGTAAGCGGAGGCTCCATGTGTCAGGCTGCTGTTTTCGTTCCTGAACAGATTGAACAGCCCTTCACATTATGCACATCATGCAGTGTGGATGCTCATATTGATGAGGAATGTCTTCTATACAAAGCCTTGGCCCCTCCCACAGGCACAGCTCTATATTTTTCCTGGACCTGCCATTGATATACACAGTGCTATTATGCATTGGGCCCGCCCCCCTTCAGCAGAGCAGGCTAGGGGCGAGGGCAGAGCTGGAGGCGGTGCAGCTTGATATTTTCTCTCGACCTTGGTCCCGTTGATATACACAGTGCTAAGTTGCAAGGGAGCCCGCCCCCCTTCTCCAGAGCAGGCTAGGGGCGGGCTGGAGGCGGTGCTGCCGATGATGTAATTAAGCAACTCGCGCTGCCTCCGCCTACCCACTCGAGTCTATAATTTTTCTCAACTAAAATGAGCGTCTGCATATGCGCGGTATAGGCATGGTGAACCAGCGCATGCGCAGTGGAGCCCCGCGATCAGCTGTTTTGTGATGTAGCCGCACCGGAAGTGATGCGGTCGAACTTCTGCACGAGTCAAGGTTTTATTTTAGCACACCGGCAGCCCCAGACCATGACACTCCCACCACCATGCTTGACTGTAGACAAGACACACTTGTCTTTGTACTCCTCACCTGGTTGCCGCCACACACACTTCACACCATCTGAACCAAATAAGTTTATCTTGGTCTCATCAGACCACAGGACATGGTTCCAGTAATCCATGTCCTTAGTCGGCTAGTCTTCAGCAAACTGTTTGTGGGCTTTCTTGTGCATCATCTTTAGAAGAGGCTTCCTTCTGGGATGACAGCCATACAGACCAATTTGATGCAGTGTGCGACACTTACACTTACAGGCTGACCCCTTTAACCTCTGCAGCAATGCTGGCAGCACTTATACGTCTATTTCCAAAAGACAACCTCTGGATATGATGCTGAGCACGTGACCTCAACTTCTTTGGTTGACCATGGCGAGGCCTGTTCTGAGGGGAACCTGTCCTGTTAAACCGCTGTATGGTCTTGGCCACCGTACTGCAGCTCAGTTTTAGGGTCTTGGCAATCTTCTTATAGCCTAGGCCATCTTTATGTAGAGCAACAATTCTTTTTTTCAGATCCTCCCTCAGAGAGTTCTTTCCCATGAGGTGCCATGTTGAACTTCCAGTGACCAGTATGAGAGAGTGAGAGCGATAATACCAAATTTAACACACAGTCAGCTTGCTACCAGAATCCGTTCCCCCTGGACAGAAAGGGTCTGGGGTAAGAAGGAAGAATGGGGATGATTGATACAAAGAGTAGAGCAGTCAGAGAAGCCATATACAAGTGTTTTTAACCCCTGAAATGCCGTACAAGCTGTTTTGGGAGGGGGAACCAGATTCGATAGCAATAGTCAGCTTGCTATCAAAATCCGCTTCCCCTGGACAGAAAGGGTCTGGGGTAAGAAGGAAGAGTGAGGATGATCGATACAAAGAGTAGAGCAGTCAGAGAAGCCATATACAAGTGTTTTTAACCCCTGAAATGCCGTGCAAGCTGTTTTGGGAGGGGGAACCAGATCCGATAGCAAGAGTCAACTTGCTATCAAAATCTGCTTCCCCTGGACAGAAAGGGTCTGGTTTAAGAAAGAAGAGTGAGGATGATTGATACAAAGAGTAGAGCAGTCAGAGAAGTCATATACAAGTGTTTTTAACCCTTGAAATGCTGTGGAAGCTATTTTGGGAGGGGGAACCAGATTCGATAGCAATAGTCAGCTTGCTATCAAAATTCGCTTCCCCTGGACAGAAAGGGTCTGGGGTAAGAAAGAAGAGTGAGGATGATTGATACAAAGAGCAGAGCAGTCAGAGAAGCCATATACAAGTGTTTTTAACCCTTGAAATGCTGTGGAAGCTATATTGGGAGGGGGAACCAGATCCGATAGCAAGAGTCAACTCGCTATCAAAATCCGCTTCCCCTGGACAGAAAGGGTCTGGGGTAAGAAGGAAGAATGGGGATGATTGATACAAAGAGTAGAGCAGTCAGAGAAGCCATATACAAGTGTTTTAACCCTTGAAATGCTGTGGAAGCTATATTGGGAGGGGGAACCAGATTTGATAGCAATAGTCAGCTTGCTATCAAAATCCGCTTCCCCTGGACAGAAAGGGTCTGGGGTAAGAAAGAAGAGTGAGGATGATTGATACAAAGAGTAGAGCAGTCAGAGAAGCCATATACAAGTGTTTTTAACCCCTGAAATGCCGTGCAAGCTGTTTTGGGAGGGGGAACCAGATCCGATAGCAATAGTCAGCTTGCTATCAAAATCCGCTTCCCCTGGATAGAAAGAGTCTGGGGTAAGAAGGAAGAGTGAGGATGATCGATACAAAGAGTAGAGCAGTCAGAGAAGCCATATACAAGTGTTTTTAACCCCTGAAATGCCGTGCAAGCTGTTTTGGGAGGGGGAACCAGATCCGATAGCAAGAGTCAACTTGCTATCAAAATCCGCTTCCCCTGGACAGAAAGGGTCTGGTTTAAGAAAGAAGAGTGAGGATGATTGATACAAAGAGTAGAGCAGTCAGAGAAGCCATATACAAGTGTTTTTAACCCTTGAAATGCTGTGGAAGCTATTTTGGGAGGGGGAACCAGATTCGATAGCAATAGTCAGCTTGCTATCAAAATTCGCTTCCCCTGGACAGAAAGGGTCTGGGGTAAGAAGAAAGAGTGAGGATGATCGATACAAAGAGTAGAGCAGTCAGAGAAGCCATATACAAGTGTTTTTAACCCCTGAAATGCCGTGCAAGCTGTTTTGGGAGGGGGAACCAGATCCGATAGCAATAGTCAGCTTGCTATCAAAATCCGCTTCCCCTGGACAGAAAGGGTCTGGGGTAAGAAAGAAGAGTGAGGATGATTGATACAAAGAGCAGAGCAGTCAGAGAAGCCATATACAAGTGTTTTTAACCCTTGAAATGCTGTGGAAGCTATATTGGGAGGGGGAACCAGATCCGATAGCAAGAGTCAACTCGCTATCAAAATCCGCTTCCCCTGGATAGAAAGAGTCTGGGGTAAGAAGGAAGAATGGG